>QRBJ01000066.1:0-116921 GCA_003709865.1 Chaetothyriales sp. CBS 132003 | reverse complement strand
GCTTTTTGATCGAGTCTGCCTGCGTCAACGAAGACCCCCCCCCCCCCCCCCAGGCCTCTGCCCTCACTCCTCGGTCCCCAATCCCCAATCCCCAATCCCCTGCCCTACCCTGGTCATCAGCCCCCACCACCGCCCACCATGTCCTCGCCCGTTCCCCTCCTCCGCGCTCCCCAACCCGGCGTCCGCAGCCAGAGCGGCACTCGCACCCCCAAGCTCACCCTCGGCATCCCGCCCTCGCCCAGCGTCAAGCCCGTCCACCAACGCGATGGCCAGCCCCTCCACGAGCCCAGTAAGCTCAGCATCGGCGGCCCCCCCAAACTCAGCATCGCCACGCCCATGGGCGGGCAAGGCGTCCTGCAGGAGCAAGGCCCGAGCATGAGACCCATGCTGGGTCAGCTGAATATTGCTGCCATCACCGACAACGGCAGGTCCAGGTCGGACAGCTTCCACAATGCCAGTGTCCCCGGCTCGGCGTCGTCGTCGACCTACTCGCAGCTGTCGCTCGCCATGGGCGGTGTGCAAAAGACCGGCACCCCCGACCCCAGTTCGGCCATCAGCTCAGTCTACTCCGAGGCCGGCATCGGCGGCACCGGTATGGAGCGCGAAGGCAGCCTCGGCGGCCTCTCCATCGACCTGGACAAGCTGAGCCTGGAGAAGGGCGCTCCCGTCGACGTCGACGATCTCGACGACGACGGCTGGGCCGCTGCCAGTGATCAGAAGCGCATCATCGAGCTCGGCTCCTTGGGCGAGGGCGCCGGCGGTGCAGTCACTCGCTGCATGCTGCAGGGCGCCAAGACTGTATTTGCTCTCAAGGCAAGCTTGTCTTCTCCCTGCCATCATCACCGCCATATCGCCATCCGCTAATGACGCGTGCAGATCATCACAACCTCGCCCGATCCCGATGTAAAGAAGCAGATCCTCCGAGAACTCAAGTTCAACAAGAACTGCACGTCCCCGTACATCTGCCAGTACTACGGTGCCTTCATGGACAAGTCATCCTCCACCATCTCCATAGCCATGGAGTTCTGCGAAGGCGGCAGCCTCGACTCTGTCTACCGCGAGGTCAAGAAGCTCGGCGGCCGCACGGGCGAGAAGGTGCTCGGCAAGATCGCCGAGGGCGTCCTGCACGGCCTCACGTATCTGAACAGCCGGAAGATCATCCATCGCGGTAAAGACACCCTTACCCACCCCCATGACATTTCAATGCCCTTGTCTACCCCGTGACATTTCAATGCCCTTGTCTACCCCGTGACATTTCAATGCCCCTGTCTACCCCGTGACATTTCAATGCCCTTGTCTAACGCTCGCTCGCTCGCTCTCTCAGACATTAAACCTTCCAACATCCTGCTGAATCGCTCGGGAAACATCAAGCTCTGCGACTTTGGCGTCTCGGGCGAATTCGGCACAAAAGGCGACGCCAACACCTTCATCGGCACATCCTACTACATGGCCCCCGAGCGCATCCAGGGCCAGTCCTACACCATCACATCCGACGTCTGGTCGCTTGGCGTCACCCTGCTTGAAGTCGCCGAGCATCGCTTCCCCTTCCCGGCCGATGGCACCGAGATGCAGCCGCGAGCTGGACTGATTGATTTGCTCACCTACATTGTCGCGCAACCAATTCCCAAATTGAAGGACGAACCGGAGAACGGGATCAAATGGTCCGACGGCTTCAAATACTTTATTGAGTGCTGTTTGGAGAAGGAGCCGCGCAGACGTGCAACGCCGTGGCGAATGTTGGAACATCCGTGGATGGCCGAGATGCAGAGCAAGAAAGTGAGCATGAGCACTTTTTTGAGGCAGGTATGGGACTGGAAGGACTAGACAACGTGGTAATGTGGCAACGTGGCAACGTGGCAACGTGGTAACGTGGTAACGTGACAACGTGACAACGTGACAGCGTGACAACACCTCCCTGAGGGCCTATTTCAAATTCTCTCACGTCATGTCGACAGAAGATAGTCGTGGACATGCAAGCTTCTGGAAGGGAAACACAGGCCAACAAAGACAGTAGCCTGGCCGGCTGAACACCGATAATGATACATAAAAGACACAACCGTGCAGCGCAACAGGCCACCCAGGCTACATGCAACGAAACTAGACAAGCGGCGACAGCGTCAAGGCAATAAGAGTGGTAGCAACCCAGCACAAGTACTTACTCGTGTTGCCTCACCAGCTCCAACTCTAAGACCCGGCAGTTTTCGTTGTTTTTTGTTTTGTTTTTTTTTGCGCGTCACAGCGCGAGGTGGGCCGCTGACGAGCTCCCAAGATCGTGCCTTGCTTGAGCGCACGCATACTACTTTCAATCAGTTAGCGGCATTGTAACCTGAGTCTTGAATCTAACACGACAATAGAAATCGATTGGATCAAACGTTTCTTCTGCATCCACACTCTCCATGATTTATAATACACATGCTGCATGACAGTTACTCGGGGAGTACAGTGCTAGCAATGTTTTTGTCATAGACGCGATGTCAGCACCCAGAACGCCAGTGGTGGGGTGATCCTTATACCCCTAAAAAGAGAGAGTATCTCGCCTGATCTAGGGCAAGGTTCGGCGTTTTGATATATGTATGTGTTTGAGGGTGTGTTCTCTTCCTTTCACCTGAAAGCAAGGACACGAACATCTATGCTCTCCCTAAATTGCTCTGGCTGCGCCTCCAGTGGAAGCCCCGAAAACGCATCAAAAGAGAAATGCCAGCTACCTGTGTCAATATTAGAATCAACATGTCATTGTCATGATCCTGAGTACCAGGCCTGTAGAGCCTGGGGGTAGACGGAGAGTCAATACCAACAGTGATAAGGAGGAGATACGAGAGATATGAGAGCAGAGGAGAGGAAGAGGGAGAGAAAGACAGGGAACTCGACATAGAAGTTAGTTTGGCGTAGGCCGTCTCAACAATATGGTGAGTGTTCTGTCTGAGAGGTGATGACTAAGCGAATGGACCAGCATCAGTTGCTCCGCATGCCAAGCCTTGGCAAACGAATGGACGAGTTGGCACGTGACAATTTGAGTCCCAACCATCAAGGGCAGTTGACTTATCTCAATCCTACAGATTGAGGTGTATTTTGTCGCGGCAGCGGAAGCAAATTGGATGATTGAAGAACTATGAACGACAGTACGTAGGGATGCTATCATTGAAAGGAGGAAAGTAGAGAGGAACTTGACGGCGATTTATACAGCTATCTGAAGGCTGATTGAACGAACACGCTGCCGTTGATATTAACTCCTCCGCCACTATCCTTGTCGGCAGAATTCAGCGTTCTCATAATAGATCGGGAGCGATTTCTGTATCAAGCTGATGCAAGCGACAAACTTCGTTGGAGGCAGCTGGTATTTTATCGGAGCCGAAAGTGACGAGTCGTATACTGTGACAGTATTATTTCTTGGGTCGCATATGACGCAGTCACAAAACTGGCCTTTAAACCAACAGCTATATTCTATGGAGACTGGTATAGGATAGTCTAGCTCCTCCCCGCAGTCGTTAGATTTTGTATCTCCCTTCCCGCATGAGTGCTGTGTATATGCTAGTTGCTAATGACAATCTAGCCACACGCTAATGCTATATTATTACATTATTACATTGAGGTAGATCGCTTCGAAATATACACTACCAGAATTACTAAGAGCTATAATGTGCAGTAGCTGTCAGAGATAGGTGTACTCAAATGACAGCGTAGTTGTTGTCCAGTCTCAACTAACGATTTTGCACTTGATATCAGCACCATTTTCTAGCAGTATCTGCACTATCTTCTTATGGCCACACGCTAATGCTGCCTGTAGTGCATTACCATAGTGTCCTCCCTGAGCATTGATATCAGCACCTTTATCCAGCAGTATCTGTACTATCTTCTCATGGCCACGCGCTGATGCTGCCCGTAGTGCATTACCATAGTGTCCTCCCTGAGCATTGATATCAGCACCTTTATCCAGCAGTATCTGCACTATCTTCTCATGGCCACACTCTGACGCTGATGCTGCCTGTAGTGCATTACCATAGTATCCTCCCTGAGCATTGATATCAGCACCATTTTCTAGCAGTATCTGCACTATCTTCTCATGGCCACGCTCTGATGCTGCCTGTAGTGCATTACCATAGAATCCTCCCTGAGCATTGATATCAGCACCATTTTCTAGCAGTATCTGCACTATCTTCTCATGGCCACGCTCTGATGCTGCCTGTAGTGCATTACCATAGAATCCTCCCTGAGCATTGATATCAGCACCATTTTCTAGCAGTATCTGCACTATCTTCTCATGGCCACGCTCTGATGCTGCCTGTAGTGCATTACCATAGAATCCTCCCTGAGCATTGATATCAGCACCATTTTCTAGCAGTATCTGCACTATCTTCTCATGGCCACGCACTGATGCTGCCTGTAGTGCATTACCATAGCCTCCTCCCTGAGCATTGATATCAGCACCATTTTCTAGCAGTATCTGCACTACCTTCTCATGGCCACGCTCTGATGCTGCATATAGTGCGTCTCCTCCCTGAGCATTGATATCAGCACCATTTTCTAGCAGTATCTGCACTACCTTCTCATGGCCACGCTCTGATGCTGCATATAGTGCGTCTCCTCCCTGAGCATTGATATCAGCACCATTTTCTAGCAGTATCTGCACTACCTTCTCATGGCCACGCTCTGATGCTGCATATAGTGCGTCTCCTCCCTGAGCATTGATATCAGCACCATTTTCTAGCAGTATCTGCACTACCTTCTCATGGCCACGCTCTGATGCTGCATATAGTGCGTCTCCTCCCTGAGCATTGATATCAGCACCATTTTCTAGCAGTATCTGTACGATCTCCCTAGATCCATGATGTGATGACATTTGTAAGACTGACTTGTACTTTCCACAAATTGTATTAACAGTGTTCGATACACTAAGTAATACTTGCAGTAAGTTTGAGTATTGTTGTTCCGCAACGAAGTAGACCAATGTCACACTGGACTTGACCTTCCTAGATCCGTAACGCTCAAGGATATTCCACCAGAGTCTGTGTGAGTCCAGCCAGAGACCGTCCACATTGATTTGATTTTCCAAGAAAGCCAACTGAGAGATCCTACGCCTCTGGGCTTCTTCAGCGTGGTCGAAAAGATGTAATATAGCGTAGTCGAGGAAGGGCAGTTTCAGGCGCATATCAGATCTGAATCTCTCCAAGGAGGCGTTGGTCTTATGACTAGCCTCACAATAATGTTCGTATTCTTTGGGTATATTATTCATCGATATACAGCGGAGACAAGCTATCCGCAGGATTTCATGGCTGATACCAGCAACATTCATGGCCAAGGCTGGAGATATTGATGCTAAACCATCCTTTCCGAGTAAGAATTCGCGAACTGATTCATGTATAAATTGGACCGTTACCGCTTGTGATGCGGTTGTGTCGACAACTTCAACAAGACCGCGTGAACAGTCAAGGACAAACTTGGCAAGGCGATCAGTCGTAGGCACAGAAATCTTGGTGGGTAACGTGTGTCTCGTGTCAAGCGGCGACTCAGAGTATTTTATCGCAACGAACAATTCTGCCGGCTGAAGTGGACGTTTGCAGAAAGCTATCCACTGAAAGAAAAGCATACTCCTTTCGATCCCGACGTCACTTTTTATCAATATCAGTCGAAATAGATCGTTGAGATCTTCTGGAATGGTTTTAAGGTGAGCTTTCATGTCCGATAAAGATTCTCCACAGTCATTGAGTTTGTTCAATATCGGCACGACAAGGACGACCCAAAGAAAGATGCTAGATGATTTGTTTAGTATCTCGGCTCCAAGGTCGCTCTTTTCAGGGCCATCATGGTATGTTAGTTCCTTTGTGATGTAGGAATCGATATCTTGATGATGCCCAGGTTGATCTTCGACCACCAAGGATAGTCCTCTATTGATGCTGATGTGAGGATAGTGACGACTCGAAAGGCAGATGTGGAGTTTGCAAGAGCAGCCAAGGGCCAATGCTCGGTCAGAAAGTTGTCCTAAAAAGCTGATCATTTGTCGGACATCATCCTCATACTCGGCCTCGTCGAGTGCGTCAATCAATAGACACAGTCCGAACGGCTCCTTCGACCCGATAGTATCGTAGAGAAAATCTTGCAGCTCTTCCACGGTCCAATTCTCCCCTAATTGCCCTGGGTTTTTCAAAGCAAATTTTTCTGCGAATAGAGGCCGGAGATTCTGATACGAAGACAGAAGGTGATGCACAACTGTACGGTACAAACCTAAACTTGACTTCTCAAGTGAAGCCTTAGCTCGGGCATTGAAGAAGTAAGGGACGACGGTTTGCCGGGAACAGTCCTTGCTCTTTCGCTTGCGAGCCCATTCTAAAGTAGCCTTCATGAGCGTCGACTTGCCGCAACCAGGTTTGCCCTTGATCCACAGAAAGCCGCTATGTTGAGCTAAGCGGTCATTTTCATACCATGTCTGAAAATGCGGGTGGCGAAAGAGCCACTGGCAGGTTGACAACAGTGCTTTCTTAACATTGTTGACACGAAAGTCGATTCGATCGAATAGGAGGGACTTGAGGAGGACATTGTACGTGTCTTCGCTGATTATTGTCGAATTGTGTCGAGAATCCTGGCCTGACTGCTGGATGTGGCCACCTATGATTCCCATGTGCGATACATGACTGCTGCTCGGGCCCGAGACGTTCGCATTATACGATGTCCTGACACGTTTTGCAGGCCTCGGCTCGTCTACTTGTGAGACTTGTGCCAACTGACCGGAGTCGGTGGCTCGCCCATTGAAGTCATCTGCATCATTGAGCGGCGCCGGTCTCCGGCACGGTCCTAGTGATCTGACCTCATCAATAACACCAAGACGGGCAGCGACATTACCGCCATGGCGTTTGTTGATCTCCTCTCTGAGCCGGTCAAACGCATTGTCGCCTTCACCATAGAGAAGCGGCATAAAGACATTGAAGATTCCGAGTAGACAATATGCTCTGTCCTCTATCTTCCTAGTCTGGCGCCCTGTAGTCCAGCGTATTTTTTCGTTAATCGGAAATTCAGTGAGGGGTGTGCCACGCAGAGCAGCGAGAGGAAGCGTCGTTACCTCGTGGATCAGGTCTTCCAGCGTCTGCTTCGTTCCTAAGAAATCTCCTTTCTTCGAGAAGAATTCGACAATGTCAGGGGCCAGAAGCTCTTGCAGCGTCCAGCCTCGTGTAAACCACCTACTCTTTCGAAAGTCTGGTATCCATGGTGTTCCATTTAGGTTTCCTTCAACCTGGACATCGAAGAGGTAGACGTAGCACTTCTCTGCCTTCGCATACCAGTGAAACATCATTCTGATTGCTGTAGATAGCTCATTCTCGTTATTTTTATTAATACAACATGTATCTACCCAGAAATGCTCAATCCCGTCTTTTTTCGCTTGTTCTCCACAGAATTGAATCTTCTCATATCCCGCCTTGCTCTGACCTTGACCCTTCTGTATATCGGCGAAGGTGACTTCATCGCAGTCTAAACCCCAGGTATGGGAGAGGATTGCGTAGGGAGGAATGTTCTCGTCTAGGTCATCGGTTAGGCTGAGCTCGTTCTGACTGATCCATCTCAAGAGTCGCATTGCGGTGTTGTTGCTGGCAATCGTGCCGGCCCACGAAGGGTGCTCAGTAAATTGCAATCTCTGTGGCTGATAAGTTCTCACGAAACTGCACCATCTGTTAGAGGTCGATTGAAGGATGGCCAGATACAGATACGCTAAATTGTTATCACCCAACTTGTGACTGGTACTTGACACAGCACTGTTGAGGCTCGAGTGCTCGCAGACCTTCATGCTCAGCCTCATTGAACAACTGCGGCTATCACGTGACTGATTTTGTCCTTCTGGGTAAGGGGCTGAGGTTGCCGGTCGGAGATCACGGGACAGACTCAGCTTCGGGGCGTAGTTTGTCAAGGCGGAAGGGTTTCAAATGACCATGATAACAGTTCAACTGGAGTGCAAGGTATCCATCCGACAGGTTGCAAGCGTCCAAGGTCTATTTGCGTTCCAGGCACCGCAGTGGGGCAAGACCGTTTAGGACTTCGATTTCGCATATAATTGTAAGGTCAGGGGTTAAACAGAGCTTTTGAACTCGTCCTGAACATCACTCCTGTTTGCCACGTGCTCGGTCTCTGTCTTTGCTGCTGTTTCGAAACCACACATGACTTCTTACCATGCCAGGCAACGCCAGGTATTACGGGACCAGGCTTGTCTAGGCTTGCAGTTTGACCCTGGAGTTTGCCCTCCCCACCTCCAGCGATCATACTCGAACCAGACATCGTTTCGACATGATGAACTCATAACGAGGCAAATGACATCCATCGGTATTGACGCCGCTTGATTCACGCGGGTGTGCCGAATGAACAAGCGGCCACTGCGTAATGAACGTTATTATTACACCACTTGCTCACGGAACTAGTGCCCGGTAGGTGACAGCCTGATTCTATACATCGTTATACACAAAGGGAGAGGGAAGCTGAGACGAGACGAGACTTCGTCCTACCACCACCGCTAGAGGCCAGTTAGCATGATAATGCACCCTTTCCTCCCAGCTGTATTGATTGAAACAACGAATCGGAGTGCCAATTCGTCAAGAATGATATTGGGAATTTTACCTGGTGAAAGCCAGCAAGCAGGCAGAGCTTAAAACAAAGCTGGGTCCAGCGTTGTTTACCTGAGCACTGCAGTCAAGTTTCATGCTCTGCTCTCTCTTCGCAAACCTGGTTAATGTTGCTGGCAGGGAAAAACGAGCGTCGACGAAATGGCAATTTCCATGCTCTGTGCTCTCTTCGCAAACCTGGTTGATGTTGTTGGCAGGAAGACAAGAGAGCGTTGACGAAATACCAATTTCCAATGTGGGTTGAAAAGCAAACTCATGTCAAGTTGAAGAAGAGGCGTCAAGTTGAATGGTGTCTCATGAGAAAAAGTAAGAAAGAAAGATCTTGCCGCCGCTGCGGAACCCTCTTATTCGCCACCGTCCCCGCTGTCGCTTACCCGCGCAACCACCACCGATGATATCCGCCCAACGCGACCGCATGCACACAAACCCAAAACACCCAAGATCCAAAAAATCCAAAAATCCAGACAAGCAAAAACGAATTCGAACCTCGCGGTCCCGTCTGCAGTAGCCCGACAGCGTCTATCATAGAGAGGACGTCCCTACTCGCTCCCCCCAGTCAAGACTACCCGGCCCCACCTCCGGACCACGGAAGCAAATCTGACAAGCGCTAATACATAGAGCGTCATCGCGCAAGCACACGGAGGTAGGACGTGTACAGCATGTTAAGAAGATATCATACTCTATGGCAGATTGCTGGGGGGGGGTTGTGGAAGACAAATATATAAACTGTATCAAAGGGGAGCCGCCAGGGCTGCCTCCTGTGATTGTCACGGTTGCTAGGCAGTCGTGTCTTTCGACTACCCGCCTCATCATCATTATCATCGTCGTCCCCCTCCTACTCCTCACCGAATTTCATTGCCATTCCGTTCAACGGCAAGTCTTGGGCTCTTCTTCCACTTCTGCTACTGGCCATTGGCATATATATGTCATATGCATGCAATTCCGGAGGAACCAATGACTTTGGTCTTTCAAGCCATGTCTGCATGCTTTTGGAAAGCATTGAACTTCTGAATCGAGAAGAGTTAAACAGACATATATATATATATATATATATGCCTCCTTTTTGACTTTTCTTTTTGACTCTCACACTGGCAGGGCATGGCGCGGCAGGCGGCGGGCGAAACATGAAACAAAAACTCACTTTAAAAGTTTCTGCAGTGGAGGTAGTACATTGCAGAGGCAAAGTATGATGGATGGATAGGTAGTGAGTGGTATGGTAAAGATGAATGCCCTGTACAATAACTAAATTGCTTATTTGCTCACCTCTTCAATTCGAATTCATTATGTCGTTTCCATTCGTTCGCTCCAGTCATACGTTCCTTTGTCCACTTCTGTCGTACGTTGCTTTGTCCACTTATCTACTGGGTAGATTGTCCAATCATGCGCAAGGCCATAAAATCAAAAGATACATACACTCAATGGCTGAAAAGAAGATTTTGAAAAAAAAAGTCAGACTCAGACTCAGGCTGTTCCTTCGCCAGTGTCGGCGTCTTCCATGAGTTCGACCAGACAACGCAGCGATTTCCACACGTCTTCATCCCAACTGCCGCCACGGCAGACCTCCATCAATGTCCTGGCCACGGCGTCGACGTTCTCGCTCATCATCACGGCTCGCTCGACCAGTTCTATCTCATGTGCCTTGTCTGCTAGCGTAGCGGTGGTATCGATGCCCAATAGAGACCTGGCTTTCGCCGGGATTGTGTGCAACGACTCGCCTGAGTGGCGGGCAGCGAAAGTGGCGGCGGGCTGGTCATGAAGAGGGTGGCTATCGCGGCGGAGACTTGGCGCGCTCGTCCGGGGAGACTGTGTCAGCTGGCCGCTAGCGCAGTCACCAGATTTGATGACACGGGCTAAATAGAGGTCGAGAATGAGCCAGGCGGCCAAGGCGCTCAATGCAATTTCTTGGGCTTCAGGGAAGATCTTGCCAAGAGTTTGGATGTAGGCGGAGTCGGGGATGAGAAGAGAGCGGAGAGCACATATGGTGGGAGAGGTGAGAACCAGCAGGGTCGAGGCGTCGAAGGCGTCTGTGATGTCATCGAGGGTGCGTTCGAGGCGGCGGAAACGCAACTGGCGAGATAGAGTCTCTGTTGGTGAGGGCGGAAGAGAGATGGGCGGCGTGAGCAGGTTGGCCCGGGATGAGACATAAGTCGGAGGGGCCTTTGCTGTTGTGCTCCGCGCCGACGAGGCCGAGAGGCGTCTGGAATCTGGTGGCGACAGGGTAGGTTGCAGTGCATACGCGTGGACGACATTGGAGCTCGGTGTGTGGTCCGTTGAGAATGCTGACGTTTCAACTGGTTCTGCGCTAGACGCATGAGGACCTCCCTCGGCCTCGGGTTTGGCCCATGTGCTTGACTGATCGGAGCTGCGGCTTAGCTGTTTGGAGCTTGGCCGAGAGATCTCGACGAGCCTGGCTTTTCCTGGCCCAACCAGAATGGTGGCAAGCATCTGGGAGTAATGAGAATTTGCAAGCATCTGGGGGAGAAAAATGACCTACTGCCTTGGAGTCCCTGTTCTGATTTTCCTTGGCGCGTACAGGGACTTGGACCACCTGACAGCACCTTGCATTGAACCGTTTCATCCTGTCGCCCTGGTCTTTTGGGCTTGCCGGCGACTCTGAGTCCTCAGAGCAAGCAGTAGGCCGTCGGACTGGCTCTGTGGGAGTTGGGGTTGTTTCGTCGGTATCTGAGCTCGAGATATAGGAACAGTCTTCGTCGAAAAGAGAGCCTTCTGAATCGTGCTCTGATTCATCATTCACGTGCTGAATGCGCTCCGACAGACTCATGGCTTCATTGTCGCCGTAGTAGAAGGACAAGATGTGCATGTCGGCGTATGACTTGTACTCTTGTGCTGCTCTCGCGCGGCGGGAACTGGGGGGGAGAACGACAGGAGAGGTAAGCTCATGCTCGCGTTCCCACGAGATCGGACTTGGAAGCAGGGGCGTGGAGCTTTGTGACGGTTGAGGCGACGAGGGCTCTGCCGACTCTGCCGACTCTGACGACTCTGACGACTCTGACGACTCTGACGACTCTGACGACTTTGACGACTCTGACGACTCTGAGGCCACCAAGCGTAGGTCTTCATGCCCCACTGATACTCGGCGAAGATCAGGATGAGAGGAAGACTTTGCGGACGAGCTACGTTCGGAGTGAACAGGTGAGGCTAGATAGATTGATGGCGAATACGGCGTCACTGCTGGGGCGTGGGTTGGCGTCTGTGGAGTGGTAATTGCCGTGGGTGATGATATGTTACTGCTGACGGCCGTGCTTTTGCTGGATTTTCGACGTGGGAGAAGCTTTGAGAGGTGCAGTCTTGATAATTGTCGACCAAGTGATTTTTTGGGTATAGTTGGGGGAACTGCCTGGGGAAGGAGAAAGCCATCAGCCAGACCAGCAGCTATCCAAGATGCTGTCGCCATCTTTATCGTCACTACCTCTGGAAAGTCAGAAGAGGGAGGAGACCCAAGCTGTCATGATTTTGATGCCAGAATAAGGAGGCGAACTGGGATTGTAGAAGGCACGGGGTGAAGTCGGCTACGAAGGTTCACATCAATAGATTCCTGGTAACTTGCAGCCTGTTCACAGCGGGAAGCTTCAGCCCCTGTGAGTTTCGTACACACTTTTGACAATTGAGATGCATCATGTGTGACGGAGGAGTGGGCAGGCGGGGGAGCTTCATCTTGACGTGCTCAGGGCAGCCTGCTTCCTCGGTCCGAGTGATGATCGTGACATGATTCTGGCACGCGGTGGCAGCACTCGCATTTTCTTGGCAGGGTTTGCCCAGCACGGGGTGGCTGGGGTCGTCGAATGGAGAATTTGCTAGTTGTCAGAACAAGGGGCTTAAGGGAGCCCAAACGGTGGCGGAGGGGATCGGCGTTGCCACACCAGTTCGCCAAGAGAGGGGTGCATGGGAGATTGTGTCGCGACGCTCTGCGCTCTGTCCCACACCTCGACCACCCTCTCGGGGCAGACAAGATGCAAGCAAAAGATAAAAAAAAGATAAAGCCTCGGCACTGCCTAGGACGCAGGGGAAGATTCTTCTCTTCCAATAAATAGCTGGTCAGGATTCTTCTCTTCCAATAAACAGCTGGTCAGGATTCTTCTCTTCCAATAAACAGCTGGTCAGGATTCTTCTCTTCCAATAAACAGCTGGTCAGGATTCTTCTCTTCCAATAAACAGCTGGTCAGGGATGCAGCTACTCGCCGAAAACTGGCGAGTACGAGGATGTACTTGCAGTAGAGGCTCTGCCAATCAACGGGCGCGGCGCTCGACGCCGTATCGAGATATACTCGATCGGCTCGACTAGATATCCCCGATCGGCTCGACTGGATATACTCGGCGGGCACGACTAGATATACTCGATGGGCTCGACTAGACATATTCGATGGGCTCGACTAGATATATACCCGATCGGCTCGACTAGATATGCTCGATCGGCTCTTCTGGTAGCAGCTCGCCTCTCTCTTGCTCGTCCCTTTTGCTTGGGATGAGAGCCTTGAGCGGCGGCCGCACGAGATCATTGAACATGAAGGTGCCGTAGACTAGCAATGCAAACCCAACCACTTGCAGCCACTTGAATGATTCCCAGCCCAGACCAAGCGAGACGATCCAGATGAAGAGCGTCCGGCACGTGTCGATGATGGATCTCGACGTTGCTGAAATGCTTCTCGTGACTGACAGACCGAAGAAATTGAAGCCGCCGATGGAGACCATGATGGCCAAGCTCGAAATGGCGATGCCTCTGTTGCTGAAGACTTGTCGGTAGCCTTCGGCTGCATCGAAGTAGCCGTACTTGCCTGCCTTGGAGACGCCCACGGTCAAATGCAGGATGAACTGGATGAAGAGGGTGACGAGCAGGCCAAAGAGGCCTTCCCAGGCCACAACCTTGAGTGGCTCCAGGGCATAGTTCTCCAGAATCCATTCCTCCAGGCAGAATTGGGTTGCGGTGAAGATTTGTGCTCCTGCAATGAGGAAGATGCCGACAACGGTTAGAACAACAGCCTCATCTGTGGCCTGTGCCACCAGCTCTCGGGCCACGTGCGCCATGGCCTTGAGATCGACACGGTCTCCGACGGGTGCGTCTGCGTGCTTCTGGCCCGACCAGATTGCGCCCGCCAGGCCGACGATGGCGACGCCAGCGACGACAATGACCAGCGACAGCCAGTGGTATAGATACAGCTTTCTCTTGAGAAAGACGACGCTAAACAGGCCCACAAACAAGACGAGGGCACCGCGTGTCATCTGGTAGATCGAAGCTGCCACGAAGAGCAGGCCCACGTTCATCAGCGTCGTGCCGGCGATGTCACAGCAGGCGGGCAGGGCGAGGAGGACGAGCTTCCATCCGGCCAACAGCGCACGATCATCGGCATTTGGGACCAGCGGCTTGAGCGCCGGACTTGCCGCATCTTGGGAGCTGCGGCGGCGGCGGCGGCGGGCGGCGAGCAGGTCGCCCTCATCATCATCATCGTCGTCATTCTGAGTGATTGGCTGATAAAGCAGAGGCTCGACATTGGACCGGGAGCGGTACAGACGGACGAGATAGAAGCCTAGAATGACGAGCCAGCAGCCCGACTCGCCGATGAACATCTGCACGCTGCCAACGGTCAGCCGGCTGTTATCGGGATGGTGGGCAGCGGCCACTTACGTCTGGATCACGGGCTGCTCAAACATGCTGGGTTTGCCGTGCACTCCATCGCAGTTCCGTACACATTGCTGATCCTGGTATTTGGTCAGGATGGTGTTGGTGCAGCCGGTGAGCAGCATCATCCCCACGAGGAAGGGGATGACCGCCTGGAACGCCATGGCTGCTTTCTGATTTCAGGGGAGAAAAGGAGGGGAGAGGAAATCCAAATGCGAAAGTGTCAAAGAAGATGCATTGCCCGAGATGAAAGACGGCAAGGTGAGATGGCAGACAATGAGGCAGATGACGGGCCGGTGGGGTGTGCCCGAGCTGCGGGATGCTGATGCTGAGCTGATGCCCGGACAAGGATCGGCCTAGGCCTGGGCTGTGTAATCCACCGCCGCGGGCACCCCACGCCCGCCGCGTCAGGCGATGTCAAGGTAAAGTAGAGCGGCAACGAAGCAGGCATTCAAAGGCTTTATTTCTAGGATTTCTAGGCTCTGGAAACAGGAACTCTGACTCCGACGCAAAGCAGGCCAAGACGTAGGTCAAATGGACAGAGGTACTAACAGCGGCTGGCGGGTATAACGCCTGACTGGCATCCAGACGGCTGATGAAGTCGGCCGTCGCCGGTCTCCAGCAGTCATCAGTTATCAGTAGTCGCCACCCCTGGCTTCATGTAAGTTACAGCAATTCCATTCTCTGAGCCAGATTCCAAGCCAACGAAGAAGGGCATCGCCGCTGTCAGCCCCCTGATCTCCGGGCTAGACGGGGCGGTCCAAGAAGGAGATAGCGTGGCTTAAGATAGAATTGCAGCCAATAGCGTCTGGCTCAATAAAACATTCATCTCGCCTTGACTCGTCCAACGGTCTCCTCTCTGTGCTGTATTCTGAGTATGTCGACTTTCGGGGTCGACGGGTGAGGCAGCGACATTTCAGTGTGCACGAGAGTGTTCAGCTATTGAAAATCACAGCAGCAGAGGGTGATTGAGCTGGGCTAGCAAAGAGGACCCCCTTTTCCGGACTCGCCCAGACAACTCAATCGATTCTACTGGTACTTCCTGCTCCTCTGATCGATCTAGCTGGGCCAGCAAAGAGGACCCCCTTTTCCGGACTCGCCCAGACAACTCAATCGATTCTACTGGTACTTCCAGCTCCTCTGATCGATCTAGCTGGGCCAGCAAAGAGGACCCCGTTTTCCAGACTCGCTCAGACAACTCAATCGATTCTACTGGTACCTCCAGCTCCTCTGATCGATCTAGCTGGGCAAGCAAAGAGGACCCCTTTTCCGGACTCGCTCAGACAACTTTATTGATTCTGCCTCTAAATCCTTTGATCCAGCTTCGAGGCTTTTATATCTATTCTTGTAACCATGTTACTACCCGTCCGTCAGGCCGTAGTATGGCTGGCTATCCTGATGGCCGCTGTCTCGGCCTACCGCCCTGTCCAGTTCGTCAAGCATACCGGCGACAACGGCCGGGCCGACCAGGGCTTCTCCCTTACTCAACACTACAACACCACCACGGACCAATCCGACCTGTACATCCGCTTTGAATGCTTCCGCTACAACTCGTCTGCTCGTGGATGGGCTGCTCTGGCCCTTGGCCCCCAGATGACAGGAGCACTGATGTTCATCGTCTACGGCGATCCAGCATCGGGCACGCTTACCTTGTCCGTCAGGACAGCAGACGGCCATCACCCGCCCGAACTTGTCTCTTCCATGACGGACTTCTACCAAGGCCCCGTTCCCGACGTCGAAGTCGTGCATGCCGCTTTCGAGGAATACTCGGGCACGTACTACTCTCCAATCACTCAGTCGTCGCCTTCGCACCTCGGCGTCGTCGACTTGATCGTCCGTGGCTACACCAGGTGGGCCGGGTGTGAGGTGTCCAACTCGAGTGTAGAGCAACAGTTCATCTGGTCGTCCAACTTCAAGCAGGATTTCGAGGGCGACTTTTCCCTCCAACGCCACATCGACATGCACCAGTTCGGCCTGGGCTTCGGATGGGTGGCGGTCGACTTGGCCAATGCTGAAGTCCCGGTGCCGTTTTTCGGCCAGATTGAGGACCAAGAAGGTCATAAGGGGGTCAACGAAATTGCCGCGCCTGCAAAGCCGACGCAGGAGGAGCTCGACGCTGGCGCGGCCATCATCGCCGCACTGGGTAGTGGCGGCAGCGGCAGCACCGCCGCCGCCGCCGGCGCAGAATCCGCCACAAGCGCAGGAGCGTCGCCAGAAGGCACCAAGGAAGCTGCCGCTCACAGCCCGACTTTGCCCGCCGATTCCGCACCCCACGTTGCGCCGCCAGCCGGGCCCGGCACGACGCTCAACCCCAACCCGGCAGTCGAACAGCCGGCGAAGAGCCAGTCCGGGGCACTCCTGCGCAGCGTCATGTGGCACATCCATGGGCTTCTCATGGTCGTGGCCTTCATGGTCTTCTTGCCACTGGGCACGTACGTCATACGCTCCGGGGGTGCAACGGCCTTCAACCTGCACTGGACCATACAGGCGCTGGGCGCCGTGGCCGTGGTGGTTGGCTCAGCCGTCGGCTACGTCAACAGCCGGCGCATCAGCATCACGCACCAGTACGTCGGGTTCGCGATGCTGCTCGCGATCGCGGCCCAAGGCGTCCTCGGATGGCGCCACCACGTCATCTTGGTCGCGACCAAGCAGCGCAGCTGGCTCAGCACGGCGCACACCTGGCTGGGCCGTGCACTGCTTCCCGTTGGCTTCCTCAACACTCTGTCCGGGCTGCGGCTGCGGCACTACTCGTGGTTCACGCAGCTGCTGGTGCTTATAGTCATGGTCGCCGAGCTGGCCGCGCTGACATACTACATCCTTGTGGTGGCGCGTCGCCCGACCGACCATGGTGTGGGCGGCACCGGCGCCGGCGCAGGCACCGGCGGCGCTGGTGGCGGCAAGGATGATATCCTCCTCAGGGGCGCCGAGGCCGATGGCCACGACGAAGAGTATTTCCAGCTCGGGGGCGACGATGAAGACGAGGATGATGAGGAGTACTACAACGAAGAAGAGGCGGAGCGGGAACGGGCGCGCAGGAATAGACTGGGCCGAGCAGAGGAGGAAGAGAAGAGGCAGCAGAAGGCTGAACAGGCCGAGCGGTTGAGGCGGCTGGATAGGGTGTGAATCGGAGCATACTTACTGGTTTGATGATGGTGTACGATTATTGGATTTGGTCCATGCTCTTTCACACCTTTGAAAGAGCCAGATGGATAGCAAAAAGTCAAAGTCAGGCCGACATCAAAGATGAACATATATCAATGTAGACAGAGCAAATATGCCAAGAGGAAGGAAACAAGAGAAGGCTTAAAAGTTTGACTTTATTTCAACACACCAGATCCTGCCATCACATTCCATCTGATCATATCCATCTCAGCAAGACACATACAGACACATTCTGACATATTCAGACACACATTCTGACTTATTCAGACGCACATTCTGACTTATTCAGACACATACCAATGAAAGCTGTCATTCGCTTTTAACACTTTTCTCTCTCTCTCTCTCTCTCCCTCCCTCCCTCATTATATGTTGTCGTTCGTTTCTCAGTCAAAACTTTGTCTTCTTGATTCTTGCTCTAAATAAATCCTCGGAAACAGGTAATCGGGGGTATTTAGTCTAGCAGCATAGATGGCAGTAATATCAAAAGAGGCGAGTAGTTGTGGCACGCAGAGAAAAAGGGCGGGGCGTTATGTCATCGCCGCTAAAGCATGGCCATACGTCAGCCTCTCACTATCATTGTCGGGCTTGAGATAAAAACGAATGGGGACCGGGATTTTTCTTACGCTGGCATAACTGCCACCGCCGGCGCTTCGACGGCGCCTTGTTGTTTTCCTCTCGACAACGATGCGCTCGCGTGGTTTGCGTAATGAGGGGATGAGAGCCATCCAGAGAAAGACAAGCAGCAGTGTGCCGGCGATGCTGCCGACAATGGCGCCGGCCAGGACGCCGCCGGAGTACTGACCGCCGCAGCCGGAGGCGACTTGCTGATCGGCGTTGGTGGTGACGACGGTAGTGGTGGCTTGGCGCGCGACGAGTGTACCTGGCGTGGGAGGCAGCTCTGTCGCAGGCGAGGGGAGGATATACTGCAATTTTTGCACCGTCAGTCGCCTGCAGTGCCAAATGGGTCGCGCGGGAGCCAGCTAACCATTGCGCACACGGGTTCGCCAGAAGGAGACGTTAAGAAGACGTGATCGGCGCGGCGAGGTCAACGAGGTCAGCGTGGTGGTACCGTCATCCGGCGCGCACACGCTGCCAAGTCCTGGATGTGAGGGCAGTCGTAGATGGTGTGAGCACAGGTTGATAATGTAAGCAAGCGCCGGGGTGTTTCACGATCGATCCAGCCACCACCAGGGTACGGTAGACACGGGGTAATACAGTATATGCGGGCGCGGAAACGGCGCACGAGGCGCCTCAATCGCCCAGCGACGTCACAGTGAGTGATGATGAGGCCATCAAGTACCAAAGGACAGTAACGCCGGGCGAGGAGCAGCGGAGTGGTGGTACCAGGGGCCGCGGAGTACAGCGGAGTACCGTCTCAGGCCAACTCCAGCTCGAATCGCCGGCCTTTGTTTGAGTTGACGTCAGCATGAACCAGTGGAGACGGGGGTCAATATCGTGTCTTGTGGCGTGGCAGCAGACAACAAGCCGATTGGCTGCACGCGCATTGGCGCCCAAAAAGAGCCGGTGATCTCGGCGCCGATTGGATCAAGTGGATGGGGAAGACGGTTCGCCGAGCAACACACGACCAGGAATGCTACTGTGTGTGTAGTTGTGAAAGACGTCTTTTGGATTCCTGCACAGCAGTAAACGGACAGCTATGTGGATATGCTAGCATGTTGACATGTTGGCAACTTGACAAGTTGGCAAGTTAAGTCGACAAGGTGTCAAATTGACAAATTGCTTGGCCGCTCGCTAGTCGAATCCTCCCACGATGCTCTTCAGGGCCGGCACCCAGTCCGACAGAAAGTACACGGTCCATATGGTGGCCCCAGCCAGCAGCCAGCCCGAAAGCTTCTCCTGCCAGGTGTGGAACCAGATGGCCGTCATCATAAACATCCAGAAGGCCAGGCCGACGACGGCGAAGACCAGGTACCGCGCGTAGACGCGCAGCTTGGCCACCGTCTCGGTGTCCCAGCCGCCCACTGCCCGTGTCTCGCCGTCGCTGGCGTCGTGCGCGGCTTTGGAGGCCGCCGACGGAGAGACAGCGGCGTGGGCGGAGTGGCTGTCGCCGATATAGAGCTCGAACAGCAGAAAGGCCGAGGCCAGCGTGAGCATGAAGATGTGGCCCGAGACGTCGTGGCCGCCGTGCCAGCGGCCGCCGGCGGCTTTGCATGCCGCCGACGAGGCCAAGACGGTCGCGCTCGGCAGCCCTTCACACTGGCCGCCGGTGATGGTGAAGGAGCGGTCAATCAGCGGCGGGCCAAACAGCCACTGCGTGGTCAGGATCCATGACAGGCTGACGATGGCGTAGCGAATCAGCGCCTGGGCGTCGAGCCTGCTCTGACGGGCCCGCGACCGGCGGTTGGTCAGCAGCAGCGCGGCAAAGGCCAGCGTGGTCCAGAACCAGCCGAGCTTGACAAAGTAGAGATTGAACACGTTGCGCTTGCCGGCAAAGTAGTTGGTGCTGTGCAGGAAGGAGCGCTGGTCGGCATCAGGCGGACGAGCGGTGAACGCGCCGCCCGGGGCTGCTACGGGCGACAAGACGGAGAAGAGAGAGCCGAGGATGAGGATGGTTGGGTAGATGAGCAGCAGCAAGCCGGTTGGTCTGGGCAGCCGCGGCCGTGTCGACGTTGTCGCCGTTGTCGCCGTTGTCGCCATTGTCGCCATTGTCGCCGTCGTCGTGGGCGGTGAAGACGTTGTGTTGGCGGGCAGTGTCCGGCCGTTGCGCAAAACAGTCGGCATCTCCGGCTGTTGGCGGTGACGGGTGACGGACTGGTGGCAGCGAGGTAGCGGCTCACATTGACTGGTCTTCTTTTTTTTTTTACCGTTGTTATTATCCTCTCCACGGCCGAGCCAGGCCTGGAAGTCCACAATGGGCGGCGCTCGAAGCTGCCAGAAGACCGATGGCAAAAACATCTGCACCAGGTAACTGCCTGCATTACGTCATTGGCGTCTGTGTGTTGTGGCGGTCCCATGTGACTTTTCGACGTCGGGCTCATTACTAACTCGACACACATGTGAAGAGCGACGGCGTGTCGTGTGCTGTACGATGGGTATTGCTAGTGATCTTGCCGGTGACATTGCTGGAGATATTGGTGGTGATATTGGTGGTGATATTGGTGGTGATATTGGTGGTGATATTGGTGGTGATATTGGTGGTTATATTACTGGTGATCTTGCCAACGATCTTGCTGGCGACCTTGTTAGTGACCTTGCTGGTGATGTTACTCTTGCTGGTGATATTACTCTTGCTGGTGATATTACTCTTGCTGGTGATATTACTCTTGCTGGTGATATTACTCTTGCTGGTGATATTACTCTTGCTGGTGATATTCCTCTTGCCAGTGATATTGATGCTACTGCTTCTAGTATATGCCCGGTATGATCTTCCACCGCACAATCTCGCAGTACGCATCCCAGTCCTTGCCGTACTTCTTCCGGCACTTCTCCTCGTCCCGCAGCTCGCGGTGCACCAGCAGCACGCCAAAGTAGATGATGTAAAAGTAGGTAAAGATCATGCCCCAGCCACGTGCTTCCGCCTGCTCAGGCGCCAGCGTCACGCCGCCCGTCGCCGGCTTCTGCACCCGGTGCTGCACGAAGCCGGCAATGCCAGTGGGCAGGCAGTAGGAGAAGGACATGATCCAGTCGCCCAGATAGTTGATGTGGCGAGCCCTTCCCCACCATCCCGACGTGATCAGCCTGGTGCCCGCGGCCGTCTGCATGGAGCGGAGGTGCGCCACCCGCGGGTCCTTGGGATTCGTGCGGAACCAGTTCTTCTCGTTGTTGCTGGCGCGGAAAATGTACAGGCCCAGGGCCTGGATGGCCAGCACGCCCGCAATGCCGCCCACGCCCAGATGCAGGGGGTACGAGGCCAGGTAGCGAGTCTGCAGGCTGTAGATAAAGGGCAGCCAGGCCACGTCGCCAAACGACAGCATGAAGCCAAACCCGTCGATGGTGATGTCCCTCGTCGTCAGCATCGCCGGCTCCATGTACAGCGCATCAAACACATACAGCGCCTGGAAGCCGGTCACCAGGAGGATCGAGTCCGAGACGGAGCCGTAGGCGCGATACTGGCGCGCCACAAAGGCCAAGTTGAGTATGACCCAGCCCAGCAGGCCCGGCCGCATCTCCATAAAGACCTTGATGTCGACCACCTGGCCCCCAATCAGCGGCAGCCAGCCGGCCAGGCTAACTCGCGGGTTCAGCTCGCGTCCGATGAAAAAGTCGTAGATGACAATGCCCGTGTCTGCTCCCTTGGCCAGCTCGCGGTGCTCTGGATTGGCCTGTCCGGGTCCGGGCACCGTGAACGAGCGCACATACGTCCACACGGCCAGCACGGTGGCAATCACCAGGTTGGCTGCCGCGATCTGCGCGAACTTGTCCCAGATGTACCGCCACACCACAAACTCGGCGCCGTAGAGATAGGTGCCGGCTCCCAGCCCAGCCATGATGACCAAGGCCGAGTTGAACGAGTTGAGCTTGTACTTGTGGCGCCCGCCCGTGGCCAGCAGCGTGCCCTCTCGCTCCTCGCCCGGCAGCAGCAGCTGCAGCGCCAGACTGAGGCCGTAGTATGCCAGAGTCCATGCCAGTACCTCGGCCTCGAACAGGCCAGCCAGTCCATTTTCCGGCCACGCCGTCTGCTCCTTCAGCTTGGCCAGCGTCAGCGTGCGCGGGTCGAGCAGCGCCGGCGCCGGACACCCGGACACATCATTGCACAGGAAGACCGAGGCCAAGGTCAGCACGGGCAGGCCAAAGACGAGGGCAAAGGCACCGATTCTGTGTGCTGGTCAGCGTCGACGGCTGCGTGCCCAGGGGGAGACGATACTGACGGCCCGCCAAACTCATACCCGTCCGTCTCTTGCGGCGGCGGCACAGGCGCTGGGTCTGACTTGTTGCGCTTGTGGCCCATGGCGACAGCGGCAATTCAATTCAATTCGATTTGATTTGATTTGATTCGATTCGATTTGATTTGATTTGATTCGATTCGATTCGATTTGATTCAATGCGTTCACCGAATTCGATTTGATTCAATGCGTTCACTCAATTCGATTCGATTCAAGTCAAGTCAAGTCAAGCCGATTCAATTCAATTCACTTCACTTCGATTCGATTCAACTTAATCCCACCCAATCCAATCCAATCCAATGCGAAACAGCGTTCCATCTTTCAAACTCGGCGTCTGCGCTCTCCACTGCGCTCGGGAACTGGCCGTCCGTGTAAGGTGATGCACTAATTAATTCCAGAAACTTAGCTAACTAATTAGTCTCTGACGTATCCGGGCGGCCCACACAGGGGCTTCAGGGGCGTGTCTTACCTAATCCTTCGCCCGAACAGCGGCTGCATGGTGCCTGAACCTAGCCCCTGCTTGGCACGCCTCCTCCCCCCGAAAGTCCCCAACGCTTCGGCTGCTTTCGGCGGCTTGGGCGTGCGTCTGCCGGCATGCCTAAATTATTAGCGCAGCCGAAAAACGCCATGTTAGCTAATTAGCCATCTGATCCCATCCCATGCCATCAATCCACCTGGCCGGAACTTGATTGCCTGCATTTCCTTGCATTACACACTGCATTGAGAGACTTGCCAAAATCTCCCCGCTGCGAGATTGTGAGGTTGTGCGAGGCTGTCAGGTCGCCAACATGCGCCCACCGCTGGACGCCCTGGCCGCCCTGTCCGTCCTCCTACTGTCGGCCCTTCCCGCTGCCGTTGTGGCCACGCTCGACACCACGCCGGCGCCGCTGAAGCCGTGCACGATCCACTCGCCATCGACGGGCTCCTTCATCGACCTGCGGCCGCTGCAGCTGACCACCACGGGCACCAAGTCGCAGGCGGCCAGCAATGTCTCGTACCGCGCCCGCGGCTACGACTACCCCTACAACTTCACGCTCAACTTCTGCGGGCCGGTGGTGGAGAGCGTCGAAAACGTCGACGGCGTGGCCCGCAGCCGCTGGGCCAATATCTCGGCCTACTACCACGACGAGGCCGGCACCACGTACAGCCTGGGCCAGGAGAACCACGACCTCGTCTTCCGCGGCCGCAAGCTGCTCACCAACTACACCATGGGCTCGCCCTGCCCGGACCTCGACGAGGATGGCAACCCCATCCTCGCCACCGCCCGGCACGTGGCCGCGGTCAAGAGGATCGACTATGACGAGGACGAGGACGAGGACGAGGACGAGGACGAGGACAACAACAAGACCAACAACAACAGCAAGGACGACGACGACGACGACGATGATGATGATGACCCGCCCAAGACGAAGAAGCCCAAAGCGGCAACCCGGCGCAAGAACACCATCATTACCTTCGCCTGCGACACCTCGCCCACCCTGTCTGGCCGACCAGCCGTCTCCTTCATCGGCACGCCCGACCACTGTACCTACATCTTCGAAGTCCGCAGCCGCTACGCGTGCGGCGGCACCACCTCCTCCGGCGAGAAGGGCACCCTCGGCCCCGGCGCCGTCTTCCTCGTCATCCTGGGAATCGCGCTGCTGGTCTATGCCGTTGGTGGTGTCGTCTACCGCCGCAACGTCATGCACCAGCGCGGCTTGAAGCAGATCCCCAACTACGAAGTCTGGTCCGCCATTGCCGCCTTTGTTTCTGTAAGGCCTGCCCGGCTCGCACCCTTTTTCTTCATTTACCTGACCACTAATCCGAATTGCAGGACATCACAATCATCTTCATCTCCTCGTGTACCCGGAGCATGCCATCCATCGGCCGATTATTTGGCGGTCGGAGAGGCGGCTACCATCGCGTGGGCTCAGATGACCGTGCTGCCAGCACTGCTGCCACTCGACGCCGGGTTGGTGGTGGCGGTGGTCGGGATCCGGACGCCGAGAACAGGCTCATCGACTCGTATGATGAGGAATGGGATAATTAACTAGATAGATTGATGCCCTCGCCAGCAGTCCATTTTTGTTGGCCATTTTTCCCGGTGTACAATAAAAACTAACTTGATATTTTCTGAGATAAGAAAAAGCTACAAAACGAACATCTATAATATGAACTTTTAACCACTTTCCTCCAGTATTGCAAAGCAAAGCAAAGCAAAGCAGCACAACTACATTCCACCCCTGCCACCATAGCCTCCTTTCGCTGTGTACCGCAAAAACTAGCTTGATATTTTCTGAGATAAGAAAAAGTTACAAACAGAATCCGAGTACCTGTGAACCACCCGCAAAAAGGGCGGGTGCACACCGCTGCTTTTTGGGGTCTTCCCACACTTCTACCACAGCAGCCGCTTGCCGCCCTAATGTAACAATAGCGGAAGTGAAAATATGAATTGAATTGTATGAAAGAGTGCAAGTAATTGCCGGCTATATATACATCAGCAGACTTGACATCAGCAGACTTGGCAGGTCGGAGGACAGTTAGTTAGTCCGAAATTGAAAAGTCGCACTAACAGCAACTTTAACTCTCTCTCACCCAACTGATACCCCCTCTGCTCCAATTTATAGATCAAGCCTCTCAGGCAGCTATGCTGCTTAATAGAGGGGATTATAAGTCTCTCCACTAGCTTTCTCGCGCTCTATGGGCCACATACAGTGCACGTGACTCGGTCAGGGTCCAGTTCGGGTTCTTGCGAGGCACTTTTGCCTCAAGCTTCATCAGTCCGCCCTGCCCTCCACTCCCTTCGCTGTTCCCACATATCCTCTTCATTCTCTCGCTCGTCATGCGACAACCACGGGCATCTCACTGCTGCCTCTTTCGCGTCCACGAGTAATAATCGCGTAGCTCTTCTTTCGCCCGTCATCACCTCAAGATACTGCCATGTTGTTTTACCATGGTTTGGCAAACGAGCCCTATCAACTAATTACGGACCCCAACGAACATCAGCACTGGGCCGACCCCATCCTCTGCGAGGCAACTCGTGCAAGACTAGAGCTCTTTAGACAGGTTGGATGGCTCCCGCCAAACTATAAACCAAAGACACTGGGAGGAACTGCAGGAGTGGAGAAATACTGGCGCAGGAAGGCCAACTTCTCATCCTCGTGCGAATGGTTACTGACCTATCTGAGGCTAACAGACACTGTGATCATCTGAAGGTCAATTATATTAAGTATCTACTTTCAGAAGATCCCCCAGTCTACATGAATTTCTTCGACTAGATGTGGAAGACGTCCAAAGAGAAACTTCTCCAGTCGTACGACGAATGCTGGAGAAGGCCAACTAAGTACTTCTCCAGTCGTACGACGAATGCTGGAGAAGGCCAACTAAGTACTTCTCCAGTCGTACGATGAATGCTGGAGAAGGCCAACTAAGTACTTCTCCAGTCGTACGACGAATGCTGGAGAAGGCCAACTAAGTACTTCTCCAGTCGTACGATGAATGCTGGAGAAGGCCAACTAAGTACTTCTCCAGTCGTACGACGAATGCTGGAGAAGGCCAACTAAGTACTTCTCCAGTCGTACGATGAATGCTGGAGAAGGCCAACTAAGTACTTCTCCAGTCGTACGACGAATGCTGGAGAAGGCTAACTAAGTACTTCTCCCTGCTGGCACGCCGCTCGATTAGTAATCATGTTCTAGACCAGATGAGACGGGTATGCTCCTTCCCTTCGGCGGTTATGGCAGAGAGCAGTGGTCCCCTAGAACACTTTGGGCCGACAGATCTGGCAGTTCCTTGAACAGATATTCCCCGCCGAACGCAAAATATCAGCATCTAGTTATCATAAAGTCAACTACCATAACATCCACCCAAAAGCTCCTCAGTTTCGATACCCAGATCTTGAACACCAAATCCCATAAACAAGCAATTCTCCATCTCCAAAGACCGCGGCCTGCGCGTCTTTAATCCATATCTTCGCTGTGATACTCTTTGCCCCAACTCCAGTGGCCCGTCAAGGGAACACGTCCTTGGAAAAGCGCTGTCATGAATGACAGTACACATATATATTGGAATGCCTGAATCTTGGCCTTATTGGCAAGATTCCCCGTCTTTTTAGTGGGGTTTTGGGTCCTCAGCCTACTGGCATTCCAAGCCTAACAAGCACACTGCTGAATAGATGCACAAAACCCGTGACGACGTGTATTCAAGCCGCCTCCTGCCCTTCCAAGCATTTCGCCAATACATACTTGCTCTCCTTTGATCTTAACGAGAGTCTCAGGCCGAAGTTACTGCGTATCGGGATCGACTGGCGAAGCGAGAAGGGCCGAGAAAGAGGAATGATCGATGAGAAGCGTTCCCATAGAGGCGAGAAAGAGAGAGAAAATAGTCGCTCCGAAAAAGGGACCTCATCTCTAGGCTCGCTGGCTATTTCCCCATCTGGCTTCCTTCTCTTTCATGTGCTGGTATAGCACATAAGCCCGGTTATTCTGGCCAGAGAGCTTGATATCTGTATTCGGACTTTCAGCCTGTATGCGGCGAATAAAGTCTACAACATCTTGGTGCTTGTTGTACTCAGCACGTTGAAGGACAGGCTGTCCACGAGAGTCCACGATATTGAAATCTGCTCCTTTATTCAGAAGAACTTGGATTACATCAAGATTCCCATTCCTGGCTGCTGAACGAAGAGGAGTACCGAGACCAATCAGGAATTCTAAATTAGTTGAACAGATATCATGCTGATACATAATATCATCAATAGGCGCGCCCTTATCAATGAGGTAAGCCAAGACTTCGAGGCGGTCTGGCAGTTGACGATTAGTAGTATACTGAAGCAGCTGCCCTTGATAAGCTGAACCGCCATGTGCGAAAAGTGTCTTGATGATATCGAAAGAGGCATCTCGAACTGCAATTGACAGTGGAGTTTCATCTATCTCGCCTCTGGCATTTGGACCTGCCCCATGCGAGAGAAACCAAGTAACTAGGTCTGTATTTTTAAGTATATATCTATTGCTATTAGAAGGATAACTTGATGATTTTGCCCGTGATAACTTACGCAAGCATTGTTGGGCCCTGCCATCCAGATGGTTTATTGATATCCCATCCGTGTTGAAGGAATAGTTCGAGCATAGCCTTGTCGACTTCGCTGGTCGGCATTTCGGGCATCCTCAGACCCAGGACAACGCATCAGGATATTGATTGACCCAACTTGTGTTTGGATGGAAATCGATCCATCTCTTATTGCAGTGCAATGTATCTGCACCCCTGGATCGGCGCTCACGGTGCATTGCATCGACGCGGTATTATTGAGCACAAAGCAGAATTTCAATGTGCATTAATTACATGTTGATAATTCGCAGAATCAGTTGTCGCATGCGTTATATTCCAATTTGGTGGTAGTCACATGATCTCAGGATTCCCTGAGTTCATAGGTAGATGCAGCGGCCCTTCTCCAAGCAAGCGTAACCGTGATCAGACGGGCCTCGTTGGTCGATGGGGAGGCGAGGACGCCAGTGTAGGGGGGTGGGGGATTGGCGCTAGTGAAACGACACTATGCGAGCAAGGGAAGAGGGAGGGAGGGAGGGATAGTGGCGATTGGCGATCGGCAATTGAGGGATGAGGAGGCGAGACAGAGCAAGAACGAAGGGGGAACTTTGGGGGGGAAGAGCAGATAGTAAATAAACCGTTTGGCGTAAACACATCTATAATGTGAACTTTTAACCACATCCTATTTTCTCAAATATAAAAATTTGAACTTTTAGCCATAACCCTCCAGTATTGCAAAGCAAAGCAAAGCAACACAAACCAACGCAACAACGGAACACAATGCAACGCAACGCGAAGCAGCACAACTACATCCCTCCCCCGCCGTCATAGCATCCTCCTCCTCCTCCCAAATCCGGGCCCCCCTCCAGCCTACTGCTACTACCACCAATCACTTCTTCCCCATTATTGGTGCTCATCATAAAGTTGGGCGGATCAATGTTGAATGGAATCATCCACGTATTGCCCCCCACTACCCCTCCTCCGCCCGCATACATGCCGCCGCTGCCGTTGCCACCACCACCACCCATCGGATCGCCAAAGCTGAACCCATTCAAATCCACTTCTGTCCACAGATTGCTAACCACCCCGCCAGCACCTGGCGTCTGGTTCTGCTGCTGCTGCTGCTGCTGCTGCTGCTGCTGCTGATGATGATGATGATGTAGTTGTTGTCCTCCATATGCACCACCACCGCCACCACCAACACCCGCATTGAGCAGGCCGTGCGCCATCATCGTGCTGGGATCAATGTCCGCATACGCCCCAAACACCATCTGCCGATCCAGATGCGGCAGTGCAGGCATGTAGGTGTACTGCATCCCGGCCCCCCTCGCGCTGCTGCCGCCTCCACGGCCGCCGCCGCCGCCGCTGTCGTGAAAGGGGTCCGAGGCAACAGATTGCGTCATTTGGAATTCCTCCATGCTCGGACTCGTCAGGTCGAACTCGTTCGGGAACGGTGTCAAGTCGATGCTCTGCTGGCTGGGGTCCGGGTGCGTCGTGCTTAGCCCTCCGCGAGCTACGGCGCCCGACCTGCTCTCCTGGTCACCCAGACCGGGGGCGCTGGAAATGGAAAGCCGATCCTGCTGCTGCCTGTGCTGCCTGTGCTGCTGCTGGTGGTGCTGTGCCTGTTGGCTCCCTGCACCGCTTTTGGTCGTCTTGGCCTTGCTGTCCTTGTTCCGGCTGCCCGGCCCAGTGCTTACACTCACCACCGTGCTCTTCCTTCTCTTCCTAGTCGCCTTGCCTTTTTTGTTCTTGTCATGTCCTGCCCCGTCAGTCGCATGCTCCTCTTCCGTCCTTGCCCGGCTTAGACTCGTAATAAAGTCTTCTACGCTCAGCAAGTCGCTCTGCTGACTCATCACTGCTTGGCTCCCCTGCCCGCCGTCTTTGCGGTACTCCAGATGTGAGGATTCCCATTCTGACTCCGACACCCCGTGCGGATACTTGTCGAACCAGTCGCCGTACTGGAACATCTGCCTGCTGCCGCTCCCCTTGCACCCGTCCGACTCTGCTGCACCTGCCGCTCCTGTGCCTGCCGCGGCATCAGTAGACAACGGAGACGATGGCGAATCCGTGCGGCTCAGTCCAAGCGGGCTGCCAACCCCATTGTCCCGGTTGCTAGGCATATCTGCTTCACCAGCCTCACTGCTGTTCCGTCTTCTGCGCGACAACGGTTGCCCCACGCCTCCTCCACCTTGCCGCATTGCCACATCGGCAAACTTGAGATAGGTCTCCTTGACACTCTCGGCCATGTAGTAAAACATGCCCCAATAACGCTTCATCCGCGTCAAGTACCGGTAGTTTGCCGACAGCGCTTCCTTGCTGCTTGCCGCCAGCTCCTCGTTGCGGCTGAACATGCCCCACACGTGCACCGTCGCCGACGCATACGCGCAGTATCCCGCGAACGGCACTGTCAGCGTATGGCCCGCCGACGCCGCGATCAGCGACGTGATCTCCTCCGCCGACTTGAGCACTGTTGTCGCACTGCTGGCCAGGAAACTGTGCGGCATGTCCGACCCCAGAAAGTGCCACGTTTGTGAGTGTGTGTGTGGGTGTGGCGATGTCGGGATTGCGAATCGGTGTAGGAATAGGCTCGTCTGTGCCAGCACAATGTGCAGGAACAGAAACTGATTCGCCAGTCGCAGCGACGCATGCGTGTCCAGGTTCTTCTGCGTGTACGTAAGGTGCTCTGGAAGCGACGATTTCAGGCTGGTAATGCTCCGCTGAAGCAATGCAAATTGCGATGACGGGTCCCAGATCCTGTGCGGATCGCCATCTTTGCCCCCCAGATTGAGGTACTTGACTATTCGCTTCCAGATTACCACCGCGCGGATGATGTATGCCGCCACCCCCATGTTCGACTTGGCCGTCGTCGCCAGTCGCATTTCGTCTGCGCCCAGTGTTGCCGGGTTCGAGCTGCCGCTCGCCCCTCCTGTTCCCGCGCCCCTTCCTCTTCCCGGCCTTTCGCTGCGGTATGTGCCCGCCAATGAGAGTGGGATGTTACCTTCAAGATCTTCCGTTGGCCCAGGCACTTCCATCTGGAAGTTTTCTTCCTTGATCGGCAGTTGGATTTGCAGGTAGTCCTCGTTGAGAAATGAGGGTCGTTCTGTGCCAGAGCTGTTGAACGTGTCCATCAGGTAGCATGCCCACATCGTACGACGTCGGATTTCTCGGTCTGTGAAGGAGAGCTCCGAAGGTTTGCTGCTGCTGCTCGGCTGCGAGGAGGGCGTTTGTTTGGATTTGGCTGCTGTATTACCACTATTGCTGCTGGTGCAGTCGCCACCGTTATCATTGTTGCTGCTGGTTGTGGTAGTAACGTTGGTCGGACCAGTCCTGGAAGTCGCAGCAGAATTTTTGTTGCCTACAATTTGGTCTCGGCCGAGGGGATCATGGTCGAGTTCGCGGTGGAGCTGAAGGGCGTAACCCATACGCATGGCCTGCCCGCCAAAAGACCACGAAAGGCCACCTTCGCAAGTGCCAAAATAGTGTAGACCCAGCATGAGCATAGCAATCAGAATGGTAATGTTGGGCTCGTAATGTCGCTTTTCGATGATTTTGCGCGCCGGTGTCGCCCACTGCTCCCCGCGCAGAAAAGCCGGCTCTGTTCTGACTTGTGGGTGTGTCGAGAAGCGTGCAGATATCGCGCACACCGCCAGCATGAGCACTGGTGGTACAGTCCCAGCTTTGAGCTTCCGCATGAACGACGGCTTATGCAGCAGAAGATACGACTGTCCGTACACACAGTCGAAGAAGACTTCGGCCAAGTGTTCCTGCATCTGCTGTGATGGCAGAGATTCTAAGCCTTCGGTAAAAAGCTTGTTTTCTTCGACTTTTCGCTGTTTGAGAAGGTTGGCGCTGCCAGTGGCTGTGGCTATGGCCGTGGCCGTACCAGTGGCCGCACCGGTGCCGTTGCTTTGGCCGGTCAGAGAGTCGCGCTGGCGCAGGGATGTCCATGCGTTGAGCTCCTTGGTGAAGGCTTCATCTGCCGAGCGTTTCTTGCCTAGGAGACCGGATTTGGCCGGTTTGCTGATGGAGCCGGCGCCTAAAGTCGTGGCGGAAGCTGGTGTTTGACCACTGCCACCACCACCACCACCTGGCAATGGAGGGCGGACGGATGCACGCCCTGTTTGGCTCAAATCTGGCAGCTCGTCTTTGGGGATGGCTTTGATCACGCGGTCTTCCATCCGTTTTAGCCGCTTGTCCAGCATTGCCATGTAGTCCGTGCGCGGTGCCGCTTTTCGCGTCGTCACCTTGTACACGCATGGCACTCGCGCGCGTAGGCAATGTTTACAGGCCGGCTTTTCCCCAGAACAGCGGATCTTCTTGCGCCGGCACACGATACACGCCAACGGTAGTCGCTTCCTCTCTTTACCTGCCTTGGTCTTTAGCTCGCTCCATGCCGGTCGCTTCCCACCATCTGAGCTTTCCTTTTTCTTGCTGTTGGTGCCGATTTTGGTATCACTCATACCAGTCGCTCTCAGACCCTCATCCGGATTGCTGGGTGCATGGCCCGCTGAGGTTGACGGTGTCCATGGCAAGGAGTTTGCATTGCTAAGACCAGGATGGTTCAACTTTTCTGGAGCGAAAGTCGAATCCAATCTCGTGAAGCTACCGTGGTGAGGCTGCTGAGAGGATATGTTGACCATTGCGCCGGCTGGCATTGAATTCAGCGTGGAAATTGTCTGACTTTGCCCTCCACGAAGTTCGGGTGGGGCATCAATTGCGCTGTTACTGTTGCTACTGTCTTGCGGACTGTCCATGAAGCCAAAATTGAGGTCGATCGACAATGCCGACGAAGTCTCAAACGCGGATGATGCCAATCCTGGCAATTGCTGTGCTCCTTGAGCTTCAGCATTGATCATTGTGTCGATTCGGGGATTGCGCGGCTCATTTGATCCGCAAATTGCGCTGCCAAAAGAGCCTTGTCGACCATCTCCCAGCCGAGTCGCCGTGGGGCTGGGAGAAACCATAGCAGGTGGAATCACTCATCTAGATGGCACCTTGCATACACACGGCAATGAGAAGCGTTGTCAACATGTTTGATCGGCCTTGGCGATTCTTGGAAAGCTTTACACAATCACACCCACGTGGAAATCTCACCTAAAGCAGGAAAAGCCGGTGGGGGGTTGGAGTGTGGAGAAAGAGACTTCAAGGGTGTGGAATCGAGTTGACCGATTGATTCCCACGCCTATTTGGTGCCCGCCGACGACCCATACTTGTCTTTCTTAGGTGGATCTAACTTAGTGCCCCGTCTACTCAGCTTCCCCATCAGGCATCTCCGCCGTGACGGACATCAGATACTCCTCGCTGCCCTCCTTCCTCAAGCACAACTCATCTTGTGATGTCAGGTGCATCTGATAAGATGCTTATGGAAAGTGCCACTCAGACTTAAGGCTGATGCCACCTAGATGCAAGCTAGCACGGTCTACAGGGATCCATCTCTCTCCCCGAGGTAGTTATGCAGGCACATGGTGCTTCTTCATTGTGTCAGTTCCGCAGTTCCCCGCCCCAAGGAACTGCAAAATGGCGACAGTCCTCGTAGTTTAGGGCATTGTTAGGTGCTTTCACATGGTCCACAAGTACCTAGTATCGCGCGCCGAAATGTGGATTGGCATTCCGGAAGTTCCGAGCTACACGCAAATCGAGCCTGTTTGGAGAATTTGGACCCCCGCAGCAGTCCGCCCAGGTGGTAAGTGGCGAGCCAGACTGGGTTAGGAATGCTATCGTAATGAATTAGTAAACATGGAGCCCTGAATATTTTATGCCTTGGTGGGATCATCAGCGCACCACTCATAGAACAGGGAGACAAGCTTAACGGATTCTCCAATTTCCGCAGCTTTGCCAAGGCATTCGGATCTGACCGTGACATTCTGACTCAGACATTCGGGGCGATGTGTTTCACCATTGTCCCACGATTATTGATTGACACGGACAGTGATCCCTTCAGCTGAGGTGGGCTACGATATTGAGGTAGCAGTTTGGTAAGGCTGAGAAATCGAGAAGTTCTAGTTAATTGTTGATAAGGTTGTGGCGCACTGGGGTCGGACATGAAAGACAGACTTTACCGTTAGCTTAAGCCTTCCCAGGCCAGCTTGACCCTCTTTCGGGACGCCCAAGAAGACGCCTTGTACTCATCTACAGGACTTATATCATCCAGGTCAATGCACATCTGTTGAGAATGAATGTATCACAAGTGCCTGCCTACTTTTGGTATGGTATTCGAAATTTGGTAACTAGGGACGGGCCCTGAAAAGTACTGTGCACACATGATCTGACCCGTTCAAGGCCACCCGCGTGCAAGATCAGGCGCCTCTCGCCGCCTTGCGAGTTCGCCCAACAGGCGGACCCACTGAAGCTTTGTGCAATCTTTGCTGCGCCCAGCACATTTACAAGTCGCCAGTTATGGTGGATAGTGTTTAATCTGCCTTTGTTATGCTAGGCAATGATGCAGGAAGCTGCTCCCGGAGCTATGATTTGTTGATAATTAGAGCACGCCATACTACAGACTCAAGGCGCATCTTTCGCACTGGTAAGTTATGATGTTTAGGTCTCTACAGCACTGCGTTTGTTCCATGAGATAACAGCACGAACTGCGTCCAGGAAACAAGTCCAGATGCAATTCGTCATGGACGAGGCTTCATGATGGCCACGGAGCCCATTCTAGCGACAGCGCCTAACGGTCTCAACATAGCCGTGATAAGAGAGCATCGCAATCATCTGTCCACATGCTCGAAGGGCAGGTTTAAGTTGTCACAAGCATTCAGCTGGTCCAGATCGTCGCATATACTATACCATACTTGGATATTAGAGCGGTTTACGCTGTGCCTTAGCGCTGGAATCGTTGTTTTCGTTTACAATGACTGTGAAGCGCCTCCTCTACCTCAGGGCATCAGTCTGAATGATAGAGATTTATTATTTTATTCTAAATTATAGTCCTTCTCTGCCCTCAAGGCATCATCGCACACCTGAGTCACTTGCAAAAGATACTCCTCGTTTAACCGACGCCCAACAAGCTGCACTGAGACAGGACATCCCACCATTTCTTTGGGCGAATCTGCCGTATTGTTAGCCTCGATAACGACACCCTGGGGTGGGCATCAGAACATACAGTCCTCCCATATCCTCGCTTCTACATCGTTCCGAGCCTCGTACGCAGGCTTCACGTCGTCAACAAGCGAAACATGAGTCACGGGAATGGTTGTGGCGCAGTAATCAAGCACGTTCCACAGACTCGCGTAGTTATCGTACGTGAACCCGTACCTAATAGCGTTAGCCCGACGTCGATAACTCTCCCCACAAGCCTTACTTTGGAGAGGCGGGCCACGGAGTGCATGGCATAAGCAGCGCATCTATTTCCCTGCCTGTCTCGGTCCTAGTCTTGGTCGCTGCCCAACTCTGCAGCATCCGCTTGGCATAGTCGGTTCGCTTGACTTGCGCCTCCCAAAGATCAAACACCGAGGCCGGCTTGTAAGCTGGACGAATCGATCGATCGATAGGCTGACCATCGATAGGGTTCTCCCCGTTGACATCTTTGGTTTTATTGACCATGCCCTCAAACATGTCAAAACCTCGTGGCCAAGGCTCTTGAGTCTTGGCAAGAGTGTTGCTCAACAGCTCTGCGGCAGCAGAACGGTACAGAGCGAATTTCAGGGTCTCGGTGAACAGGGGATCGTCCCTGGTCAGCATAAATGAGCGTTACAGTCAGTTGCTGGATATTGGTTCTGGAGTTCGACTCATTCTGTGCAGGTGAGAGACGACTCACAGGTGAAACTCTATGACAGTGTGTCCTGTGGCTTCCAGAGCTGCCTTCGTTTCAAGCAGAGCCCGGGTAACGGGGGGCAGGGGCTTTACGATTCCATCATCCAACAGGAAACCTGAATCGAGTGTCAGAATTGTGATAAGATTTGTCGGAGGCAGAAGCACCCACCAAAACAAAGCCTTTTTGGCACCTCAACGGCACGCCACGGTAACGGAAGACAATGTGGATCGTAACTCATCCACGGCTCGCTCCTCGCAACTACTTTACTCCACATCTCGACACTGGCCAAACACTTCGCTATGGGCCCAATCGAATTGCGCACTGCCTCTTGGCCAGCTAGGCCGTCTCGAAGACCGTGGGTAGGGAAGCGGCCGAATGAGGGCTTGAGAGAGTAAAGACCACAAAACGAGGCTGGTATTCCTGGACAACGTCAGAAGGTTATTTTATGGCCAAATCGACCCGGGTATTTACTGATAGAGCCTCCTACGTCTGTGCCAACCCCGAGGGGGGATCCTTGTAACGCCAACAATGCGCTCTCTCCGCCCGATGAGCCACCGCTGGAGAGATTTCGATTGAACGGATTGGAAGTATAGCCATAAATGGCATTATATGTCTGCCGCAGTTGTCAATTTTGGCAGGCCCATAGATCTCGGTTTTAAGTCTAACTCGCCTCACCAGCCATGAGAGCTAAAGGGACATTGGTCTTGCAGAACAATATGGCGCCGCTTTCCCGCAAGATCTTCGTGATCTCTGACTCTTCGTCATTCGAGGACGGCTGGTTTGCAAAAGCGGTGTAGCCAATAGTGGCATCGGTGCCCTCAATTTGGAAGCAGTCCTTGAGGGAGATGGGAAGGCCGTGCAAGGGGCCGCTTGCCCTACCAGTTGCTGCATACTCAGCGTCTAGAAGCCGAGCAGTCTCCAACGCCCTTTCGAAGAAGATCTCACTAAGGCAGTTGACCTGTCTTAGCCATCAGTTCTGATCTCAACAACTTCGTAGAGTTATAATCAGTACAAGTTGCTGTGCGATGGCGGCGCGTTTACAGAAGGCTAGGGTAACCTCCACAAGTGGGGTCAGTACTATTTTCAACGATACGTGGCCAGTCAACACACTTCGTAAGAGCTGTACTCCCGATGAATGAGCTTCTGCACCAACTTGACTGCATCACAGTTTGTTATATCCAGCTCCCTATCTGTCAAGAGGCCGCAGACGACTGGGACATCGACAACATTGAGCTGGTCGTCCGGGACTTGGCCGGGGTGCAATCGCCATTCTGGAGGTATGGCTGCCTCCAGACGTGCACACTTGGTTTGGGCAATCTTTTCCCACAAAGGAACGTCTTTCGGCAGACCTTGTGGAAGGCATTCACACGGACTGACACCGTGAGCAGTGGTAATAGGCATGCTGAATCACGATCGCGAACTCGTAACTAATTCCGTTAAAGCTTCATGAAGCATGCCTCGATGAAAAGAAATGCAGCAAGCCTCCGGGCAAATGGACTAGAGACGAGCGCCATGCTTAGACCAAGGAGCAACAGCGTCTTATCTCATTTTATGATGTTTTCTTACCCGAAGTTGGTAAGGATTCCACATCATGGAGCGCGGGTGGATTTTGTTGCGCTTGCAATTTAAAGTTGTTCATTGTCATAGTATCTGAGTTATTGTTAATGTCTGAAGTCTTAATTGGTTGTTCCATCTTGCTAAGCTTTTAGCGCATACTTTCTAGCGCGACAAAAGTTCATGCATGGTAGTCAACTGTGCATATCTCCGTCACATCAGCCTAGATCTACTCTAACAATCATGTATCTGAGTGCCTTAGCGTAACGCAGCATGACTAGTTGTGAATCGACATTATGGTGTCCACAGATAGCCGTCCAAAAACGAGGAAATGAAAAGACATCGAAGGAACAACATTGTCCTCCGGCTTCTCCGAATGCTGATAGGGATCCCCGACGGCTTTCACATCTGGACCCGACGTAGGGCTCACGGTGGGCAGTTATCAGGCGAAGACCACGTGGATTCGCTAGAGGTACGTACTACAATTAATGGTGCTGGACGCTGAATATACTATGTATGCATCCAGTTGCAGATAAATCGCAAGATCTATCTTTCATCACACACTTAACCAACACTTCCTAGTAAGATTGAGCATCACCCCCAATGTCTGCATCTTCCGATCCAATCCCAGACAAGGGAGTCTTCGAGTCCAAGGTAGGGCACCCTGATACGGAGGAGGGTGTCCAGGAGCTCGCGGCTGGGAAGCATGACCACCTCTCGCTAGCAGACATAATTAAGGGCACCGCTACCCATAGTCTCACCCCCCTTGAGCGCAAGGCGGCCTTGATCAACGCGTGAGTACTTGTTTGCCATCTTCAGCAAAAGTTAGGGCCGAAACTTACCAGTGCACTCAGTGAGATTGACAAGTTTGGTTTTGGCAAGTACCAGAAGTGTATCTGGCTGCTGTGCGGTTTCGGCTATTTTCTCGACCTGGCCTGGGCACAGGGGGTCGGTTTGTTGACCACTGCCGTATTGTGAGTCTGGAGTTATTTGGAATACAAGCGCTATTACTTACACTTCCTAGCCAAGAAATGAACGTCCCTTCGGGCAGAGAGGGTCTGGTTGCGAGTTGCGCTAATGCCGGTCTTGCGTGAGCATCCTCCCTGCATGTCTCCGGTAACTGTACTCACACCACCTTATACAGCATCGGCGCTTTCTCGTTCGGCATTCTCACAGACATAATTGGCCGCAAATGGGCCTTTAACCTCACATGTCTCATCACATCCACCTTTGGCATGTTGCTGGTATGTTGCCTGTGTTCTGATGTTCTCTGAGCATTTCTTGACCCTTTCTAGGCAGCTAGCGGGACCAACTATGGCGCGTTCTGTGGAATCTACTTCCTCGCTTGCATCGGTCTAGGGGGCAACATTCCTATCGACGCAACCATCGCACTCGAGTTTCTGCCCCAGAACCGACGCTTCCTCGTCTCTTTGCTGAGTATTTGGCAACCCATCGGCGTCGTAGTCGCATCTGCCATCGCCTACGGCACTGCGGCCAGGTATCGATGTGATTTGACCCTCCCTGCCTGCAGTGCCGTTAGCAAGGGTGAGGCATGCTGTTCTACCTCGAGCAACATGGGCTGGAGGTACGAGGTTATTGTTATCGGCGCCATGACCCTCGCGGTGTTTTTCGCCCGGTTCCTTATCTTTAAGTTCCACGAGTCACCCAAGTTCCTCCTAGGTAGGGGCCGCGAGCAGGAGGCCATCGACGTCCTCAAGAGGATTGCAAAGTTCAACGGTGCACCTGAGCCTACATTGACCGTCGAGGGCTTCCGGGAGGTGGACCGCAGTATGGGCATTGATTCTGTCGATACGGCTACCGTTGCTACCGCAAAGGATGTTGTCTTGGATGTGTTCAAGAGCGTTGGCTTTCTCCGTGGCCTCTTCCTCAATAAGCTTGAGTGCTTTACCTTTGTTCTCCTTGCCCTGGCATACATGGTAAGTGTCTGATTGGTAAACCAACAGTGGATGGGCACTGACGATTGTAGGGCGACTACTGGTCTTTTAATTTGGCAGGCTACTTCCTCCCCATCATTCTGCTTAAAAACAACGTGTCCAGCGGCGCCGACACTGTCACCGACACATACCGCGAGTACATCTACATCTACTTGCCCGGTGTCATAGGTGCTGTTATCGCCCTCTTCTCTGTCCAGCTACCCTTGCTCGGCAGGAAGTGGTCACTCGTTATTTCGGCCGCTCTGCAGGGCTTGTCCATGGCTATGTATACCCAAGTCAAGACCACTGCCGGGTATGTTGGCCTCAACGCCCTTGAGTACATCATGCAGACTGTGAGTTCGTCCAAAATGGAGAGAGTGAGTTGGCTCACAATTGCTAGTACTTCAATGCGGTGCTCTACGCGTCCGCGCCTGAAATGTTTGACACGACCTACCGTGCTAGCGCAAGCGGCATGCTGTCCTGCCTGGGTCGCCTCGCTGGTATCGTGGCGCCCTTCGCCGGTCAAAAATACATCGACCAAGGCACGTCAGGTGTTCTCTGGCTTGGTGCCGGTGGCATCTGGCTGTCTGCTTTTGTCATGTGCTTCCTCCCCATCGAGATGAGGAAGCGGCAGATGTTTTAAGATGAAGATTCATAGTTCCTCCTCCTAGCTGATGCCGTTGAGAAAGTAGATTGGTTCACGACGATTCTAGAGACGAAGATGGTGTTGGGGTGGAAAGAATGACTTTGGAAGCATTGGTGTAATCCTTGACGTAATTACCTTTTGAAAGTAAAACAAGTGTCAGACAACGCATTGAGGCCTCTTTCCTTCTGAAACATAAAGAGACGACGGAATGGTTACATGTACCATCTAGATGTTGCCCCCTAGGACGTGAAATCACTTCTGAGTCGTTGGCTGTTTAGATCTTATTTGATGTTATAGCTGCGATTCCATGACATCATCATGGAATAGGCCGACAAAATGTGCTTGCAAAAGGTTTATCAGAGCAGCTTCCTTTGGGATCTACGAGTACGAATTCGACCATGCTGGTGCATCTCGTAGCTTTAGCTGTTAGATAGACCACCAGACTGAGACAATAACCACGATCCTAAGTTTGTCAACGCCAAAGAGCCCCTTACGCTCAACATGCTTCGCCAGACAGTCTCCTCCAGGAAATTCTTGGCCTGTGGAATTCTAAGTACCTTTACGTGTCCGTACCTCCCTACTCTATCAGATTCTAGTGTCTTTCACTCCTCTCGAATATCTGAGCGAGGTGCATTTGTGCCTCTAATCTCCCTTATCGTTCTTGTCTTCGGATATCGGCTTCCTGATGGATATTCTCGGCAACAGTGGGGCCCGATTTGGTTTTCGGCTGTCCCGATCAGCAAGAATATTGATGACAGAGCGCAGAAGCCGTTTAACATCGCGTCCTTTGTGTGTGTGTGTGTGTGTGTGTGTGTGTGTGGGGCAGGGTCTACTGTAGTACGGGAGGGGACATGATATACGACGCGAAATTTTTGATTGCCGGACCTTGATAAGACCGGTCTTGCTACACGAAGACAGATATCGAACTATCGAACCAGGTCATTGCGCTTTGCTTGCCACATCAGCCATTTCTTTAATTTCTTTAAGCTCTACGTGTGCCAGACCAACTATCATGTTCTCTACAACTCAAGCAAAGTCGCCATCGACGGACGGTCCTGAGACCCTCAAGAAGAATGGTTACCATGTCGTCGAGGACGCCCAATCCTCAACGACCACCAGCGCTGACGGCCAAGATGTTGCTCCGACGTCAAAAGCGATGATTGCGCCACTCCAGGTGGAGCGGCACGACTATGTTGACTTGGCGCCGACGAAACGGGAGCGAGCGCACGCGATGGATGGCTTCGATAGCATTTACACCGATATTGTAGACTACATTGTGAGGTGTACCCACCGGATCTGGGACGAGCGCGATATCGGTCTGATCTACACCCACTACACTCACAACTGCGTCTTATATGGTACCATGGGAACCGTGTATGACCGCGAATCGATAGTGCGGGATACGATCCAGCGACTCGTTTCATTTCCGGAGCGGCGTGGTATGGCGACCCAGGTGTTGTGGAATGGCAATGACAAGCAAGGCTTCTATACTTCGCACTTGGTAACCGGGTCAGGCCGGCACACGCAATTTGGTCACTTTGGGCCGCCAACCGGCAGAACATTTGTGTCCCGCACCATCGCCGACTGCATGATCTACCGCAATCGGATCTACCGCGAGTGGGTCGTGGCCGACAACATGGCCATTGTCAAGCAGTTAGGGCTCGACCCCAACGAGCTCGCCCATGACGCAGCCAAAGCCTTGTTTGATAAAGGACTCGAGGCGATCGACATTGGTGAAAACCAGCGGCTCACAGGCCAGCTGCCTCCCGAAGACGAGGCAGATACCTCAATCGCCAACAACGAAATCGAAGCTGAGACGCTGTCATGGCTACATGATGTGTTTAACCGCCGCATGTTTGGTCGTATCACCAAATTGTATGCCCCCAACGCTCAATACCATGGGCCCAAAATGGCCGAGCTCTATGGACCCGCCGCTGTCCTGCACCAGCATCTCGGTCTCTTGGGGTCTATCCCGGATGCTGTGTACTCGCCTCAGCACATCTGCTCCAATCCTTGCGAAGAAGGCGGTATCAAAGTGGCCATCCGCTGGGTCATGGAAGGTCACCACTTGGGCTATGGTATTCTATCGGAGCTCGGAAAGCCCACAGGTGTGCGGCTCCAGGTCATGGGCATGACGCACTATCACTATAAGAACGGCCGGATCGTTGATGAGTGGAATGTGTACGATGAGCTGTCTTTGCTCATGCAGATCAAGCTCGGCCAGATGGCCCAAAAAACGACGGGGAGTTAGACTGTAGAGTAACACCTTCTGGTGTGTATGTATACAAAAGAAATTTCATCCAACCTCTGCCACTCCTGAGCACAGGCTGTGTTCCTTTAGAGACTACAATAGCTACTAGACGCCTGTTGAAGACTAACTACTGTGCTTCAACGCTCTCAGTGGATAATTCTTGCCGCATCAAAACGCGAAAAAGTTGGCACAGATCTCCTAACCCTCTTACTTACTGCTCCTCCACAAGCAGCTTCTTGCTCCACAAGGGGGCTTTAGTCATGTTGCTTTAAAGCCAATGCTTTTGTTATCGAGCGACCCACCTCTTTAATGCCGGTCAATTCCCAATGCCTTCCGGCGACATCGGGGAAGCCGAAGATCTTTAGCTATGGTGGCGCCGAGTAACACCAAGAAGACGGATGATCGCGAAAAGTATTATTAGGTCACCAACACATAGCACCGTTGTTTGTTGATTGTTGGAGGGCAAACTCTCTTGCCGTGGTGAGCTGGACGAGTTGGATTTATTTCTATCTCTAAAATCATAATCAAAGCGATACCCCATCAGCTTCTCTACTTCGCACTGGTCCTCGGCTTCCACAAGATCGCCATGTCGCCAATCCGTATCGACGACAGATCCCAGACCAACCTTCTCTACCGGTCTCTGCACGATCGTGTGCCTGAGATGGTCGTGGGAGCGAAAGGTGCCTACCTCTGGCTCGATGACGGGAGAAAGGTATGGTTCGGCGAGTCGAGTTGTTTCTCTCTCAAACTAATCCGCGCTAAACTGTGCTTCTAGATCCTTGACGCTTGCGGTGGTGCAGCTGTAGCCTCTATCGGACACGGCGACAAGCGGGTGATTGCCGCGGTCACGAAGCAGATGACCCAGGTTTCTTACCACCACACTTCACGTCTCACGAACCGTGCAGCTGAGGATTTGGGGTACAAACTTGTGGGACATCGGCCAGGCGGACTTTCGCACGCAATTTTCTTGTCCTCTGGCTCTGAGGCTAACGAGTCCGCTATAAAACTCGCACGGCAGTATTGGGTCGAGGTCGGGCAGCGAGAGCGCGTTCACATTATTAGCCGTAACAACTCTTACCACGGCAACAGTATCGGGTGCGTCTCGCTTACTGGCATTCCTGTAAGAAATCCCACGCCATGCTTGGTTTGCTGTTGCTGAAGATGGCGACCTCTAGTCACGGAGGAAACACTTCCTGCCGCTTCTTATGCCGCACATTTCCCAAGTATCTCCCTGCTATGCATATCGCTACCAAAAAGACGGCGAATCAGATGCTGAATACTCAGAACGTTGCGCGGCGGAGCTTGAGCAAGAGATCTTGCGGGTAGGAGAGGGTCGCATCGCTGCCTTCTTCGCAGAGACGAGTAAGTCCATTATTAGTATCGCTGAAGCCGGTCTTTCGCTGACCACGAGGACCTTCACAGTCGTTGGAGCGTCAGCAGGCAACATTGTCCCTGTTCCTGGCTACTTCCAAGCCATTCGACGCGTGTGTGACAAGTACGGAGTCCTCTTAGTTCTAGATGAGGTAATGTGCGGTATGGGTAGGACGGGAAAGATGCATTGTTGGGAGTGGGAAGGTGAGTCGAGTGATTCTTACCTCATTTCATCATACTCGCCAGCTTACATGTTTGTTGTATCATAGGCATCACACCCGATATCCAAACAATTGGCAAGGGGCTCAATGGCGGATATCAAGCGCTTTCAGCTGTTCTGATTTCCGAGAAAGTCATGGCGGGCCTTCGAAACGGAAGCGGAAGCTTCGCGAACGGTCAAACATTCCAGTGTCATCCCGCCGCCGCTGCCGCAGGGCTCGCCGTCCAGATGATCTTTGACTCGGACAAAGTTGTTGAGAACTGCGCAAAGCGGGGCACCGAGGTATGTTCACTATGGAAAATTTATAGTTGCAGACATTGGTAAGCTGATTTTTTGGCTACCAGCTCAAAGCTGCCTTGGAAACGGCAGTCGGGAACCATCCTAATGTCGGCGAGATCAGGGGTCGAGGTCTGTTCCAGTCTATCGAATTCGTTGCTGACCGCAAGACCAAATCCACCTTCCCTATCAGCTTGCAGCTCTCAGAAATGCTCAACGATGCCATTTTTGACCGCGGCGCTTTAGTGTATTCCGGGTTTGGAAAGGGGACAGCGGATGGCGTGCGCGGTGACCATATCCTCCTTTCGCCTCCGCTCAATATCACATCCGAGCAGGTTAAAGAGATGGTGGATGCAATAAAGGACGGTATTGAGGACGTCTTTTCTCGTCCCAAAGTGGTAGATGCCGCTGCATTGGCAGAGGCATGGACATTGTGAGGGTAAAGAAGGAAGAGCGATTTGTGAGGCAGACGTTCGCCGCATTCTATCACCGCATTTAGCACAAGGCCAGGCCTGCACTATTAGATGTTATGAGTAATGGCAATCAATATCACGAATGATCATGCCTAGAGTGGTTGTTTCATCCGTTGAACACAAGTGCCAAGAATTGTGGTAACTTGGCGGCGGTAGTAGCCCGGAAACGAACATGGCATGATGCACTCAGTTTCTGCCGTCTGTCCTAATCCGCACAGTCAAAACTTTTACCTTCCAGGCCGACGGATATCCCGAAGATTAGGAATGAGGATTGGTGGGAATCCCGATCGCAAACCGCTGAGCGACGGGCTCCACACGCCCTGGAGTTCTTCGCTGTTGTGGAAACGGGTAATGTGGGCCACGGCATGGTCTCTTTGCCTGGGTGTTTTAGAATGCCGATACTTCTGTAGGGTATGAGGGGAGCAGATGTTTGGTTACTTATAGTTCAGACATGAGAAGAGTATCACCTCAAGTACAGCATCAAGCGAGGCAAACAAAGTACAAGCATGACATCATCTCGACCTACCGACGTTTCGGCTGTCCGCTACTCTGGGCCGCCTCTGTACGCTGTTCGCGACGATCTAGTCGTCCCCAACGTTCTCGACATCGACAATGTGGATGAACGCCTCTGGGTGCCACAGTCAAAAGACGTATGGTTCCGACCGTTGATTTTCTCTGTCTCACACGGATACTTTGTCAATTTGCTGCGCGTGCGCAAGTCCGGCATCCTTTCGCGGCACCGACATGCCGGACCTGTCCACGCCACAGTGCTGAGAGGAAGATGGCACTATCTCGAACATGATTGGTGGGCGGAGGAGGGCAGCTATGCGTTCGAACCGCCCGGGGACATCCACACACTCGAGGTTCCTAACGGAGTCAAAGAAATGATCACCCTCTTTCATGTTACCGGCGCTTATATCTACGTCGACCCTCAAGGGAAGCCCGAGGCAATCGAGGATGTCTTTTCCAAGATCGACCTGGCCCGCGCGCATTATGAGGAGGTTGGATTAGGAGCCGACTTTGTCGATCAGTTTATCCGATAGTCTTTTCAGATCTGTCTTGAGAGAGAGATGAGTGACTGTGTCGGTTCCAGGCAAGAGCTCTATTCTGTAGAAGTGCTCTCTTCCTAGCTTATAATGAAAGGGATTTTCAGCGTTGCATTTGAGAATCTAGTCCTTTTCTATAGAGTATAATCGAATTAGTAGGATGTGCTTCACTGCTTTACGCAGAATATAAGTACACAGATGACACTTGTATATCATCGCCCGTCATACACATCGTCAAACATACTTGGCCATATGGTCGCATCCAGCCCCGTCTGCTGCCACATTTCCCACAAATCTCCTTCTAAACTGCTCTGCAGCTGGTTAGGCAGATTATTCACGTCTGTCATCACAGCGCTCGACCCGCCATTCGTGCGCTGTGCTTGGCTATTGCCTGACAAAATGATGTCTGTCATTCCTCGCAGGAGAGGGGCATAGCGGCGAGCGAGGTGGCCTTCGGGAGGACTGGCCGCTTCGAGAGTGCGGGCGGCAACATCGACCAGGCGAAACAGCAAGGAGCTGGAGGCATCCTCGCCTAGAGCTGCGTCTTCTAGTTGGACGTGAGGGCGGAGATTCACTACATTGATCTGTTAGCTAAATGTTTGATTTAGTCGGGTCCAGAAGGTAATCTACAGTCCACAAAGTTGCTGAGCCAGCTGCTGACGAGGAAGAAAGCGGCATAAGCAATGACGACAAAATAGTGATCGATAGCAAAAGACATGATGTCTACCACACCAGGATCCGGCTCCAGCCGAGTAGGCGTGACAGTATCGTTTGGTCCCATCGATGACGGTTGTCTGGACAGGTGGACAAGGATCTGGCTGGCCCACTCGACCGCCCGAGTGAAAGCTTTCCCCGTCCGCTGAGTAAGGTTGGTAACGTCGAGAAATGCGCAAGCATAAGACAGTCGATACCATCGGAGCGAGGTGAATGGGAAGTGCTTGCTCAGAGTGTCCCCCGAGCGATCGGTCAGGCTCGAAGTGAAATGCCGCTCGATCAGCTGTACATCCTTGTCGAAAGCTTCGACGCTCTCGACAGTTGTTGGTCTACAGTCAGTGAAGTGGGATACGTACGCGACTCGGAATAGCGATGTCAGGCGAATATCCGTGTTTTGGACGTACTTGCACTGAAGAAAGCTGTTGAGAACGGCATTTAGCGGTTCGGGATTAAGGTACGACGAGCGTCGAGCAGATAAAGCAAGGCTAGTGGTGGTTAGCAGTAGGCGAGACAGGGTTTACCTTGGTACTCACTAGTGGTCGCTCTCCGTGAGATACAGCATAGTCCGAAAGCGCCGTGCGTCCATTCGTGTCACAGTTTCAGGGCGCTGGAAGCTCACATGACAGCTCCGTTCAAACGCGAGAGATGTTGCCCACCGGATTGCTAAGCCTAGGCACTGCCATGCCCCCCCTTCGGAAAAGCGCGATCGATACCGTTTCCTGTTCGCTGCAATGTCGAAAGGCATCCAGTGCGCGCAAAGCATAAGTGCTTGGACCGTCTCCAATTTCTGGTCGTCTGGCCCAGGCCGCAGAGTAACTCGCATTACTTCGGCATCAAGAAGGTGGACAAGCTCGGAATATCGAGGATGGAGCCAACACGAGGTTCTAATGGATGTTGGACAGGAATCATGATGGAAGGAGGAGAAATACTTACTTGGATGAAGCACTCCAGAAGCGGGCACCCACACAGAGAATGGCAAGAAACAGTAAGGTGCTGCTCGAGCGAACGCGATCAAGATCAGAATCAAGGTCCACATCGAGGAAAGGAGCGTTTGAGTGGCAGCTGGAGAAGTAACTGCATCGGTTAGCTTGGTCCTGTATAGAAAGTCTGTCGGTACTTGCAGTCTAAACATAACATAGGCCTCCCCTTCCGTCACAATCAACCACATGATGGGATCGTGCGACTGCGACTCGACTGGATCATCTGCTTGGAAACTGTTGAGGGTTCTCAAGGGGCCGTCAGTGATGACGGCATCCTGGGGGCTGGACAAGCTATGAACGCCAGAATTGGAAAATGTTCCTAAACTAAGCGGAGAGGTTATGATTAGAGCGTTGAATGGTGGAAGAAGATAAGGCTCACGAGACCACAGGAGGAGGTCGATTGCTTTGATGAGACACAGCGGGTTCGGGAGGAAGCCTGAACGATGTCCCTGCGCGAGATCGCGGAGTGTCGATGCATTCAGGCCGACTTCTTTGAGCAGTGGTGAGTCGTTTCTCAAGGTCGGTGATCCTACGTATGGCCATCAGAGCAGGTTCGACGGCCATCATAGGGAGAGAGTCACATACCGTGATCTCAGTGACTCAACCTGCTTCGCCAATTCCTCGTCTGGTCCTGATGTTGTTGCCCGTGCAGCAGGTGCCGGCGACAACAATGGCCGGGCATATCCTTCGTCGAATCCTGACAAAGCAGGAATCAAGGGAGCCGAAGTCGAGGACAAATTAGTGTTCTCGGGTTCTCCCCTCTCATCGGTGATAGAGGGCGAACGAGAGGAGCGGATGCGGAGAGAGGGGTTGTACCGCGGATCTTTGACCTCGTCCTCAAAGCTACATTTGACCTTGCGCCTGGTACATGTTCGGCATTTGATACCGTAGGTGAAAACTCCGCACTTCTGCTTCCTGAGACTAATGTCAGTGGGCTGACAATTGGGCCTGCGGTATGTTATCGGCAGTGCCGACGGCGTCCCGATCGGCGCGCTGGAGGCGATAAGGCGACAAACCTCTGTCTGCATTGCACACAAGCATGCCCTGTCCGGCCAGCCAGTATCCAACTTGAGCTAGAGTGTTGGGAAGACATATTCAAGCACCGCTACCAAAGTCAGAAGGAAAGCTATATGGGGGGAATATGCTTGTCGCTCCAAATATGGGGCCTTTTGGTATGATAGTGCGGCATTGTCTCCGGCCAAAACAGGTGTAAGCTAGAAGCAGATGGTAGGCGGAGACGTACAGTATCCTTCTACCTAGCACGGAAGTGCATCTAACGGGGGTTGTTACAATGAGATCTAGGGGTTAACACTGATTCAATTGGCGACGGCTTTCACCGTTTATGCCATAGAAAGTCTACAGCAGTTTGTCTCCGCATTCGATCACGTGTCCCGAATATAGGACTATCCTCCCAGGAGTGAAAAATTGAGTAGCAGGCCTTAATTCTCATCTGTACTTAACTGTGAGACTCCCATAAGGGTATATCACTAGCCTGAAAGTCGAACTCGGCGGATTTGGCGCCACTCCCTCAGCATCAGCAGCTCTGCCAACCATGTTTAGTCGTGCTCAAGATCGACCACGCCTCCACGATAGAGGCAAGTCTTGTCGGAACACCTTTGACAGAGGACTGAGCAGTTTCAACAGGGAAGCCCAGCTCATCGAGCCATGTCTCAAACGCTTTCTGAAAGAATTGCTGCTATCGTGTTGAACTGCTTCGAAGGGCTGCCTCAGAAATGCCGGCCTAGAACCCTTCCAGATGGAAGAAACGAGTGGACTCCCTTGTCTGCAATCGTCGCATGCCGTGGAGGTGATTTGACCTGTATCTCCCTCGCGTCAGTCCCCTCTTTTGCACCCATATACCAGACCTGACAGGATAACAGCACCGGCACTAAATGTCTTCCGCACGCTACGCTGCCCTTATGTCGTGGCACTGTTGTACACGACTCTCATGCAGAGATACTAGCTCTCAGGGGACTAAACAGATGGCTATTGGACGAGGCCCTCCTTGTCGCTCGGGGCTCGAGATCGGACTGTCTCGTCCAGGTAGGGCATGGAACCGAGCTAGGAGACTCTTCCTTGCAATTTATGTTCCTGCTGAACGATCAAGTCTCATTTCACATGTTCGCCACCGAAGCTCCTTGTGGCGATGCCTCGATGGAGCTCTTGATTGCCTCGAAGGGAAAGGAAGGATCTGTGGCGTGGACGCCGAAGCCACCACACAATGCTCATGACTCCGATAACTCACTTCTAGGTCGAGGTTATTTTTCAGAGCTTGGTAGAGTGCGCAGAAAACCAGCTCGAGGAGATGCTGAGCCGTCCTGCTCAAAGTCCTGCACGGACAAGTTGACCATGAAGCAGTATCTCGGCTTACTCAGCTTCCCTGCCGACCTCTTAATTGGGCAAACTCGAAGTTCTTTTCTGGAATCCATTATTCTCCCTGTCGACCAGGCCAATGAGCCGGGATACACTCGTGCCTTCAATCGAGGTCGTAGCCTGACGGAGACTCTGGATCTCGACCCCGTTCAGATAAAGATCGACATCCTTCCTAAATCATTCCGACAGTTTCCATATGCAAGGTCACAGTTAACGACGAACTCAAGCAAAGTCAGCAATATTAGTACCCTTTGGGTCTGTGGGCATGGGAGCACAACGCCTGCGATAACGGAAGTCTTAATCAACGGAGTCCGGCAAGGCTTCAAACAATTTGATTCACGAACTGCGAAAGAAAGTGTAGTATGCAGACGCCAAATGTGGTGCATTGCTCGACAGGTTCTGAATAGCTTAGAACCCATCGCGACAAGGCTTCCGTTTCCACTGAGTGAGAAGCTTGCCGATGTTGAAGCTTCCTTGACATGTCGAACATATGATGAAGCAAAGTCGTCTCATTTGCGCGCACGTAGAGCTTTGGTTAAGCAGACAACGGCCAAGCTATTGGGGGAATGGCCGCCTAATAAGGGCGATGAGTCCTGGGGTACATCTTCGGAGCCGGCCTAATTTTTTGGGCCATGTTGTAGAAATTTATGCTTGTTACATATGACCACCACCTCACTAAGTCTTCATAGCATGAAAGGTTATATTAGGCGTTTGGAAAAGTATGGACGTGGAAGAAATGAAAGAATTACTCCAATGGAGGGACAAGGCTAGAGCGAGAAAGGGGCCAGCTTGGCATTGTCCCAAGACGCGACATTTGACAAACATTCAAAAGTTCATTTAATAATCTTTCCAGCCTAATTGGCGTTATACGGTTCAGGATTCCAAAGTTCTGAGGTGTGAAAACGCAAACCCATGATCAATCATTTGGTATGTTTCTCGCTCTTTCAAATGTACTCTTATCAATAGAATGAGTCGCTCTGGTCGTTGTCAGCCATCTGACGGCTCATTTTTCGTGCCTTCTTTGAATCGAAGTCCAGATATCCAAGCCTGGCTGACTCTTTGACTCTCGAGGTTTTTTTTCAAAGCCTTGAGCAGTTCCATGTTAACCGAGCGCAGACTCTCTGTCGACTTACCACGGCTGCCCCATCTCGCTTAGGACCATGTTAAGCCTCAGATATAGATCCATATATGCTAGTTTCGAATACTAGTTCTTCGAGTTCCCTGAAAAACAAATGATGGAATAATTGAGGCTAATGCCTGGGACCAGGAATGCTTCGGCATGGACGATCACGAAGCTGGCAAATGAGTTCTGCTCAAGAATTGAGCTTGTTTCTGCAATACAAAGTTTGCTGCTTGTAGCTGAGAAACTGTTCATCCCTTTGTGGACTTCATTGGTGAATGATGAGACATCTAGTCCGCTAGTATCTTCAAATGGGTAGCATCTCTGCTTGGTAGGTGGTTTAGTATGCTGCATCTACCTCTGAACACACGTGTTAGTCTTTCTTCCCTGTGTGATAGGACAAACCAGCGTTCTATGCCCTCCCCCAGGCTGTCCTCTTAGGCTGTTGGTACTGCAATTACCAAGTCTCATTACCCACTAGTGGCATTTGTTCTTGGTATCTGACAAGTTCATAGCGTCTTCGAACTGAGAGGTGTGATACACTCGATTGACCACGACCACGCGCATTCCTTTCATATTCCCAACCATTTAGAACGTTCAGTAAAGAGTAAATCGGCGACCTTGGTGGCAAATTCCGCCAATGGCCCCGCTTTTGTGTGTTCCTGGGAAGGCACTTGAGATTTGTCCTCGCGTTCGCCCTTTCCAATCCACTTCACTTTTACTTCTCTTTCTTCTATTCATCCATCCCAATAACTTCACCACTTCAGAGATCTTTAAGTATCTCACTCTCGGCAGTCTCACCTCAACATCTCAGATTTTTTTCTGCTGTCAACACGGTAAGAGTCGATCTCCCCCTCCAGCACCCCTCATCAACTCCTCTCCCTTGGGAGGATTACCCACTTCCACCATCGCTCTTACGTGAAGAGCGACTGGTGCGCCCTGCATGCCTTTCATCTAGTGATGGACTGTGCGAGTCTATCGTCTCTCAGAGAGGAGTAGTGAACACCCTCTACTTGAGTGCTGTTTTCTGTTCGCTTCTTCAATGCTCTGAAATTTGACTTGATCGACATTGGTTTTGTCGTTCATTGCAGACAAAAACGCCATCTCTGCGACCTGTATTCAGGTGGATGGTCATTATCAACTTCAAGCATCTTGAATATAGCAGTACACTTGTCCATATGCTAACTGAGTTTTGCCTCAGGCCTTCGCCAAATCCAATGGATAGCTTCGAAACCACCGCCATGGCCCAGGCTTTGGCGGGCGGCGAGATTTATCCAGATGATAATGGTACAGGTACTCACAAGAACGATGAGGCATACGCCGCTGCACGCAAAGCTGGTTGGGTCAATCCCCAAGCATATGACTATTCCTCTGCAAATGTTCAAGCCACTGCAGCTGGTGAAGATAAGACTGGTGGCGAGAATGTACCTACTTGGGCTCATAGCGCCAAGAGATACGAATGGAACGACTCGCACGGTGACATTGGCCCTGAGGTCCCAGAGCTGGAGGAGCAATTGTTTCGTAGCGAACTCCGCACTCGTCAAGGCATCAAATTCGAAGAGATCTCGTCCATCAAGGTCATCGCCGAATCTGCTGAGAAAATCTCTCCTATCATCGACGTAAGCTTTCCAACCCTGTTGGTCTCTCGAATTAACACAGCCAGTTCACAAATGCCGGTCTTCATCCAGTCATGGTTGATAACATTAGGCGGTGCAATTATTTCATCCCCACCCCGATCCAGGCGTATACGATCCCAGCAGTTGTATCTGGCCATGACTTGATCGCTACTGCTCAGACCGGTACTCGTTGTTCGCTAACTGTTGTTACTGTCAGCTGATTATGTCCTAGGGTCCGGCAAGACAGCTGCCTACCTAATCCCAACTCTTTCCAAGCTGATGGGCAAGGGAAAGAAGTTGGCAGCCCCTCGTCCAAATGTGCTCAATGGCTTTGACTTGCGGACGGATGGAGTCAGAGCAGAACCACTCATCCTTGTCATCGCCCCTACCCGCGAGCTCTGTTGTCAGATCTTTGACGAGTGTCGCCGTCTCTGCTACCGCTCCATGCTTCGCCCCTGCGTTGCATATGGCGGTGGGCCAATGCGTGAGCAGATGGAGGAGCTTGCAAAGGGTTGTGACATTCTTGTTGGCACGCCTGGTCGCTTGATCGATTTCATGAGTCGCCCCAATGTGCTTTCAATGAATCGCTGCCGCTTCTATATTATTGATGAGGCTGATGAACTGCTTCACGATGATTGGGAGGAGGAGATGGGGAAGCTGATCTCAGGTGGTGATGCCAACGAGGACGCGGACCGTCACTACCTTCTGTTCTCTGCCACGTTTGACAAGAATATGCGGAAGCTGGCAAAGAAATACCTTTCCAACGATCACGTTCGCATTCGGGTCGGCAGAGCTGGTTCAACTCACATGAATATCAAGCAAAATGTCAGTATTGCGGCATTCGTTCCTCCTCGCTGCTAACATCTGCTAGGTCATGTGGGTCGAGAGCAATCTCAAGCAGCAAGCCCTCTACGACTTGTTGATCTCCATGCCGCCGTCCCGCACACTCGTCTTTGTCAAGTCCAAGAAGACGGCTGACTTCGTCGACGACTTCCTCTTCAACATGGGACTCCCATCGACTTCTATTCACTCTGATCGCACTCAGCGTGAGCGAGAGGATGCCCTGTATGTTCATACCTTCATTTCAAAAACCCCCCCCTTTGCTAACCATCGCAGTCGTGCCTTCAAGACTGGCCAGGCTCCAATCTTGGTAGCTACTGGCGTCTCTGCTCGCGGTCTCGACATTCGCAATGTCATGCATGTCGTCAACTTTGATCTCCCAGCGATCGAGCACAACGGCCAAGACGAGTACATCCATCGTATTGGTAAGCTATATGACCACCATTCCGGCCCTTTCCTCACTTCCACCAGGTCGTACTGCTCGCATTGGCAATGAAGGCCTTGCAACTTCCTTCTACAATGAACGCGACGAGCCGATGGCCGAGTTCCTAGTCAAGATCCTCATTGAGTGCGGCCAACCTGTCCCCGAATTCCTCGAGCAATTCAAGCCTGCAGCAGATCAGCTGAACTTTGACGACGACTCTGGTGCTGAAGAAGATGAGGCTGCTGCGGGACAGGACACTGGTGGTTGGGGTGTAGGTGAGTCTGGCGGTGAGGATTTGGGTGCCGTCCCTTCAACGACCGCTCCAGCTCAAGAAGCTTGGGGTACAGGAGGAGCCGAGGCTAGTGGTGGTGCCTGGTAAGTCGTCCAGCATCGAGCTTCTGAAGCTTCAAACCGCACACTTTGATGCTGTGAGAGCATGCTTCTGGCTGGCAGATAGTGTTTTGCTAGCGGCTCACCGTGGGCTTGGCGCCCAGAGACGTGTCCTACCGAAGATTAGATTTGGATCTACTTATCTGCTCTAAGACAGAAAGTGATAGCAGAACCAAATGAAACGAATCGTAGCGGCTCTTTCCTTTCATTCGTTAGGTCTTCAACAACAATAAGATGGCAGAACTAAATGCAATGACTCGTGGTGTCTATTTTCCTTTCGCTTGTTGGTCTTCAACCCTCACACGCCGCTACTGAAGGTATCCACCAATGCTGGCTTTAAACATCACAATCAGCAGACACGGACATGATTACCTAGATTGGAAACGCCTACCCTAAGGTGTGGTTGCAGGGCACGCAACCGTTGTTATCACCACGCGAAAGCCTCGAGCAATCGGCGTTGAGTAACTGTGGGTGTCTTATCCGATGTGGTATTTTTGATCCTGCTGGCCAACACGTTGTTTTTCCCTTGCTGGATTACAGGCGCCACGGCTCAAATAAATCCATGGCCCCCCCTTACTAGCAAGGGTAGAGATTCATAAGCCCCCCCGCGAAGCCTTACGGCTTGCAAATTGGCCACTGCAACAGAAGAAGCAAGCTCAAAGCAGGCCCCAACTGCACGCGCGGGGAACACAGCAAGAAGGTTGTACTAGGGGCTTCTTGGCCGCCCCACAGGTTGGCGAGTCACGACAGGCTACTCGTGGCTGAAATAAGCTACACCCAAACAAGCCACGATAGAGATAGCTCAAGTGGATGCTTGAACTTGCTTATCTGCAAGCGTGGCCACTGGCTTTTCACCTACGTACAGATCCTTGCATCCGCCACGCGCGATGACACCTGGTGCTTCGTTTCAGTTCCACTACAAAACTGTTACACTTTTCCACTTTGCCATAAGAAACCTTCAGTAAATTCTATTTGCGTCCAGGCCTTGCTTGATATCTGCGTGACCCCCAGTTTTGCTGGAGATACTTGTTAGACAGCAGGTATCACCGCACATGCAGAGCCCCGACATCAGCGGGAAACATTCTTTCTATTTTGCCTGCGATAAGGGTGCTGTTGTACGGCTACAGAAGTGGTGGGATTGAAGGTGTACCAACCAGTAAAGAACTAGTGGAACGTGAGCGCAAAGCGCACTACCAGAGAATAGCACGATGGCCCAACCCGTCGACAGCGAAGGGTTGCGCAGGCGCAGCATCAGCACAGTCGAAATTAACGGCCCAGATGGTCGCCGCAAGACCGTCCAGCTTGAGGACCTGACCTCTGCCGATCGGGAGCTGGCGGAGAAGTTTGGCTACAAACCTGTATGCTAAGAAAACAAGGGGGGATGTGGGTATGAACTGACGATTTGCTAGGTCTTCAAGCGAGAATTCGGCTATCTGTCGACCTTTTCATTTGCAGTCAGTATTTCAGGGCTCTTCGCAACCGTGACCACCACTTTCTCTTACCCGCTCTATGCTGGCGGCGCCGCGTCCGCTGTTTGGTGTTGGTTGATTTCCGGCCTCGGTTGTATGTGTATTGCCTGCTCAGTCGCTGAGCTTGTTTCCGCATACCCGACTTCCGGCGGGTTATACTACACTGTCTCGCGCTTGGCACCAAAGGAGTGGGTTCCGTCAATCAGTTGGATCACAGGTTGGCTCAATCTCCTGGGACAAGTCGCCGGCGTCGCGTCGTCTGAGTATGGCTCTGCGCAGATTCTCCTTGCTGCTGTATCAATCAGTCGCGACTTCAATTGGAGTCCTTCCGACAACGCTACTGTTGGTGTCATGGCGGCATTGACCGTCTTCTGCGGCTTGGTCAACTCCCTTTCTACCTACTGGATGGAGAAAATGACCAAGACTTATGTCATCTTCCATTTCGGTGTTCTCTTTGCTTGCGCAATCTCTCTCCTGGCGGTCACCAAGGACAAGCATGACGCAAGCTACGTGTTCACTCATGTCGAGTCTAACTCTGGCTGGGCACCCGTCGGCTGGTCATTTCTGTTTGGATTCTTATCCGTTTCCTGGACCATGACCGACTATGATGCAACAGCCCACATCACCGAAGAGTAGGTTTTGAGTTCTCACCTGTTTACGGCCGGCTACTTACCTTTTTGCAAGGATCAACGAACCCGAGATCAAGGCCCCTTGGGCCATCTCCTTAGCCATGGGATTCACCTATGTCCTCGGTTTCCTATTCAACATTGTCCTCGTCTTCTGCATGGGCAATCCCGACGATATCCTCGCGTCCCCGATCGCACAGCCCGTGATCCAAATCTACTACAACTCTTTGGGCAAACGCGCATCAATTTTCTTTGCCATTGCCGCCTTCCTCGTCTTGCAGTTCGTCTGCTTCACGGCCACTCAGGCCCTTGCGCGCACGGTCTTTGCATTCTCCCGTGACAAACTCGTTCCGGGTTCGAGACTCTGGACGAAAGTTGCCGCACTCACGGGCACACCAATTCTCGCCGTCTGGTTCAGCGTGTTCTGGTGCATCGCGATCAATCTGATTGGACTGGGTTCCTACACCGCCATCTCTGGGGTCTTCAACGTCTGTGCAATTGCACTCGACTGGTCATACGTCATCCCTATCTTCTGCAAATTGATCTTCAACAAATTCGAGCCAGGCCCGTGGACGATGGGCCCTGCTGGCAAATTTGTCAATATATGGGCCTGCACCTGGACGCTCTTCGTTACCATCATCTTCATCCTACCGACCGTGCGACCTGTCACTGCTCTAAACATGAATTATGCAATTGTCTTCTTGGCCGCCATCTTTCTCGCAGCGACAATTTGGTGGTACGCCAGCGGACGGAAGTGGTACACTGGACCGATTGTGGAGGCTGAAATCGAGGAGACAGAAGTCGACGATGGGAATGGAGCTCATAGTTCGGAAAAGAAGGACTAATGAGTCATACGGCGCGTCCCAGCCATTCTTGAAGTTATCACTCAGGCCTGGGGTGTGATGGCAAAGTTGGACGATTAATAATCAGATATTTTCTTTGAGAAGCGAGCTGGCACACATACACAAGGGAGCACTGGTGTGCGTGCAAGTTGCTTTAACAGGCTTAATTAACAAAGTCCTTCGAATGCGAATTGTCGAATTGATTCATCTTCTCAAGGATCGCCCCAAGAGCGTTCTGTTTGTGGTGTAGCACACCCACTCGCACCCACAAAAATCACAACGATCTTTGCAGTCCTGTCTCTTCTTATCGTCTCTGCTCGCAATCAGAAGCAGATGACCGTACTCTTTTATCTCTCTCCCTCTTTTGGGTATGGATGTTAGGATGTACGTATGCCGAACATTGTGGGAAGAATAGTCACAGGCATCGAGTGCGATATTCTTCTCATCGCCCAAATCCATCTTCATCGTTGCTGTTGTTTCCTGTTGTCATCATCATAGCGTAATCATCCCATCGAGTGTGATATTCTTCTCATCGCCCAAATCCATCTTCATCGTTGCTCTTGTTTACTGTTGTCATCATCATCATCAGAGCGTAATCATCCCGTCCTTCAGCCTTCAGCCGTCTCATCATCAATCATCCCGTCCTTCAGCCGTCTCATCATCAATCATCCCCTCCCTTCCGCCCTTCCATCTTCTTGCGGTACACCTTTCTCTCCACCTCTCTGATCTTCTCCTTCTCTTCAATCTCCTTCTCCACCTCTCGCACCTTTGCCTCTCGCTCCTCAATCTTCTCCTTCAACGCCTTGGCCGCCTCGTCACGTAGTTTTTCAATCTCGAATTTCGGCAGGTGCTTGTAGTCCGCGAGAACCTTTTCGAAATTGAAGATTTTGAGCTCGGCCTCGGTGAAGGGCTGGAGAGTTAGCGGGTTGGTGGCGGTTGTGGTGGTGTTGGGGGATACGAGGATAGTTGGAAGGAGCGGGTGGAAGGGGCAGGTACGGTCTTCAGGCGGAAGAGTGTTAACGGATGGATTGGAGACAGCGCCCTTGTGGCTGGTAGAGGTGGGCGAGGACGCGGTTTGAAGGGGTTGGGATGGAGGAGAGGCGGGATCTCGCGCCATTACACTGTTCTGAGGGAAGTGGCATGGCCCAGGTCGATGGGGAGGATGGGAGTTGTGTCGAGAGGCTTCGAAAACCTGCTGGTCAGACGCTTGGCACAGTCGGTATTACCAATACGTACGGAAATGTTCAGTTATTACATGCCTTGTTCTACTTGTCTACCTCCATTTGCGCCAGAGGTGTCCTCAAACTTCATGTCCTCAACAAACACGATTCGATTTCCAAATGGATCCATTACGCCCATTTCGAGCACCCCCTGGCATGTGTTCAGAGTCCCTGGTTCCATGCACGGATATGTCCTGGACAATAGCTCTTTTTGGTAATTGATGATTCCGCCCATTTTGACTCTGAAAAGGACTCCAGGACTTCCATCAACAAAACGCTCACTGAGGTGTATGATGAGACCGGCCCTCGATATTTGTTGATATACAGGCGTGGTAGACCCGATATGTTGCTCCCAGTCTATCGAAAATCCAGGGAATCCTTGGTAAATTCTCTGGCTTGTAGGATTGGAATTACGGAATGGAAATTGATGGCTATTTTCTTCAGTGGATTTGACCAGTTGTGAGATCAAAATTGCTCTAGACTACTTTTGTAAACCATATATCCTTGCCTTTAACATACTGTCTAGTCTTGTCACTCGGGTGAGGGTGCATTCCAACGGGGGGTGTTTGCTAGATGCAAATCATCCTGGTGACTGTGTCCGGCGTTTGTAATGACTTCCTTCCGAACAAGGCTGTACTCAACACGCGTAAATATGCTTCTGACTCCTTAATCTACCAACACTTTCTACACCCTTCAAATTCTTAACACAGCACAGAGGTGCATTCAAAGTCTTTCCTCACCCTCCGACATAACTTATATTCAGCGCAGCAGAAGAAAACAGGTTTTTAAAACACCTCTGATCATTGTGTTGATACCTCGCCTCTAGAATTTGATCCGAGGGTGGCTAAAGGCCGATGCATAGATCAAAACCGATCATCGCAGAATAATGTCACCCCTGCTCAAAGCTCAAGTACTATGTAGTGACAATGGATTGGACTTCGCAGCTGACTAATTTGTGGGTGCTGTGCTGAGAGATTTTGGTGGTACGGAGATTTCTGAGATTTCTCTAAAGCCGCTACCTCTAGTTCAAGAAACCTCTCTAGTTAACTATGATTGCAATCTTGACACAAATTTTCTAGCTTCTAGTTCAAGACAAAGAGACCTAAAACTGCCAAGAAATCGGCCTCGACACTGGCCTCTAACTAAGCTTACAACTTATTTCCTGTTCCATCCTCGCGTCAGTTACGCGTCAATCTAATCCTTGTAATTAATTAATCTGACACCGCCTTCGATTTATACCTTTCCAGTAACTTCCCAGATGTCATGAAGTCTCTGAAAGATCGGATAGATGAGGCACTCTGCAATCGTGCTGCAGAAGGCAACATTCTTCAGGCATGTTTGCTTGACAAACCATTTGCGAATACCCCTGCTGGCTAACCTCACGAATAGGATCTGTATCACCAGAATGAAGATTTGCGTAAGCAGCTCCAGCAAGCTCAATCACAGTCAAGGAAATATCATGATCAAATGACAAAAGCTCAACTTGATGCAAAACAATCACTTGATAATGTTGCACGAATTCAAGAGGAGAAGAGAGCCTTGGAGACATCACTGGTGAACTTAATTCTCCATGCCAGAATGGCTGGCTGAGTTTAGCTGATAATGCCCAGGATTGTGACAGATTTGTTCTTGTCCTTATTGATGGCGACAGCTTGCCTGTAAGAGGACCCCGATGTTGGATTGACAAGACACCAGCAAGTTGACTAATTCAAAACCACACAGTTCCTTGATAATCTAGTTGTGCGCAAGGTTGAAGGCGGACTCGAAGCAGGTCGCAGACTACGGAACGAGATTCACGACTACATACGTACTTTGCCGAACTGTTATGCGGACGATCGTATTGTCATCCACATCTTTGGAAATGTCAGAGGCCTGTCTAAGATCTGCAGACAGGCCAAAATCGTCCGCAGTGAGGAGAGTGTGCATGATTTCGTGGACGGGCTCAGCTCCAGTCACCCTCTTACCTCATTCACCGATGTAGGAGGCGTCAAAGAAGCTGCTAATTCGAAGATTCGAGGTCGGTTCCCTTATTCACAGATACATCCATGACTAATGCTGCCTAGCTGAACTCGAGCTTTTCTATCGCAACCACCACTGCAAGCACTTGATCTTTGGTGGCTGCGACAACGGTTATGGCGAGCTGCTACAAACCTTGATGCCAGTGTCGGGGACAAACGAGCGCATCACGATTCTGGAGGGACCTCTGATTCCAAGTCATGCTCAAACCGTCATCAAGTCATTTCGAGCTGTTCAAATCCGCGACGTATTTCGGTCTGCTAAGATTACAACAACTACAAATGGCTCTTCTCACATCGGTGTCAAACGTCCAGCACCAGAGACAGTCGTACAGATACACCGTCGTCCTCGATCGCTTCCACCGGCGGATGAATATGATCCCACGTCGCCCTCACTGCTGCTGTTACCGTCCACAGAAGTTGGTTCGTCGGCAACAGAAGCGGAGTCGTCGGCCCCTCTTCCCCCTCGGCCCCCTGCTACCTCTACTGCGGAGCATGGGATCAACACCTCAGTCCTGTACCAAAACAAGTACAATCAACGCGTAGACTCGCCACTGAGATACGACAAAGACTTCCTCGGGGTGCTCTTCAACTTGAAAACGAAGCTTTGCAACAACTACTACCTGAAGGGACATTGCTCGTACGGAGAGAACTGCTCATGGGATCATTCTGAGAGACTGAATGCGCTGCAGCTGGACACATTGCGACACAAGGCTAGGACTTCGGCTTGCCGTGATCCCTTTTGTCTGGACGCTGAATGCACGCTCGGTCATATGTGTCCAAGAGGCGAGCGTTGCGCGATCACCATGTGCAAGTATCTGCCCGAGATGCATACGGTCGACGTGACGGAGGTGTACGAATATAACCCAGTTACGCAGCAGCGCAAGCTCGTCCACCGAGACGACTAGCAAGCTCAGGTTCAATGATGATGGTGAGAAACAAATGAGAAAGACGACATCATCTCGCGCAAGCTCAAAGTTGAAGGAACCCCCGATTTCACGGAGCATGCACCTCGATCTAAAAAAAATGGTCAGGGGAGGAGACTACAACACACACACACATTCTCTCTGTGTTTCAGTGTATCATACTACCAGCATTAGCGACAAGGCTTCCAAAAAACGGAAGCCAACACACGCAAAGGAATGGGTGGCGACAAATCCCAGCGCATGGCTTAGAGATTTCAACTTTAATTCCCCCCATGATTTCAAGCATTGACACTATTGCTTATCTCACCTGGCTTCGCCCTTGGCTTTTGTTTCCTCTTACCAAAGAAAGTGGTCCTTAGCATGTATTTTATTAGAGACTTTAAAAATGAGACAAAGACATCCATCCATCCATCCATCCATCCATCCTCCAACCCCCGTTTTTGTAATGCAGGTGGATAGGGATAGGAAAGTTGCGGCGTCAAGTATGTCATCATATACTTTTAATGGCCGATTGGCTTTAGCAAAAATTTAGGGTTCGGCTGGGGCTTGGCAGGGCAGAAAACCCTCCAGCCACGGAAAAGAAATCGGGTTTAAAAAGTGGTTAAAAAGTGAGCAAAAAGTAAATTCGATTCGCATCATCAAAAGATTAACTTGGTCTGTTGTTGGTAAGAAAAGGGAGTAAAAGGCGAGCAAGAGAGAGAGAGAAAGAAAGCGAGAGAAGATATAAGATTGATTGATTGGTATCTGAGATAAATGTGTGGAGGGCTGAGGCGGATACCAGCAGCGGCTACTTCATCAGCTTCAGGTTTAGTACTTAGGCGAGCACAGCAGTGGCAAGGGTTGGGTGAAAGGAAAAGAGCATTCTTGTCTTGTCGATACTTGTCTCGGACGGCAACAGCAGAGACAATGACCAAAGACCACATTCTGACGCTGTCGTGCCCCGACAAGCGGGGGATCGTGCACGCGGTGACGGGGGTGCTCGCGGCGCAAGAGCAGACGGTGCTGGATCTCCAGCAGTTCTCTGACGCGGTGTCGGAGCGGTTCTTCATGCGGGTGCACTTTGGACACGCCGAGACGACAGAGGCGCTGACGGCCGGGTTCGCGTCGCTGGCGTCGGAGCTGCAGATGGAGTACACGATCCGGCCGCGCGAGCAGAAGCCGCGGGTGCTGATCATGGTGTCGAAGATCGGGCACTGCCTGAACGACCTGCTGTTCCGGATCAAGACGAAGCAGCTCAACATCGAGGTGCCGGTGATTGTGTCGAACCACGCCGAGTTCAAGGCCCTGGCCGAGTCGTACGGCATCGCCTTCCATCATCTGCCCGTCACGCCGGACACGAAGCTGGAGCAGGAGAAGCAGATTCTGGCGCTGATCAAGGAGCATGACATCGAGCTCGTCGTGCTGGCGCGCTACATGCAGGTGCTCAGCCCGGGACTGTGCGAGGCCATGTCCGGCAAGATCATCAACATCCACCATTCCTTCCTGCCGAGCTTCAAGGGCGCCAAGCCATATCATCAGGCATATGACCGGGGAGTGAAGATTATCGGCGCGACGGCGCACTTTGTCACGGCCGATTTGGACGAAGGGCCCATCATTGAGCAGCGCGTGACGCGGGTGGATCATCGGATGAGTGCCAAGGAGCTGGTGGAGGAGGGCAGCAATGTCGAAAGCCAGGTGCTGGCGGCAGCGGTCAAGTGGTGGAGTGAGATGCGCCTGTTTTTGAATGGCAGCAAGACGGTCGTTTTTAACTAGGAGCTAATAACTCATCCCCCCCCCGGCCCCTGCATCTTAATGCTTTGGCTTCTCGACTCTTCACTCTCGCACAACAGCCATGCTCCTGCGCAGCTCGCGCTCACGCTGCTTGATCTGCAGTTCCAGTCGGTCAATGGCATATTGAAGCCGCTCCTTCTTCTGACGTAGAAGCTTGGCCTCGACAGCCCGGCCACCAGCATCTTCAGCCAGGTGCTGTGGTGGCGCTGTAGTCGTGGATTTCCCCACCTGCCCGATACTGCTGCTCTGTCTGCGCCGTCGGCCCTCGAGACGGCCGGTCAGCAGCTCGTAGCGAGCCTTGAGCCCTTCATCTCGCCGGGCCAGTTCGTCCACATACTTGTCTGCCGTAGCGAGCAGCTGACTGATGGCTGGGGCAATTTCACCTACAAGAGACTGCTGAGCGGCACGTAGCTGGGGTTCCGGAAGAAGCTCAAAGTGTTGCTGAGTGGACAGCACTCGCGTTAGGCGCGGGTAGTCTGCCACGCCAGTCTCGAGAATGTCTGTGGCCGACCTGAGGAGGGCCAACGAAGACGAAAGCGACTGCACAGCGGGGCCAAGGGCAGACATGGCCGAGAGAGCACCACGCTAAATGATAATAATGCCGCCGCTGCTTAATACAGACGCGTCGTTGTTGTTGGTATCTGTATGCCGCGTGATGGAAAGTGGTTGACCCAGGACAGTAAACAAACACGCCAAGAACACACTCCCATCCCAACACGGTTAGCGCCGTTTGAAGCCGAGCTCAATCCCAGAGCTCTCCGAACTTCGACTGCCATTAACTGCCACGCATCCCATCACATCACATTGGGCTCACTCTAACCCACGCACACGCCTCTTCGAACACAGTCCTGCCGCCCATAGCTCCAAAATGCCAGGATTCGGACTCCCCAAGAAGTTCAACGGGAAGCTCGGTATGCCCAACCCACCCCGACCACCACTCCCGCAGACCGCCTCACTCTGCACCTCGATGCTGCTGCTGCTGCTGCCGTTGCCGTGAAAGGCATACGGGACACTATGCCATAGCCGTGGCGGCGGCAGCAATGATGACGAGGAGAAGAAGCAGAAGAGAAATTCAAAGACACTTGCTAAGACTGAACGTTCTTTCTAGCTGAGCCCTTGCTCCCATTCTTTGCTGCAGGTCTCATCGTTGCCTGGGGCATCAACGCCGGAGCCAACGCTATGATGGACTGTACGTTCCCTTATGTTCATTTGTCCATCCTCTTCTCCTCCCCTTGACTTTTCTATGCCTCATTTCGTGTTGGAAGGACGATCACAACCAGGGTGTCGAGCGAGATGGACCAACAACAACGACAACAGCGACAACAACAACCGTTTACAGGGGTGCTGATATTTGTTTCTTTCTGCAGCCGAAGAATTCAAGAACGATCCGCAGAACCCGAGGAGGCACCTTCATGCCAAGGCCAATGACAAGCATTGAACGAAATAGAGAGAAATTACCCCTGCATGACATGGCCTGACCCGGGAGCGGGACGGGGGAACCCATTTTCGAATTGGACTGTACATACGGATGTGGTATGGTATGGTATGGTATGGTATGGTATGATAGAACCAACGAGCGTCGGTGGGAGGAGGGAGGAATGAGGACAGACAGACAGACAGACAGATGGGAAATGAAAAAAATAAAGAAATCGTCTCTGGGTAGCCGACTACATCCTTGTTCATTCTTCACTATAGCACGCGATACATGCTCGAAATGGTTTGATACAGGGGTCGTTATAGAGCACGGGACGGCGACAGCGACAGCGACGACGACAGCGACGACGACAGCGACAGCGACGACGACGACAAGGGCCACCACGGCTTGCAAGACTTGACGGGCGTGAAGGGTTTATTCATGCTATATGGATCTGACTCACTCCAGCAGCACCTTCATCTGCTCTCTTCGCTTCTCTCTTGCTGCGCCGCGATGATGATTCGACGACTGTGATGATACGTGGTCTTTGACGAGTCCGATTCCAAGCGGGTCTAGGTCATGATCATCCTCCTCATGATTCTGGTTGTTATTGTTTTTATCATCATCACTATTATCGGCCAAGGAGACTGTAGCGACAGCAGTGGCAGCAGCGGCAACGTCTCCCTTTTCTTCTCCAACGTGATTCCCTTTGCTGTTGTCCGGCTGCTCCGGCTGCTCCGGCTCAGGTGGCCGGGCGGGTTCAGAGCCAGGCTGAGAAGAATCTATGGCAGAGCTGTCCGGTGGCGTCGACTTGGACGGGGCCTGGGGAATGGTGCTGGTGTCGTGTCGTGAAGAAGACTGCCAAGCCGTGATATTCTTCTCGCCACCACCACCGCTGGGCAGACTGGCGAGCGTGACATTGGCTTGCTTGGCCTCGACAGCCGTCAGCACCGGAGTTCTGGCCCGAGACACAGGCAGCGAATGGCCATTCTGACTGTGCATGCCGTAGTAGCTGCTCATTTCACTGTCGATATCGGCGTCATCAAGGTCACCGCCCTCGCCTTGGCCGTCGTCATTGACAGGCAGCTTGCTGCTGCTGCTGCTCCGTTCAAACGGCCTTCCATTCATCTCCTCATCCGACCTGCCAAACAGCTCATGCCACCAGCGCACCTCGTCGGTTCGGGGCAAAATAAGCCGCTCCTTGCCTCTGACCTTGTCGTCAACGACGGGATCGTAGTTGGGATTGAGGAATTCCTGCTTGCGAGAGAGAAAGTAGTCCCATACGGAGCGTGTCCTGTCGGACAGCTGGGCTTCCTTGCGCCGGCACTCGGTATCGAGCAAAAAGGTGCCATACTGGCACGAGTACAGATGGTAGAGGAGACGGCGCAAGAAGCGCTCAGAAAACTCGAAGCGGCTGGGGTGTTGGTACATGAGTTGATAGGTGGCGTCGAGGAACTGGTGGAAGATGGGCGCGGTTTCCTTGACTTTGGTCACCGCCTTGTCTTCTTTGCCCGATCCACCAGACCCAGACACCACTCGCGGCCGCGCGCCGAGGCTGGTGGTCGACTCGGAGTCAACCGCGGCCGCGGACACGTCCTTCTCCGGGTCGACGCCGATGGACTCTCGCGAATCGTTGCTTTGCTTGGTGAAGAAGCCCCTGGCGCTGAGCAAGGCATTCTCAATCTTGCGTTGGGCACCCGAGATGGCATCTGTCGCCGCTTTGGCATCGTCAGTCTGCTCGCTGCGGCCGGCAATCCGCTCATTCTCAACCTGGAACCATTTGTCGGAGCTGAGAAAGCCAGAGCGGTGGCCGAACATATGGCCAAAGCTCAGCCAGTCCTTTTCGACCAGCACGATGAATCCCTCCATCGTTCTGTAGTAGGGATCGAGGCAGATCTGGCTCAGAGCACACAGCTGGCTGGTGCGGTCCCAGCCATCGCTGCAGTGAATCAGCACGTGGCTATGCTGCAGGGCAACTTGCCGAGCAATCAAGCTGACGCCATCAAGCATGTTGGCAATGTGCTTGAGCCAGTTGGACCGGTGCAGCGCCTCCTTGCTTGGGCCGATGGGAGACAGGTCCGAGTCCTTGAGCGCGTCGATGACTCTCTGTAGGCTGTCGCGCATGACATGGATGTTGTCGATGCCCAGGTAGGCCTTGGTGGCGAACTTGTAGTTGTCCATGTTCTCCGTGCCAAGACCGGCCGCTTGCATGACATAGGCGTTGACGGTGGGCCGTGCGTCGACAATCATGTTGCGCTGCTGCGCCCCATAGATTCTGGGCCGCTCATGGCCAGCGTCGTCGGCCTCTGCCTCGGCCTCGGCGCTGTCGGCTCTGAGCTTGGCGATCACGGCATCTTCAAGAGCTTCGGCATTAGTGCGCTGCAGGTCGCCGTCGACGGCGGGCGGCGAGGGCACTGCGTCGGTTTCCTTGCCCGTCAATGTCGAGCCCGAGTCTTCTCGCTCGGGCGCAGGAGTGGCAATGGCGGACAAGGGCCGCTCGGCACGGGTGGTGGAGAAGATGGCGGCGAGGAGAGTCTCGTCCTGGATGCTGCGGTTGCCGCGCACGCCGACCATGGGCTGGGAGCAGCGCGTGATGGAGCAGTTGTTGACGGGATGTAGATACGTCAGCACGGGGATCCTGGCTCTGGACCGGTACGCAGCCGCGTACTTGAGCGTGTTGTCCGAGATGGAGGCCGGCACGACGACGAGGGCCGGGTAGGTGGGCGAGAAGTGGTAGTCGGCGTTGATCCTGCTGATGCGCCAGTTCTTGTTGTGTTCGCCGCCACCGATGCCCGCGCCCACGCCCATGCGTGCCCACTCCTTGGCTGGATCGTAGACGGCCCAGCCGTTGGGGGTGACATCGCGCTCGGGCGGCTGCGGCTGGTAGCTGAAGGCATACAGCTTCTCAATGCGGCCCAGCTTGCAGGTCCATGCTCGGATGCTGTCGTACACGTCTCTGGCCGTGCGGTCGTCGGCCAGGTAGAAGCAGACAAAGGTGAAGTCGCGGCCACGCAGCCGGATCGACGACGGCTGGCGCGAGGCCGGCGGCGACGGGCGGAGGGTGCAGAAGGCGATGATGGGGTAAGTGATCCACAGCTCACGGGGGCGGTGCGGCGTCGGCGGCGTCGGCGGTGCCTGCACGAAGATGATGTGATGGGGTGTCAGGTGCAGAGTGCCGGTGGTCTGTTGGCCGCGGCGGGCGAGCGTCACGTTGTCGACCTGGGCCGAGTGTCAGCGGCAGCGAGCATTGGCGTTGGCATCAGCAGAGAAAGTCACACCTTTGCTATCCGCGTTCTATCCATCGTGGGCGGTGGGCGGCGGGCAGCACTATCTATCACTCACACAACTGCATTACCGCTTCCGCTTAGACCATTACTGCCGTCACCGACTGTCCAAGAGCACAAGCAGCCTCGTAGTCATAGCTTCAGGCAGTCACAGACTGAACTGGCGGTGAGCGATAAGCAATAGCGATGGCAATAGCAATAGCAACGGCAGCAGCAGCGGCAACGGCAACAGCAACGGCAACAGCAACGGCAACAGCAACGGCAACGGCAACGGGCAACAGCAACGGGCAACAGCAACGGCAACGGCAATATTGTCATTGCCCCTCGACCGCATCTCGTCATATGTAAGCCGCGTGTTAAAACAGCCCCATGCGTCATAAGCCGCCTTCATTCAAGCTACCTATCTTCCTTTTCGTCTCCCTCCACCTCTTGATCTCAGCCTCGATCTCGCTAGCTACTACACTATCATATCTTATAGCAGGCCATACACTCTTTCATTGTTTTCAATCACTCGATTCGCTTCCGCTTTTGTTACTGGTTCGTGTAACTTTCCTTTCCTCCCTTGCTTGGCATTTCGGTGACCTATCCTGCTGCCTGGGCTTGTGATATGTTGGGTGACTGATGCTCTGCTGTACCGCGTCATTTCGGCAAGCCACAGCCCACAAAGAGCCTAGAGCTCGAGCACATGGTTCTGGCAAGCCATCACCCCAAAGGCCATTATTAGACCTGGCACGCTAGGAGGCTGGAGAGCCTCATAACTCCAAAAAAGGCAGGTAATCTTGCCACTCTCAGGCCAGGATTCAGGCATTCCAATATATATATATATATATATATGCGTGTCATTCATGACAGCTGTCTTGCCATTCTTCAGATGTTGACAGAACACCGACTTGACAAAGCTGGTCCACTATGGCCACAATTTCGCGACTGCGATCCCTAATCTGGAATGCACGTGTTGAGAATGCAGAGAATCGGCATTTTGTTCCCCAAGGAAAACTGGAACAGATCCTCACTCCTATAAATGTTTGCGAAGCCCTACGCCAAGCAGGAGTGGAAGCGTACGAGCTTGCAAGAACCACAGAGTTCATTTTGAGAAGAGCCCTACGAATCTTCGCTATCCTGATTAGAATCCATGAAGTTAGAGAGATCCTGACCTTTATCACTAATGACCAATTACAGAGGGAGGGCGTGGATCAACGCTTGCCCTTTCAACTGGGCACCCTTGATTTTCTTGCTTCAGAGATTGCTGAGCAATTTTGTGAAACCCAGTGGGAATTTGTGGCTCCTGTCTTCTCTTGTCAATTTCAGCATCGCATCCTCGATCCATCTACTATCATGCCATTTACAAGCTCGAAATACATTGGCGAAGGTGCATTTGGACGCGTTAGCGAGGTGGAATTACACCCACAACACCACCAACTCCATCATCTGTCCAAAGATTCGGTCAGTTTTTGTCCTTCCAAGCTTAGCGAGTCTCTCACCAACTTCCATTGCTAACCGTCATAAAGAAAGTCAAAATAGTTAGAAAGGAGATAAAACGATTGCCAACATCTGATGGCTCGATCGACAATGAGCTTCGTGTCCTGTCAATGCTGAACTGTCTCAGACATCCTAACATTCTGGAGCTTCTGGGGTCCTACACTCTACAGGAAAAATACAACTTTCTTTTCCCACTAGCCTCTGAAACTCTTGCTACATATCTCTCTTCAACCAATCACACATTCGGACTCCTCAATAACACATCAGTTATACTCGCCTTGGCCGGCTTAGCCTCCGCTCTTGAAGCATTGCATTTATACGCCTCCGAAGATATGTCCCTGATTGGATGCCATCATGACATCAAACCCGACAACATCCTAATAATGGAAGATCGTTTCATTCTGGCCGACTTCGGTCTATCTACCCTCAAGGATACCTCAAAAGGATCAGACACCTACTTTCGTTGTGGTCAGGGTTTCTACTTTGCCCCGGAATGTGAGGATTATGATGACAACTTCACAAGACATCGAATTGGCCGTGCGAGCGACATTTGGTCTCTTGGCTGTATCATAACTGAGCTGCTGGTATTCATGACCGGGGGTGCAACAGCTGTGAGGCAGTTTAAGCAAGACCGACGGGTGACATTTGGCGGCTATTTTACAACATCGACTTTTCATTATGGCAAGGCCTCCAATCCAGCCGTTGAGAGATACCTGGATGAGATACAGATCACAATGCCTGATGAAGCGACGTCAGAGCTCGTTGTCTTGACACGTGACATGCTGAGTCTGGAACCTCTGAAGCGTCCACGAGTGTCTGAGACTTTAAAGAGGCTACGGTCCTTGGCCTTGAAGAAAACTTGCAGCACAATTCAAAGACAATGTGATGACCTTGATAATTCGAGTCTATCTTTCGACTTTTTTCTCGAGAAAGAGCGGTTCGCCTGCTGGAGCCAAGTGGTTCGAGCTGTCCTGGACCCGGTCACGGACTCTACATCCTCGGTATTAGAGAGTGATGATGTCTATGCGAGTGTTACTAAGTCCTTGTCCAATATGATCAGCACCTTGAGCTCATTTCGCGAATACATTTATAATATCCATGTCAGTGTGACAAAACTACGCCACATCAACAACGATCTCGAAAAGATACTTGATACCCCCGCGCAAGCGACGGTAATGAAAGAGCTTGAATTGCGAATTCTCAGCCTCGAGGGTGGTAGCGCAGACTCATATTCCCAAACTACTACCCATCTGTTCAACGATGTCTCCGCTTATCCCCGTGTCGGTATCCTGGCAGCATTGAGACATATGCACAGATTGAGCCAGGCCCCGTCGAATCCTACAGAAGGGGATTGGCAAATTGACCGGCACTGTCTCTATGAAATGAATCCGAATAGATCAAATGCATTTGGCGTGGCCCGGTTTGTCGGCGGTGATTCCAAGCCGCAGGATGTGCTCATTCAGTGGATAGTCTATGATGCTAAATGGGCCGGCGAACTTGGAAAGATATTGTTTGCCCGCGTTGCGGCTATCGTCTCCTTTCTTCGAGCCGCGTCTGAAGTTCAGTCGTTTCACATTCTAAATTGCCACGGATACTTTCATGACACTCAGCGCCATGCCTTTGGAGTCATACAAAGTCATCCAAAGTCTGACGCCGGAAACAGACTGGCTCCCATTACCCTGTATCAGCTGATTCAAAACACGCAGAATGTGCGGAATCGCCCTGAACTTGGGCAGCTCTTTAGACTTGCACATTCTCTCGCAACAGCGCTGTTGGAATATCACACCATTAGCTGGCTCCACAAGAACATATCATCTCATCACATTGTTGTCTTCGGTACTAGGGGAGATCTATCCACTTGCAATGTTTCAACGCCCTACGTTATAGGATTCGATCATAGCCGGCCGGACAGACCAAATGAGTACTCCGAAGGGCCATGGGATGAGCACAATCGGATGAAATATTGCCACCCGCTATATCGGGATGGGAAAGCCAGGTTCTGTCCGCAGTTTGATTATTTCAGCCTGGGACTTGTGCTTGTCGAAATTGGATTGTGGAAATCTCTCCAAGATGTCCCAAATGCACTACTGACGCCACAAGATGACCATCAAACTTACTTACAACGCATGCAAGTGGAAGTATTACCTCTTCTTGGCCCACGTATGGGAAGAGTATACCGAGATGCAACTTTAGCTTGCCTGGAATTCAACATCAACCCCAATACGACGCAGGGCACCGGCTCAGAGCGTCAAATTCTGTCACACTTCAGGCAATTTGTTGTCGATACTCTTGCCAATCTTTCGGTCTAATGCTCCTTGTTCAACTGACTACGTGACTGAAGGTGATAGTGTCAAGGCAGATTTAATAGAAGAATGTATTCATACATTAATGTGTAACAAAGTGCCAACTCCAAGCATAAATATTACAAGTTCCAAGATGTGCCGCAGGATTTGGGAGTACTCTCAGCCTTTTTGGGAGATCCTCAAGTGACTTGTGGAACTTGGTCATGACAAAATGGTCCTGCCAAAATCTAAGGCCAAGTTTCACAGGGTCCCTGGGGATCGCCCAGAAGCCTAAAAAGACTGAGAAAGTAAGTATTCCCAAATCCTGGGTACTTTTCTCAGAACTTTACTATTTATGCTGGTAACTGGCAAAACATCACACAAAGCGCCCCATTTTATAAAAGCACTACAAATCTACCCGGTCAATTAGTCAGGCGATACCCTGCTGCTTCTGTCACTTGGCCTGGGAGCCTAGGCCCGCACCATCAGCCTTGCGATCGTCAACTCAACAGTACCACCAGCTCCAACATCTTCTGGTTGTCGCCCCCAAGGCTCCGGCGAGTAATAGGAATAGTAATGAAGACAATCTACTTATGCTCATGCTCGTACAACATTGGCCTCTGGGCGGATATACTCCTGCATGATTTCACGTGCTACATCTTTTGCTCACCCACTGGGTATAAGAAGTATACCTACATTCTAGAGGTAAGAGTCAGGTGGGTCCGAGTGGTTTCGTTAATGCCCACCGCTTGGATGAGGCTCTATGCCTACGCCCGGAATCCATGGCTGATTCAGCGGCTTAGCGCCACGTCACACACGACAATACCATACTCTTAACTAGGAGTCTATGTAGGAAGGCGTCCAATCTAGAGCGGAAACGTGTACAAATCTTACGGCAGGCAGCAGCCTCGCCGATCTTGATTCAAGATGCTGGATGGTCACTCTGGTATCCATTAATCGCTAGAGAGTTACAATCTCGCGAAATATGGTTACTAAAAGACTCTTTTGAGTCGTGTAGCAAAACGGAACCCGTGTTATCTCTCCCCAGGTGCCCTTCTTGTCACCTCACACACTTTTCTCAACTGCGCCGCCGTATGCTTTACGTTTACTCCAGCCTTTAAAATGGCTCGCACAAAATCAGTTCCAAAACCCACCACCACCATTGCATCAAACCTCCCTTCATTCTATTCAAATTCAGTTTCTTTACAGAGTGCATGTTGCGATACTCTGTTAAATGAGCCGCATTGCGATATCATCGCCCTGTTGGCACAATCACAGACACATAATGTCGACATTACCCCGTTGACGTGGCTGCCTCAGTTTGAGAGTGTAGGCTTTGGCGGCACAGCCGAAATCAGCCAGTCATTGGTCAATGCCCACACGAGCCTAGCTTTCAAGAGAATCCTTTGGGCAGATGACAATCTGCGGTCAGAATCAAAATCCTATCGAGCACTCATCTCCGAGGTATGCATTCTCAGTCAAAGCCCAATCAGGGGCCACCCCAATATAGTGCAGCTACAAGGCCTGTGCTTTGAAGTACCTTCTGGGGAGACAGAAGTATGGCCTGTCTTGATTTTCGAGAAGGCGAAATTCGGCAACTTGAGAGAATTCATGGAAACTAAATTAGGTCTCGGCCTCTCTATTGATCAAAGACTGGATATGATCCGTCAAATTGCGGCAGCCATATCCATGCTACACTCATCGAGTAAGATCACACCTAGTCTAGTACTTTTACTCTACTGATATGCCTAGATGTCATTCACGGAGACATCAAGCCTGATAATGTCCTAATATTCGAGAATGACGGAAAATTGATACCACAAGTTTCTGACTTTGGCTATTCCACTGTCGCTGCGTCACAAGATGACAGCAATACGATTCTTTTGCCGAGATCTGCCCCTTGGAATGCACCAGAGCATGTATTTCGCCGGGTGAGCTATCAGACGGCCAGGAAAATGGATATTTATTCAATGGCTCTGTTGTGCCTGTGGCTTGTTTTTCACGAAGAAGTCTCGGGCACAGCGATACTCCCAGTCGCAGCAACTGAGACAAGCGCAGCAGAGACATTTTCTTGGAGTTGGACTGACTCCATCGAGGCATGGAAGCAAGCAGACCGCTTGGGTTGTCTCCTCTCGATGCTTATGAAAGGACGCAACAATGTCCGCGATGTTCTAAATGAAAAATTTCAGAGTTGTCTCTCTGATATGGCGGCTCTGAATCCAGAGATGAGGGGGTCAAGTCTTGACCGGCTTCTCTCCGTTCTAGGCAAGGAATGGTGAGCATCCGCCAGAAAGTTTCTCATGGACGTAGCTATACTGAGAGGTAGTTCTAGCGAGGGGACCCCAATCGACCACGTAAGTCCTCCAGATCTGACCGGCGCGGAGGTACATCAAGACTTTAAGGTGAAAATAATTGCTCTTGAGATCTCGCAGCCTCTAAAATTGGACAGATTCTATCAAGCTTACTGCCTTTGGCGGATGCGAACCCCCGTGTCAGGCGTTATGTATACCAAGTCTTGAAGAATCAAGTCGGATCTAGTTGTCATCTTTGCCGCCAGAACGCCGCTTATCAGCTAGCAATGTGCCACCGGGTCGGATTTGGAACCAATGTCGACCGGGTACTAGCTGAGAAATTCCTAGAGGAGAGCGGCCGGCCCGCGGGCCTCTTTCGCAAGGAGGTGGAGTTCATTACGCACACACAAGAGACAAAATCACACCACAACAAAGCTCTTTCCACTTTATGGAACACGGGGCATTTTCTCCTGATGGATCCAACTTCCCAGCCCAGGAGCAAGCATGATTTGGACCAAGAACGTCGCAGCTGCATTACCGAGATCGAAAACGCCTCCATAGGGCTATCCGAGAACCATTCTTTCGTCTTCACTCTAAGAAATTCCTTGGTGGCAATACAAGTTGGCCTCGGGAATTTTGGGGAAGCCCATGGCCTGTGTGAGAGTCTCATGAACGAGCTGATGCAGGATCCAAGATATGGACCTTCGAGTGTGACTACATGGACCCAGGCCAGTGCGCTTGGAGCAATACAGTACCTCAGAGGTAAGTACGTGGAGGCTGCTGAGCTCCAGCAAACAGTGCTCGACAAGCTCTCCTCCTTGAAAGGGGAGAGGGATATGTTTACGCTATCGGCAATGGCAGACTTATCTTTGACCTACTACGGGCAAGATAGAATGGATGAGGCGAAATCACTTCTCCTTCGCGCTCTTGATGGCGTTCGAAACAATCTTGGAGAAGCTCATCCATCCACACTGGTCATAGAGAACGATCTCGCTTCGATTTTCTATCGGCAGGGGGATTTGGAAGAGGCAGAAAAACTCTTCAGACAAACACTCATGATCAAGAAGAGAACACACGGTATAGGGCACCGGTCAACTTTGGCGACCATGGGCAATCTGGCTCTGGTAACCCGGTATCGCGGAAATCTGGCTGAATCAGAGGCTCTCAATAGACAGGCTCTCCAGGTCAGAGAGGACATACTCTCCCCAGGACATCCTGATATTCTCACCAACCTCGGAAATCTAGCAGCTGTCCTCCAGGCGCGTGGTAAGCTCGAAGAAGCCGAGAGCGTTGCGCAGAAGTGTCTTCAGGACACCGAAAAAGCATTGGGAACAGATCATCCAGAGACGTTCACAAGCATGCATAACCTTGCATGTATCCTACAAGACAGGGCCAAGTTCCGCGACGCCTTGCAACTGTATCTGAAAACCCTGGAATGCAAGGAGCGCCATCCAAGTCTTGGGGCAAACCATGCCCTTACGATAGATACAATATCATGCTTGGCCGTTCTATACACCGAGCTTGGCATGTATACCGAAGCCTTAGACTGTGACCAGCGCGTATTAAATACTATCTCAACGAAGCCAGGCGGCAAACATTCGGTTCTCTATCTTTCTACTAAGCGACACCTCGGTACTGTTTATCAACAACTGGGAAAGTACAAAGAGGCTGAGGAGCACATAGCCCACGCCTACCAAGAACAGCTCCAGGCTCACGGACTTACACTGTCAACACTCGCTACCATGCAAGCCTACGCAGCGATCTTGGCAGACCTTGGTCGTAAGACAGAAGCCCTGGAGCTGTACCATCGGGTCTTAGCCGGGCGCGAGGCCAAATTAGGCCCGAACCATCAAAGGCTTTTAGACGTTGTTAATGCTCTCGGCGAGCTATACTGTGCTCTTGGACAGTATGACGAGGCCGAGAAATATAGCCGCAGGGCATTCAACGGTCTCCGGGAGTTATTCAAGGCACCACATCCCGACCCGCTCATGAGTGCGAGTAATCTCTCGATGGTACTCATAGCATCCGCTCATCAGCAAGACGGAATGACGTCTGACATTCCTGCCGAAGCAGAGAGCCTGGCTGAAATGGCTCTGGAGGGCTCCAAACAGTTGCTTGGACCCAATCACCCGACCACAGTGTGCATGGTGTGGAGGATGGGAGCTCTTAAGCACCAACAGAAAAAGTTTGCAGAGGCTGAACGCCTTTTTCAAGAGGCGCAAGCCAGTGGTCTCTTCTTTCCACAGGCTGAAAACTGGCAAAATTTGAACGGCCCCGGGCAACCCTTTTGGCCCAGCTTCGCCGGCCAAAAACCCCGTGTGACATAGACGCTCGACTCGGCCTCGGTATGTTTCTGGAGAACAATCAAAACAGGCACATCGAAGCACAGAGGAGAGTATTTGCGGAATCGCGAGACAAACTTCCTCTTTTAGGTCAGTTGCAAAGAAGTTTGTTGTCCCTCTGAGAGCTTAGGCGTACTGTATTTTACAGTAATAGTAATATATTGTTTCGAGCGATAACCTAAGATTACGTGCAGCTTCCTTTCATCTCCCTCTGTCTCTTTGTCTAAGCCTCCGTCTCTTATCAGTTACTATATTATCTTATCTTATAGAAGGCCAAGGTAGTAAAATCTGTCGTTGTATGCTAATGTAGCTGATTAGCATTGAGATTCGTCAAGGCGCTCCAGCCTCAAACATATGGCCAGAAAGGTCGCTGGCTGCCGGCGACCTGTTCCGTCATGCCAACGGTGTCGGACCAAAAAGATCAAGGTACTGGATATCTGCTTGTCTCCATTGTTCATTCCAGATTGCCGATTGTATTCATGAACAGCGGATATTGATTAATTTGCAGTGCGATAAGGGCAACCCCTGCTCACAGTGTGTTTCGGCATACGCAAAGTGTACAGGCAGCAGCTCTGATGGAGCTGGAGATCTGCCGCGGAGCCTTGTCCAGTTTCTGCGCAATGACATTCGACGGATTGAGACGAAGCTCCAGGGTTCTTCTCCACAATACCAAACCACACAATGCATAAACTCACCTATCCAACATTCTGCTGAAGCATTACACACAGCCAGGAGTTATGAGCTAGAGTTTCAGACGTTGCCCACAAGTCCCCAGCAGCGCATACCTCGACCTACTAATTCCGCTTGGACTCGAGCAAAGCAGAACTCGAACATCCAGAAGATTATTCGATCCACAACCCCTTCTCAATCTTCAATTTCGGACATCCCATACAATATAATGAGCCTGACATCATCCCGTGTATTTGCTCCAACCAATATAAGGCACGAGAATCAAGAGGGCATTTTGACCGAGTCAACCCGCCAAGATGGGCCCATCAGTGTAAAGAATCTCAGCCTCGTGCCAACTCACATCGTTCGGACGCTGGTAAAGGTGTTCATTGACAAGGTGCACTCTCTGCTGCCCATGGTGCATGAACCTACACTGTGGGTGCAAGTTGCAAAAGTCCTTCGTGTCATCCATGACCAGGGCCTGACCAATGTCGCTGCGGACTATGATTTTCTTGTTGTCCACATCGTTCTGGCAATCTCGGTGTCCCTTGGAAGTGCCTCAAGTGGTCACGGCCCAGAGCGTATGGGCTTTTCTCATAGCCTTTTCCAAGACGGAGTCAAACACCTATCGGATCCGAAGATATTTCCTTCCGAGATGTCGGAACTTCAGGTAATAATCTTGATGCTCCACTACGGCACCATTAACCCTACGTGTGCAAGCGTGTGGATGCTGTCTGGTTCTGCAATGAGGCTTTGTTTGAAGCTGGGTTTGCATCGAGAGCTGGAGGAAGACGTACCTTCGGGAGGCCTATCCACCGACATGAGGAGGAGACTTTTTTGGATGAGCTACTGCCTGGACCGACATGTTTGTGCAGCTCTTCAATATCCAATATCCTTATGGGATGCGGCTATCAATGCACAACACTTCACCGCCATTGATGACAAGCAGCTTGAAATGCAGTTTGAAAACTTCCATGCACCATTTCTCTCCAAGGAGCCCGCTTTGCACTGGTTGGAATATAGGCAAATTCATTCAGACATGGTCGAAGTCCATTTCAGAGGGAAATCTTTTGGTGGTTCTTGGGAAGCGTGGTTAGCTCGAATGGAAGAGAAGCTCCGCGGGTGGTACCATAAACGTCGAGAAGCGTATGCCTGGACAGACACTGCGTACCACAATGCGATGACCTATCTGCACCGACCATCCCCCTTGACGCCGAAGCCGGCTGCAAGGAGTCTTCTCGTCGCCTTCGAAAATGCTTGCGCGGTTGCATCCAGCTATAGCAAGGACATTCAAGCAGGGTATTTCCGTCGACCCTGGCTTGCCGCTCACCATACTTTCGGCTCCGCCGTCATAGTTCTTTTTTGTCTACGCCATGGATCGGAGCTCATACTCTCCAAGTTCGGACCCGACGAAATATCCTCCATGACAACCTTGTTTTCGACGAATCTGCAGAGCGTTTCTTCACAATTGTGGCCGGAGGTAGTGCGCTATCTTGAGGTATATACGCGTTTGCTCGATCCTTTGATCTCTGCTGTCGTGTCCAGACATGATCCCAATCTGTCATTTACTCGTGAGCAAGATGAGGAGCTCGCTCACTTGCTGTATCCCGGAACGACCCGGTTTGAAACAGTTCCTTGGGATGGTAGAAACACATTCATGGAAACATCCATGGATGCCGATGTGGCGGCCAACGGCGTTGATCCATTCGATTGGGACCTGTCCCGGTTTGAAAATTTTGCCTGGGACGACATGACTTTCAGCTTTCTAGCAGGACCATCTTACATGCCTGAGTGGCAAGACCCATTTCTTCTGACTTGATGCACCTGGTATCTTTAGATTTGGAGAAACCGGCTCAGATTCAGGAAGAGAATCAGGAAAATCGTTCTGAAATATTTCGGTCGCTAGATGGGGTGAAATCATCCTGCAAGCCCCTTCGAATCAAGGCAGGGACGATAGCAGTCGAGAGATCTCGAAAGATGCCCAACATCCCCTCCATTCCTGGCCATTGAAGGCTACACCAAGTGAGTAATGACCAGCACGATACTGTCACTCCGTGAAAATCTCTGCGGCAATGGACTGGTGTTGATTGGTCATGGTCTGGAGACGAAGTAGTGACGAAGCTTGCCTGGATTATTCGGCCGTCAAGAAGGCAAAACCAATATGCCATGATTGTCAGGCTTGCTGCATATATCTCGTGTGCTGAGAGGGTAGTCACTGGGTATTTGGGGTATTGTGAACCTCTCTCAGTGAGAATTACTTTCTCATAGCATTCGATGAGCTCGCAAGCAGAACTGAAACTCTGAAAAACGAACGTGCTGATGTCCTGACGATGAGATATTCTTCCTCCAGGTTTCGAGAGCGCAAGAAGCAATGAATCCTGTAAGAGAAAAATCATGGATGCATTGTAGGCGATTGTGACCGCTACTCTCTCCAATGGCTCTGAAGCTTCAACGATCGCACGCCTATGCCAATGTTCTATCTCAGCCATTTTCATTCGGACGAAGCTGGCGTCAGTGACAGCTTTTGTGATCGTGGTAGGCAGATAAATAGTCTTAAAGATTTCTGATCTGGTAAGACTGAGTTGTGTTAGCGATGAAGAGATGGTCCCCATTTGCAGTGTATAGCCGTCCACGGAAAGTGCTGCCCATGCAGCGCTTGGCATCTCTATTGTGCAAATAGATTCCAGATCGTCTGAAGGTCGACCGTACAACTCAGCAACACCGTGCTCAAGTCTGTGAAGCGTCCAAAAGGTGTGGCATCGCCAAAAGGTTTGGTCAGAAATCTCTTGGAAAGAGGCATGCTCTCGGTGGTATCCAAGCTCAACGGCCAATCGGCAAGCAGATATCAATAGCAACCACAAGTCCCCTTTTTGAGGTCGGAAAAGTAGGTAAACGATGATCAACATAAGCCCTTGAAGAGACTCAGACGTCGCTTCAGAGAGGACATCTTTGACCAACTTCAATGCGCAATTGTAGAAGTATCTCTCGTATGCAACCATACCTGGATCAAGCCGTGACGCATGTGCAGAAGCTATCGAGCATATCATTGCGACTTGGAAATTAGAATGGGTTTCTACCCTTGTCGTCAATTTAGAAGTCTGTGTAGATTGGAGAAACCCAGTAATGTTGTCACTGCTCATACCTTCTAAGTGGAAGGGCCAAAATACCATGCATGACTCTTGGTAGATCTTAAAAAGGTCTATAATCAATGTCGTAGATGGCATGATATGAATTGATCTCTCATCAATACCTTGTGCTGGAGAAGCATCGCTCGGGTGTTCGCTACCACTCGGTTGATCTTGCCGATTCAACAGAGTGGACTCCGACATCACTGCCAGAAGCTCGGCGGAGAGGACATGGACGGAAGCAGCTCCGAAGAATGTGAACGATGCGCCCGCCTCCCCAGAAGCTGGTGTTGGAAAATGGGCATCGTGATTGAATCTTGGACGTTCTGCGTGACTCTGTTGCTGGGTAGGGCTTGAAATTGGTGTATCAAACGACACCTCTTCTCGTCTAAGCATCTTCCATTGATCGAGGAGTACTTTCAATTGGCTGAGGGCAGCTTAGAGCAGGCTATGAAAAACAACACACGAGTTCGTACCTTCGCGGTATGATTTCTTGAAGCACTTGATCCTTGAATTCACACTTCTGGTTTGCACCGCTACATGGCCGACAAGAAGGCAGCTCGGTGTCGCATTTTCTCTTTAGCTTCTTACATCGCTCACATGCTACCATCATATTAGCCACATTCTTCTTTGAGAAAAAAAGGGGACCGACTCGGTATTCTTTCAAGGGCAAGTTTGATCTTCTCTTCAAGATTCATGACGTGTTCTTGAGTCTCGGATGAAGGCCTAGATCCCGGTCGTGGCTCTGGGGCCGGAAACGATTCTGTCGTCGATATATTGTCGAAGTATCGAAGTGCTGCTCAAGACTCACGCTGAATTTATATACCTCTGGTCCTTCATGGAGCCCAAACGCCTAGGGTGAACAGAGTATGGATTGCACGATATTGTGCGCGTATTCTTTTTACTTTGTTTCCTCGTTTATCTTCCGGTGAGCTCTGGCGTCACATCGACTTCTCAAATTGCAGTAGAATGCTGAGTGACCACAATCTGTCCTCCCGCTTGCGTCACGATCACGTTATGTCCACTTGGTGACTCAGAATATATGGGCTACAGATGACCACAGACTTTCCAGCTTGTTCCCTTTCAGCCTGAAGGTTATTATTAAACAATTAGGAGGAGCTGTAGATAGTGCTTTTATTCTCTCCGGCAAACCTTCTCTAACAAGCGCTCATTCTCGCAGTACACAGGCACACATTAGCGCGTATCTCAATACATCTGCGTACAGGAGGTATCAAAATATCCGAAGCCGGGGCTGGTGAGTTTAAAGTTTACCAAGACAAGACTGAGTAGCTGCTTTCTTGAATTAAGCATTCCCTATTAACCTATAAAGAAACGTGGCTTGTTACGCTCGACCATAAGGCTGACGACACGATCGTCTCGACTCGCATTTCGCAGTTATCATTTTCAAGCAAATATCCAATGTAGGCTCACACAAAATCGCTAGACTTTCTGATCATTTCTGATCATTTCCCTCTCAACATTCTCAGGGAGAATCTCATCCACTGCCAATACCCTTGTTCTTGTGGCTCGCCCTTCAACAATCTGAAGTCCGCATGTCCAGATCGCCATGGCAATACTGACGCCAATCATAGCCCACATACCTTTCTGAAGATGATGTTAGCATGTGTGAAAGATGCAAATCTGGAATAAAGGGCGCTTACCGTGAACTTGGGTGCCATGTCAGCCGAATAGAATACTATTGACCACCACGCATTCACTGCATTACTTCCCAGGTTCATGCATGCAATCACTATAGATCGCAGAGAGTCCTCCTCGTATCTCAATGCATCATTGGCCCATGCGAAGAATGTTGCCTGGCAAGCATATACGGATCCTGCCCAGTAGTAGGCTCCAAAATGGCTAGCAACAGAGGAATCAGGGGCCAGTATGATGGCACTGGTCACGACGCCTGTAATGCCAATCCAATAGCCAACAAGATACCTTTTGCCTCCAAGATAGTCGGTCAGAGTGGCCCAAAACAGGGTGGATACGATGCCAACGGCAGGAACTCCAGTGGGATACTTGTTCAATTGGTAGACGCTGTAGTCTCTTTTCGGGTTTGCCTTCATGTATAATGCTAGCAGGGAGTTCGAGCTGAAGCTCTCAGTCTCACCAGCAATGATCCAAAGAACCACAAATCCGTAGAATTGCCAGGACTTGAAGACCCTTTTAACAAAGGTGACGGAAAGGGGTTTTTGCTCGTGCACTTCCGGTACCCTCGATATCGCAAGAGCCCGCTCTTCTGCCGAGAGATAACGGGCGGATGTTGTTGATGGAGTGTCGGGGAAGAAGAGATAGCCGTATATAGCCACAGGAATGGTAATCACTCCATCGATAATAAACAGCCACCTCCAGCCAGACAGCCCTTGTAACCCGTTCATGCTTTGATAGATGCCAGCCTGGATGAAGCCGCCAAACATGGTACCAGCAAGACCGGATGCGGTGAAGACACCACTTCTCTTACCCAGTTCCTTCTCGGTGTACCATGAGCCCAGAATGTAATGAGTGCCAATAAAGGTACTCGACTCGGCAATCCCGACGAAGAAGCGAATGGCCATAATATGCTCGGGCTTTTTGGCAGCGGCTGTCAGCATTGTGAGGCCGGCCCAGAAGACTACCATGGTGGGAAAGAAAATCCTTGGTTTGATGTAGTACAATGCCAAGTTGCATGGGACCATTCCCCTGCTCCTATTAGCTACTGCGCAAAGGCATGTTTAGAAACTCAACTCACACAATATAGCCACAGGCGAAGATGGTTGTAATTTGAGTCAGTTGATTTCCTTTAAAATCAAGGTCTTCCTTCATTCCAGATACGTATGCTTGAGTAAGGTTGGATCTATCCAAATAATTGAAAAAATACATCACGCAACAGAAGGACAAAATGAACCAGTCGACCTTGAAGACCAAGTTCCTCTCCAAAGGGCTCTTATCGGACCTGAAATAGGCCCGTAAAGATGATGAGTTTGCCATACTGAAGCTGTTCAGTCGCGAGAGAGATGCTAAGGGGGGTGAAGTTCAGTCGCCACTCTTGTCCGAAACGGGGGATGTCTCGTCTTATACTTGCGAGAGATCGGAAAGGTACCACAAGCATCAGACCATAGAAAAAGCTCAGGACAGTGTACTCAACAGAATCACAACCTTTATCGCAATCTTTCGGTATCAATTGTTGATAAACTTACTTGAAAGGCGGTGGGACGCAGTCGATACAGATATAGTTATCTCCCGTTGCGCCGTTGCGGAGGAGCTCCAGATCACAAACGAGGCGGGAATCCTGCCGTGTGTCCTTCCACACTATCAGGTCCGTAAGGACCATATTGACCTATGATACTCGGAGTACATTCGGCAATTGGGAAACCACTTCCGACTGGACAAGGATCTCCAAGTGGGCAATCGATGATTGCTGGAAGCATGGAGGTGGGCTTGCGGAGGAGCGCCGAAAGCCGGCGCCAGTAGTACAAATAGTCAGGGATGATACAGCCTTATCACAATCATAGTGGTTAGACGAACGGCAGTCTAGGACATCCTCATGCAGGAGAAGTCCGTCACGCCCGGACACAGACCGAGATAGAGGCCCAGACGGAAAGTTGAAGGACGGAGTTTTGCCAGGCGAGTATCTAATCACACAAGAGGCAAACACATATCAACAGGTGAATGCTAAGTGCCAGACTACCGCTTCTCAGTGACATTCGTTGGGATATTAAACCATTTTGCCAGTTTATCTTGTGTTAACCTGAGGCTTTGGACCAACTGCGACAACCATGGCAATCTCCAACCTTGCCAAGTGGGAAGATATCGCAGCTGCCAAAAGGGCAGCGCTCATAGCAACGATACCACCGGAATGGGTGATTCCCAGTGACATTATGCCATCCGCAAAGCAACTGGACGTTACATCCTTCCCCAAGGCCTCAGGCTGGTTCACGCCTCTAGAACTAAATATCACGGAGAGCACAGTGTCTGAAATTCTGAGCAATGTAAAGGCAGGAACTTGGACTGCACGGGTGGTCACCTCGGCGTTCTGCAAAAGGGCGGCGGCCGCGCACCAACTTGTAAGAGAATGTGTAGCAATTGTCGAATTGTTGCTAACTTGTTGTCGTTGCCAGACGAACTGCTTGAGTGAAACTATGTTCACCGAGGCTTTAGAGGCAGCAGATGCCTTGGACCAAACCCTAGCTAGGACAGGAGCCGTTGTCGGTCCGCTGCATGGTCTCCCGATTTCAATCAAAGACAACTTCAACGTGGTTGGCAAAGATTCGACGGTCGGCTTTGTGTCATGGTGCAACAAGCCGCTCCAACAGAACAGTGTTCTTGTCGATTTGCTAAGGTCTCTTGGGGCGGTTCTTTATGTCAAGACAAATGTGCCGACTGGAATGATGATGCCTGAAACAGTGAACAACACCTTTGGAAGGTAGGGTCTCCCGCGACCCAGACTTTTGGGGAGGTCAACCAGTGCAGCTTAACTGACAGATATAGGACTCTAAATCCCCTCCGACGGACATTGACTCCGGGTGGAAGCTCTGGAGGAGAATCTGCTTTGATAGCTTTCCGCGGGAGCCCTCTGGGTGTCGGGACGGACATTGGAGGCTCCTTGAGAATTCCAGCATCGGCAACTGGCATTTTCACACTGAAGCCATCTCTGGGCCGGTTTCCAACGGCGGGTTGTACTTCGGGACTGGCTGGCCAAGAAGGGGTTAATAGTATTAATGGTAATTTGCAACTCGCAACAACCGGGTTGGATCAAGACTAACTGGTATCATTCAGGCCCAATGGGATGCACGCTATCGGATTTGAATATATACTCAAAATCAGTTGTGGATGCTCAACCGTGGCTAAAAGATCCCAAGGTCATCCCAATTCCGTGGCGAGCAGTCACCTTGCCCAAGAAGCTGAAGTTGGGGGTCATCTGGAATGACGGAATGGTGACACCGTCGCCTCCGGTACAGAGGGCCTTGAAAGCGACAGTTCAGAAGTTAATCCAAGCTGGACATGAGATCGTCGACTGGGACTCTTCAAGTCACGCAAGAGCCTATTCTATCATTGTAAGTCCGATCTGGAAGCAAAATAGTATCGGTGGGCTGATTGCATGATAAGGGACGATTCTTTCTCGCGGATGGTGGCAAATCTGTGCGCAAGGCTCTCGAGTCGGTATTCGAACCTTTTCACGAGAAGATGAAGAGCTACGAAGAAGCAAAGGAAATGGGATGTTATGAATTATGGCAACTCCACCTAGAGAGGAATAAATTGTGTCAGGAGTACGTCGATCGGTGGGCTGAGACGGGGATTGACGGAATTGTCAGCCCTACGACTCCTTTCAGTACAGTAGAGCACGGGAAGTTCGAGCATGTTGCATATACCGCCATCTGGAACGTTCTCGACTATTCGGCAGTGAGTTTCCCATCTGGGTTCAGTGCAGACAAAGACCAAGATGTTGTGCGGGGAGAATTTTTGCCGCTGAGTGACATAGACAAGCAATTGAACGAAGAATGTGAGTGGCCCCAAGTTTGACAAAGGCTCTGAGAAGTCCAAAACTGATTGACACTTCTGCAGATAATCCCAGTGCCGTTGACGGAATGCCGGTTGGACTCCAGATCGTTGGGAGACGGCTAGAGGAAGAAAAGACTCTGGCATTGACGGGGGCAATCTTGGAAGCATTAAATGCATAGATGAACAAAAGGTCTAGTGATGGAGTTACTATGCGGCAGTGCAAATAGAGGCATTGAATCCATGGGATACACTTGGTACATCTTATCTCTTGGCCCTATTACTATAACTCCAGGGAATCTGCCATGAATGACAGTCATATATATCGGAATGGCCGAGATTAGCATAATTCCCCGTCTTTTTAGAGGTTAGGTCCCTTAGAATCTTGCCACCCTCAGGCCAAGATTCAGGCATTCCAATATATATATGCGTGTCATTGATGACACTTCGTACGTGCTTTGCGGGCTAACCCTAGCTTCGCAAGAGAGTCGGAGGAAGTTGCCTCACTTTACATAATTCTGCCGCCATCTGCTATTGACAGTATCAGCGAGACATGAATTATTAATAATACTTCGCACATGCTTCCAGTGATTACAGTATACTCGGCTGGATACCTCTCACTTCCATGACAAATGGCGATGGGTCCGGCGATGGGTATAAGAGGATGCGACAGCCTCCCTCCTGCCGACGCATCACATCACCACAACCAAACGAACCAAGTGAAACGATCCAGATTCATCCAGCCCTCTTTAACATTCTATACTAGTCACTTATCGCTACCCAATATCGACGAAACTGAAAATGGTGTCCTGGGCTTTCACTGGCGCGACGAGAGGCATGGGTGTAAGCGTGCCCAGATCAAGACCACAACCATACCCTTGAATACTAATAAGAGTACCTTTGCAGTTCGGCTTCGTTGGTAATCTTGTAAGTCTCCTGCTGCAATTGTAGTCATGGCAAAGGCATGCCACTAACTACACCACCCCAAAGTCTATCGATCCGAAGAACCAAGTATTTGCCATCATCCGAAGTCGAGGAACTTCCGGTCCGCTTGAGGAACTCGCTGCCAAGCGCAAAAATATCCATATTGTAGTGACCGATATCTCCGACCCGAGGAAATTGGAACAGGCTGCCGATGAAGTCTCGAAAGTCACCGATGGCACGCTTGATGTCCTGATTCTCAACGCTGGCTCCGTATACCCAGAGACCAGCGTGCTACCGCCAAGTGCTTTGTGAGTGGACGGGCCTACTGCGTTTGAGCGTTGAAATTGCTGACATGGTGCAGTCATGGCGAGGAGGAGGCGCTGGAGAAGGAGATTAATGAGAATGTATGATCCTTCAGCAGCATTTGAGCCATAACAGCAAAAGTTGACTGCACACAGATCAAGGCAAACCTGATCAGCAACATCGATGTCATCAACGCCTTCCTCGATCTAGTTCGTAAGGGCAAAGAGAAGAAGATCATCTTCATTTCCAGTCCGAGTGGAGACGTTGAGTTCAATCGTGTCACTGGCATCTCTACCGTACTGGGATATTCCGTCAGCAAGGCTGGCATGAACGTCGTCATGACCAAGTTCGGCGCTGAATTGGCCCAAGAGGGCATCAAGACACTGTCTCCGAGTCCAGGATGGGTAGCCACAGATGCTGGTGAGTCCAATAGGCAAGGCGAATCTCGTTGGCACAGATGACTGACTTAGAACAGCTGAAGCAGTCACAGGCGCCCCGGCCATACGAAAATTCATGCTAGATGCTTTTCGAAAGCTCGACCCAAGCGTCAATGGACCTATTCCGGTGGATGAATCAATCACCGATCAGCTTCAGGTGATTCAGAGCTTGAAGGAAGCGGACAGTGGGAAATTTGTGACACATCACGGAAATAATGATTGGTTCTAGTTTAGAAGGCTGAATGGATCCATCTTGATAGAATATCAGAACAGCGGGCGTGGAATGACGAGAGAGAGCGGGGGGGGAAGCAAGACCTGAACTACTCAGACAAATGGAGGTATGAATGGAACTCCACCAACAAGGGCATCGAAATTGTTAGAAAATCGACTTGGTTCTCTGCATTGAGATCATGCTGGTTCCACACAGCCTCAACCCTATGCTGAATAAAATGAATGTGGCTTGATCTTCGTCTTCGATCTTGGCGACTTTGTTCAAAGACGTCGAGGATAGCAAGGCGCTGCTCATCGTCAACTGCTTCGCATGCGATGATGAACAAGGGCCACGCGTTCTGGCATGTTGTCATCTTGGTCAACAGCAATATTCCCTCTCTCACAAGGCGTCTATGGCGGAATTCTGCTGGGGAAACGCAGTGGACCGCGCGATTGACGTATATTAAGCACGCGAGTCGATGAAGATCGGCGACCATGGTATTCCGGTCTATGAGTGTTGCAGATTGAACGTGGATGGGGCCATAATCTCCCACTGCCTTGGAAATGTTCTGTTCCAGTATCTTGGCGCGCTCCATTCCAGCAGTATTGTCGGTATCATTCATCTCGGAGGGTTTCGCGACTATAGCTTGTCTACAGGTATGTACAACAAGCTTGAGCACATCAGTAGGACAGCCCATGTTGTCCTCGTCTACCTGGTGCAGTATTAGATGATGCCGAAGAAGGTGCAAAAAGGGCTTCTTCCATTTACCTCTGAACTGCTTCCCTCAACGGCTCTGGGCCATCTTGCCGTTGGAGCAAAGCCGCAACCTTGATAAGGTACAGTCCAATGTCTGACTGTGAACTCTGCCAGGGCCTCGTGATAATAAATCCAATCAAGGAAGACGGAGTATTCTTGGCGAACCAGCTTGTGAATTGCTGGTGGCGTGTTGATAATCTTTTTCACTGCGCATATATAGATTACCCAACTCCCTTTGGAGTTTGAATCGAGTGAGAGCTGTGATGAAATATTAGCTGACGATGAGAAGCTTATGCAGACCGGGCTATCCCGACCTCATAATGATACAAAAGCATCGTCGCCATCAAGTTCTGAAGCAGTGTCTTCTCGTCGAGCCAGTTGATCGACTCTTTAACTGATGATATGACATGATGCTTGTAGCGAAAGCTCTTCAAGCTACCGTGAAGCCGTAGGGATGCGAGAGCAAAGACGCCTTGTAGGGCTGGATTGGTGGCATCTGATGGATTCGAGAAGGCAATCCTCAAGATAAATTGTGCCAAAACCTCCTCGTCGGTTGGTCCTAGGATCAGTGATCTTGATTCCTTGACTGAGGATGTTTTGGTCAGTAGGACGATTGGGCCTGGAGAGTCAGCTACCATACAGAAGCCCAATAAATACCGCTCCTCTCTGTTTATGTCTGTTTATGACGGTGGGCGATAGATAGGTAGGGCGAGGGACATTCATGGAACGACGGTAGCGAGCTACGGATAACTGCCGTCGGTATCAAGCAGCTTGACAGTGTGGCGGAGGTGATTTTCACCTGAGATCCTTCCGTTCCCTAGCTCCTCCGAGAGCGAGACGTCCCAGGAAGATGAATTCAAGAAGCTCCTGACATGTGATTGAATAGCAGTGACTAAGCCGCGCGTATCTCGCGAGACTTTTGCTCTTTTTCTATCGCGATCTCGAGGCCAGGACAGCTAGATGCCGTAGCCTTGACAGTGGCGCCGGGCCTTGGTGCAGTTGCCACATGTCGGCCAATGCGAGTCACATCAAACTTTGCGCTCTAGGGAGAAATCAGCCCATGTATACCAGCTTATCCACTCTTGATGCGTTTTACCTCTGCAAGTCCAACACCCTCTTATTCCCATGGCGAGATCCTTGTGGGTCAAGCCCGCATACTCATCTTCCAAACCGCAGAGACTGACTGCTGGACTCTTATCACAGTGTTGGTAGGATATGGGCTGAGGCTGAATCTTCGTAATACGGTCATGTCGGGCCAATTGGAGCAGAGGACTGGTCAGCCACCCCAACTGAGACAGGCCAATTCTCGGAGAAAGCTGCCTGTGATGATCGAATGTATAGCCAGTTCTCGGAGAAAGTTGCATATGATGATTAAGCAGACAACTACAAATCTATTACATTCTTTACGAGGTAAAGTGTCCGCAGTCTCTTCAGTCTCACAATTTACGTCGGCTGGGGGTACGATCTAGGCTGGCGACTCTCTTTCTCCATTCTTGGTCTAAGACCTGCAACATGGTGCAAGAAGTTCACTTTACATCGTTCACTGATCAGCAGGGGTGGATATGGCTTTGCTGCACCACCCGCACTGCGCCCTCTTCCCTCGTCCGCTCCAATTTCTTGTTCGCCGGGCACACCTGGCCATCCCAGTCAACAGTGTCTTCAGAATAGCCGACAGCACGCGTCCAACCGGCAGTTCACACATCAGGTTGAAGCAGTTCACACATCAGGTTGAGGCAGTTCACACACCAGGTTGAGGCAGTTCACACACCAGGTTGAGGCAGTTCACACACCAGGTTGAGGCAGTTCACACATCAGGTTGAAGGCTCGCTAATGCTGCTTCGATTGAAGGCTCGCTAATGCTGCTTCGATTGAAGGCTCGCTATTGCTGCTTCGTTTGAAGGCTCGCTATTGCTGCTTCGTCTCGTCGTCCAACAATGTCTCGGCCGCCATCTCAAGATCCAGATCTATTACTAGCCCTCCCTCGATCATTAACTTCAAAATCTAAATCGATTGTGGGGGCCAAACTAGTCGATAGTCGGTTTGATCATGGCAACGCCGTTTGAGAGTTACTTGTATCGTCTGTGTGTTGTGTTTCGTCACCGTACGTGGGCCAAAGTTGTGTGTCGTGATTAGTGAGCACTCAACCACCAACCACCATGCAAGTTCGGGGCTGAGCAAAACAGCTAATACTACCAAGGGGTCTCCATTGCCTGGCAAAGGGTATGATGTCAGTTATCTACTATACCGGTACATCAACTTAAGCCAAGTTAATCGGACCGGGTGGCCTTGACCCAGTCAAAACAGCCACTTGTCTAGTGCCTTTGTCCCAATGCATCCGTCATTCGTTTGTAGTATTACACATTTGTACATTATGTCCTTATCATGGGCGTCCGCGCATGGGCTTGGACTATCCAACATGATGTCCTTGGCATCGGCGTCCGCGCACGGGGTTTGGACTATCCAACATGCCTCCCAGCGGCACGAGCTCCTGCCGTGCACTGGCCCACTAGAGCGTAGTCCACGCGGCCCGGCGTACGTCACAACAGGCCATCAATGCAACATGCCTTCCAGCGGCACGAGGCACGAGGCAAGAGGCACGAGCTCCTGCCGTGCTGGCCTGCTGCGGCCTAGTCGGCCCGGCTCGGCGTGCGTCACAGCACACCATCAATCGAGCCAAGGATCTCGTTCGAGTCTGGCGACTGATGCGGACTGCGTGGGTCGGCCGTGCTCGGCAGCGCGTCTTCTCGCGGCTGCGGCTGCGGCTGCGGCCTGGACTTGGAGAAGATGGCGTGGGCCGTGCCGTCTGGCGGGCCGGCCACAACGATCTCGCCGACGCTGTGCGAGATGCCAATGGGCGCGGCCACGAACTCTGCCGAACGCGGCGAGAAGAGCGAGGGAGTGTGAGGCACGTCTTGGGAGGCCAAGTCCATCTGGGCAGAAGCTTGAGCGCGGTCGACTGCGACACCTGCCGGAGGAGGTGCACGCCGAGGCTTGTGCGGCGGGATTGGCCGAGGATTGGCGTACTCGGCCAGCGTTCGGAATGGCAGTGGCCGTGGCGTGGCTGTTGCAGCTGTGGCGGCGGTGGCGGCGGTGGCGGCTGTGGTAGCTGTGATGGCTGTGATGGCTGTGGCGGCTGGGGCGACTGTGGCGGCTGTGGCGGCTGTTGCGGCTGTGATGGCTGTGATGGCTGGGGCGGCTGGGGCGACTGTGGCGGCTGTGGTGGCTGTGGCGGCTGTGGTAACTGTGGCGGCTGTGGCGGCGGCTGCGGCCGGTGGCGACGCCGTTCGACCACGTACCCGGGCCGGGCCCGTGTGGGTGACAAGGTGCGGCAAGGCGCGGGGATTGGCCTCCTGCTCGAACAGGGGCACGGGTGGCAGTTCCTTGTCCAGCTTGAGCGGCCGCGGCGTCTTGGCGGTCGGTGTTTTGGAGGGATCGTCGGCCGAGACGTCCTTGTTCTTGAACCATGACTCGGGCGCGGCGCGTCCGCCGCCGTGTGCGTACTCGCCGCGCGCGACACGTGCGCGGAAGTCGGTCAGTTGGTAGATCAGGCCCATGTTAGGGCCAACCCACGGGCTCCGCCGCTTGACCTGCACGTACATGGAGTGGAAGTCGGGCTGGTAGCCGACCCACAGCCCGTAGGCAATGGTCAGCGAAGCCGAGCGGCTGACGCCGAGTTGGCAGTGAATAAGCACCTTCTTGCCGCGGCGCGTGCGATCGTCGATCAGCCGACAGAGCGGCGGAAGGTCGTCCATGATTTCCGAGTTGTGGTCCCACGGCACGTGCACGTACTCGGGTTGGCGTTCCAGCGCCAGCGCTCTCGGCGTCGGCGTCTCGGTCTCGGTCTCGGTCTCGGTCTCCGCCTCGACGGGCTGCGTTTCCCACGCAGACGCGAACGAGGCCTGGGAAATGGCCGTCTGCGGCTCCGGGATGTGGTCTCGGCTCTCGCGCTCTCGCCACGTGGCCATGACGGTGCGGTGCTGGGCGCTGGGCCGGTCAAACGGGTTCTTGATTTCTTTGGCCACATTGATGACCGTGTCGAACTGGCGGGCCTCTGCGGCCGTGGGCTCGAGATAGAGATAGACGCCGCAGTCATAGATGCACACCGGCCCGTCCGGGTAGCCGTTCTCCTGCGTCTCTTGCGACTTTGGCGGTTCGAATTCTTCCCTCAGCTCCGGCAGCGCGCTCACACACTGGCTCGAGACGCTGGACTCCGAGCCTGGGCGCGAATGGCCGCTGCCAAAGGACGGCAGCGACACATGCAGGCCGGAAGACGAGGTGGTTGGCGTGTTGAGCGAAGGCAACGATGGCGACGAGGCGAAGGTGTGCAGCGACGGTCTTGAGCTCGGCGTTGGCGGCACTTCGGCCGGGGTGCGCGGCAAGGCCAGCGGTTGGAAGGCTGGCGTTCGAATGGTCAGATTGGTCGGCTTCTTCCGCGCGCTCCGCAGCGGCTCCTTCAGCGGCGACGAGGGTGCAGAAAAGGGCAGGTGAGCGTCGGCTGCAGCGAGACTGCCGGCTCGGGGCACGACGACTGAGGCCATGTTGAGGGACAGTTTCTTCACATTGCGGCCTGCGTAGCCAGGCGAGTGCAGGGCCGGATACACGGCCGGCTCGGCTTGCCGCGACACAATCAGCGGCTCGGGCGGCGTGAGTGCCTGGCGGGTTGATGGCGGCGGCGGCGGCGGCGGCATTGCGCCTTGGAACTGACACAAATACGGGTTTGAGCACGCCGACTCGGGCGAAGAGGTGGGTGAGGGGTCGGTGAAGCTGGGCGACGAGTACGAGGTGGTGGTGGGCGATGGCGCGGTCGAGTCGGAAGCCGAGGAATTGATGCTGCCGCGGTGATGGATGGCGAGGGGCAGCGTGTGATGGGTAGACGCGGGCGGTGTGGGCGCGGGCGCCGAATGGACGTTGCTGCTGATCTGTCCGGCGCGCCGGTCCTGCTCTTTTGCCTGTTCGTAGCAAACGCAGTCTGGTATGTCTTCTAGCTGCGACTCATCGCCCCCGTAGACTGACATGAAGGAAGGATATGTATACGGTGTTGACATTACTGAGGCGATGTGCACCGGCATGCTGGGGGCGTGGCTGAGGGTGCGCGAGCGGCGCTTCGGCGGCGGAGGATGGGCGTGGTGGGCGGGAAGGACGGGCGTGGTCAGTCGGCGCGGCGCCAGGCCATGCGGCAGCCGCTGCCGGCGGCACGCTGTCGTTGGTGTCGGGGGAGGGGAGGCGGCGTGGCCGTGGCGGAGGCGGGCGAAGTCGAGGTCGCGGTCGAGGTCGAGGACCAAGTCGCGGCGGGATCTTTTGCGGCAGTGCGAGTTAGCCATTGCTGCTGGTCTTGGTGCTTCTTCTACGGGTGGTGGACGGCAGACAGCCAGCCAGCCAGAGACTGCCATCCAGACAGGCACAGAGCCGGCCAGATAGACAGACAGACAGGGCCGGCAAGCCAGATACAGACAAACACAGACAAACACAGACAGACTGACGCAGACAGACGCAGACAGACGCAGACAGACGCAGACAGACACACACTCTCGCACACTCTCGCACACTCTCGCACACACATACCTGGATGGCAGCGAAGCGGCCGCAATAACGAGGCCAGTGAGCCTACGGCACGCAGGAGCAGACGTGAAACTCGGTCTCTGCTGCGGGTGCAACGGGTTGGGCTGACTCGGCTGCGGCGCAGCAAGAGCGGCAGGAAGCACGGCAGCTTGTCGCTCGTCGATGTCGGCTCGAGGCCAAGACGGTCGTTGAGGCGTGGCGCGGAACAACGAGGCCGGTGGGAGCGAGTGGGAGTGGGTGGCCGTGGTGATGGAGGCCGTGGTGTGGTCGCAGAGCACCCGCCGTCCTGTCACGGCACTGGCAGCGGCTCAAGCGCAGGCATTGCAAAGATGAGAGAGCAGAAGCCAGACGGCGATGGTGACAGACCAGGCTGGTCAGAGCTTCGGCAATTGGCTGCCAACGCGAGCAACTCGGAGCGGGCCAAGAGGGCGGTAGTAGGGGAAGCAAGCAGCTAAGGGTGCACGCTGCACACTGCACACTGCAAACTACACACTGCACACTGCACCGCTCGACTGGCGACGGGTGGGTGAGGGGCAGGGGCGTGGCCGTGAGCGAGCGAGGACGAGCGAGGGCGGGCGAGGGCGAGCGAGGGCGAGCAGAGTGTCGCGGACGCCAGTCTGCTGTATGGCGCCGGCGCTTACACCACCCACCTGGAGGGGTGTGGGCGGCACAAAGGCGCCTGCCAAGTTGTGAGTTGTGCCAGCGTCGAGGGCGAGGCAGTGGCCATGGCCGCAGCCAGCCAATGGCAGGCCGCCGGCCCGCTGCCGGTGGGGCGATCGAGGCGATTGCCGCTCTGCTCATTGGCTTCGCTCGCCAATCCTGAAACTCGAGGCCCGGCGGTGGCAAGCGCTATGAATAGACACCCAATTTGCCGCACCTGTGACAGGCTGTCCAGCACCAGCCAATTAAATATTGTCTCAGCTGAGAGCCCCCCGGCTGCCCGCCGGCCGCGCCTCCCTCTCCCCCCCCGACCCAAGCGCCCGTCCAGAAGGAGCCACGCCAGCCGAAGCACCCCACCGCCCCCGGACGCCTCAGCGCCTATCCTTCCCCAAGAGCTGCTGCTTCCTTCCTAGCTGCTGCTTCCTTCCGTCAACTGCAACTGATTGACTAATTCCTTGTTCCTGTGGTGCTACAAGTACTGTGGGGGCATGTGGTGGATGGTGACAGCTGGCATGTCCAGAGTCTGTTCAGGGCATACAAGTCTATTCCGGGCATAGAAGCGAAAGGCCGTACGTAGCATGGCACGGAGAGGACAATGTGGTGGGGAGACAGACGACAGATTGCAAACAAGTGTCTTCGACCAGATCTCCATTCTCGTTTCTGGCCTCAGCTCTAATAATTACTACGCACGCTATGTACACGTAACATTTGTTAATTAACTCTGCAGCATAGCCCTTTCGGGGATTTGCTGGGCCACGCTGCTGATCGCGCGGGGCCCACGCTGCGGCATGTTTCAGATCCAGCAGGGGCTGGCCTGTCATGGCACTGGCCGTCAAATCTCACTGTCTCAGTTGCCGTCGGTGTGGTCTGTCTCATGTCGCGCTGAGCAGGTATGAATAGGCAAAGCATTGCAAACCATCCGCTTTCACCCTTTACCCTCCAGGCGCCTCGCCGCATCTCGACTCTCGGTGCTGCGCCGATGCCGCGGTCTGGACTGGGCTGAGGAAGTGACCAACTTGGGTCGATTGACTGAAGTGACCCAAGTCGACTGGATTGAATGAGGAAGTGACCAACTTGGGTCGATTGACTGAAGTGACCAACTTGGGTCGATTGACTGAGGAAGTGACCGACTTTGGTCGATTGACTGAAGTGACCCAACTTGGGTCGATTGACAGAGGTGACCAACTTGGGTCGATTGACTGGGGTGGCCAACTTGGGTCGATTGACTGAAGTGACCAACTCGGGTCGATTGACTGGGCAAGTAACCCAGGTTGACTGCAAGTGACTGGCGCTGGCTGACTCAAACGCCGAGGAATGGCCATCGCTCAAGGCCACAATCTCGCATCTGCGCAGTCTGACCCTCCCACTGCAGCCGCCTTGCTTTCGTCGCTTCATGTGCACTCACTCGTCTGCTGTTACCTCCCGGCACTCTCCTGAGCCTGCTGGTTGCGCAGGTACATGGCCGACACGCTGGTCTTGGACCGGTTGTTGACCCTCTGCCTGGCCGACAGCGCCGGCTTGTAGTGCGAGAATGAGAAGCTGCTCCAGTCCCGTTCGCGAGTGGGCGACGAGACCTCGACCACCTTGGTCAGCTTCTTCTGCGGCTTGTCGTAGGTGAAGATGTCTTCAAAGTCAAAGTCCTGCGAGGACAGATCCAGGCGGTCGAAATGGGCCAGTCTCAGCACCTCGCGGTCGGCATCTGAGAGCGGCATGTCGTAGCTCGTCGTCCTCGAATGCGGCACAAGCTGCACTCGGGGCGACAGTTGCGGCGACGTGTGCGAGGACGATGCCCTTGAGCCTCCGTCGGCCGAGTTCTGGCGAGACATGGACGTGCTGGTGCTGATGCTGGTTCTGCTGCCGGTGCTGCTGGTGCTGCTGGTGCTGCTGGTGCTGCTGCTAATGGATGACCTCGTCGTCAACCGCGGCGGACTCGTTACTCTGAACGGCATTGTTTATTATCCTGCCTGTCTGGGCAATGACTCGAAAATGTCCGAGGACGAGGAGGAGTAGCACGTTCAATTTACTCGCGAATTTGCTTCACAAGAGGAGAACAGAGGGACTGGAACAGAGAGACTGGAATGGAGAGACTAGAACAGAGAGATTAGAAGCAGACTTCTCATCGATTTTAATATTGCAAGGCCCCGATCGTAGATGACTCCAACCGTGCTCGCGGCCTTAGGTCATAATATTGGCATTAGACGCCATCCGATGTCGCAATATCCAATGAAGATCGCACGAGGACCTTGTAGCCTGCCAAGGGTCCTCATTTATCCGCCGTCCTCAATTGCGCGTTCGGCGTGTAGGAATCCGCAATCTTGCGTGCGCAGTATTATGGATACAGGCAGTATGTGTGTGCGTGTGCTCAACACGAAACAAAGCAGCCGTTTCGCCCACATCCGTGGGGCATCTTCGCTTTGTGAGCAATCATTTTGTCACCACGGCCACCATGGCCGGCCGTGTGTGGCATGACTGCACCCCGCCAGGCCCGGGCGCGGGCCAAGAGAGACCCAATACATGACTTTTTGCCACTACCCCAGTACAAACAATGTCTAATTCGACACCCAATCCAGCCCATCGGAACACAGTGCCCTCCTTTCCACCGCCTTTCGACACGAAGACAGCACGGGGCAGCTGCATGAAATATGCCTGGTTGCCACGGACGAAGGAGCGACACTGAAGTGTGGGGCTTGGCGGTAGCCTACTCCATCTGCTCGCCCGTAGTTTTCATCCATCTGCCCCTTCTTCTGGCCGTCGGCCATCAGACTGGTGCTAGCAGGGGTTGGTACTATGGTATTTACTATGGTAAATGAAATACGCCGAGGCTGACTTGACCTTTCGACGCCGGAGGAGAAGGAGCAGAAGGAGAGCAGGAGCAGAGCCGCCAGGCTTGGCCCAATTCCCACCCCGACATGGCCCAATTCCCACCCCGACATGGCCCAATTCCCACCCCGACATGGCCCAATTCCCACCCCGACATGGCCCAATTTACCGTTAGCCGCGCGCCAGCCTAAGCGGCGGCCATGGCCAGACGGTTAGCGACGGGGAAGAAAGAGATGTATCCAAGTGCTGCTCCTGCTTTTCTTCCTTGAGAACGCGAAACCGCTTTTCTTTGTTGAGAAGGTGAAACGGCCAGGAGCATGGGTTTCTGGACACACTGTTTACGTATTCCATCGTAGATGCAGGTTGTTGAAATTTCAACACGTGGAGTCGCGTCGCCAGCTTTCATTGGCCCCTACTTTTGGAGACATACAATACGGTGCTTCTGTCGTCCCGGATTTGATCTTAGCTCCAAGACCACCAGCATCATCAGCATCAGCATCAGCAGCATCAGCAGCATCAGCAGCATCAGCAGTAGCATACGAGGGCAAGGAAGATCGTTCCACGGCAGTCACAATGTTTCATCGCCCTGGTTCCATGATCGTCGATCGGTGGCGGCTTTGCCTTCCTCTTAAGTGACGGTTTTGTCCGTACAAGGGGAATGAACGTAGACTCGAGCCAATGCTACAAATCTGACTCAGCCTTGGCCGCGTCTCCTTCCCCCTTCCGCTGGTTATGAGAGGATGATTGTATGCGGTGTGCCACTGACAGAGAACATGCACCATCCACGGCATGCAGCACGCAGGACAAAGAATGTGGGGAATGTATGAGGGGTTGCATTTCCGTGGAGGAGCAACAGCCAACTGCCTTGAAGGAGGGGAGGGGAAACAAAAATGACTCAGCAGGCTTCCTTCTTCGGGTGACGATAGTACTCGTCACACGAGTGGGACAAGCCTAGAAGGCACTTGCCAATGATGCACAGGGCAGACGTTGCCCTGCCAGTTGAACATGTGAGATCTTCTGCCATTGCCTCCCCATAACTGCGCGGTGGAGCATGGTCTGGGATGGTCAAAATCACAATTAACCACTACGGCAGTAAAGAGGGGGTGGATAGCCACTGGTCGAAAGCAGTGCAGTTGGGCTTGGCGGCAGCCTACCCTATCTCCTGTTTTGAGCGGCAGGGGCAGGTACAGGTCAGTCTGACTGAGCTGGACGGATAGCATGATGGATGGAGAAGGTTGCGCTCGCACTTGGTACATAAATAGCGCGGAAGGCGCGCGGAAGGATGTGCGGGTTGAGCGTGCGGAAAGAGAACGTGCAGCAGTTACAGCATGTACATGATTGATTGTATGAGTCAGGAAGCAAGCCACAATGGTCTGGCATCCTGGTCGGAGAAGAACAAGACTAATACTCGCTAGTAGGATAGAAGGATAAGAAGGAAGGATTGGAGGTGAGGCCTGTGGCGGCCCTGATCCAAACACGGCCTCGGCGTCGCCATGCTCCCTTTGCTCCTGCCGTGCACCTCCCTGAATGATGAGGCTGCTCTGCACGTCGCGCGTCAAATCTTGGTGCTGGCGGGCCGAGTCTGTGTGTCAAGTCTTGGCCCGAGTCTGTGTCACATCTTGGCCCGAGTCTGTGTATCAAATCTTGGCCCAAGTCTGTATCAAATCTTGGCCCGAGTCTGTGTGTCAAGTCTTGGCCCGAGTCTGTGTGTCAAGTCTTGGCCCGAGCCTGTGTCAGGCAGGCGCTGAACCACTCACGCTATGAGACTGCCGCCGGAAGGGCGCTTGCGACTGCCTCGCTCTCGTTCCCGCTGCTGACTGCACCCATGCTGCCAGTCCTCTCGAGGCCCATGGCCGACACCGACAGGGCCTGCCTGCTGTCAGTGCTGGGCAGGCGAGATGCCGAGGCACTGGCCAGGCGTTCGGCACGGGCAGCTTTCAGCCGAGACGACACGCTCGTGAATTTGCTCGTGAAGCCGAGGGAGCGGCGTGACGAGGGCTGGCGTGGGGTGGAAGCCGAGTGCACAGAGTCGGGAGTGAGGGGCAGTGCGGTGGTGGGTGAGGGCTGGGGGGCCGAGTTGACGGCCGCATTCAGCGTAGACGGCGGCGGGTTCCGGCGCTCGATGGAGATGGTGAAGGGCGGCCGCTGCGTAGGGCTGATGGGCGACTCAACCGCGGGCTGGCGACGGAAGATGTTCTGCGTCTCAGGCGCCGGTGCAGATTGAGGCGTGGCGTGGTTGCTGCTGAGCCGGCGGCTGATGAAGCCCACATTCGACGGCACCGGCGTGCGGGCGGCAGGCACTGTGGGGGCGTCGACGACAGTAGGCGACGTCGTGGGCAGAGGATGCTGCTTGGTGTATTCGCGCGAGAAGTGGGCCCGGTCGCGGGCGAGGGCGCGATGGGTGGCGGACGAGGCCGCGCTGATTTCGGTGTGGGCGCGCGAAACAGGCCGCACGGCGACGGAGGAATGGTCGTCATCGTCGTGCGCGCCGTCCACGTGAGAGGCTGCACGCAGCGAGCGCGTCCCCGTCGACGTCCGGTGAGAGACAAGAGGTGAAACAAAAGGTGAAGGTGCAGGTGCAGGTGCAGGTGCAGGTGCAGGTGCGGGTGCAGGTGCGGGCGCCATGGTCGCCATGGTCGCCGTCGCCGCGTATGCCGTGGGCGGCGGCGGATGGGCCGGCGACGAGGCCTGCCACTGGGTGTTCAGCGACGACCGCCGGCTCTCGAGGCGCGACTGCACACGCGAGGCAAGGGGCGCGCGCTCTGGCTGCTCGTTGCTCAGCCGTCGCGATCGCAGGCCCGAGCCGGGCTGGGAAAGAGCATCGCGGCTGGCGGGCCGAAACGAGGGCTCGACGGCCGCGGCTGCTCGCTGGTCGGCGAGCAGGGAAATGACCAGCTCGGTCAGGCTGCGGCACAGGCTCTCGGTGCGACGTCTGATCTGGCGTTCGTTGACCAGCGCGGCGCCAGAGGAGGTGCCGCCGCTGCCGCCGCCGCCGCCGCCGCCGTAGGCGTCGTGGCCCATGATGGCCGACAGCTGCAGCGCGTCCTGCGCGGTTGCCTGCAGCTTCTGGTAGACGTCGTGGCTGACGACGGCCTTGGCACTGCTCAAGGCCTCGTGCAGCAGCGGGTGGATGGTGGAGGGGATGCCCTCGATCTGCGAGGCCAACGTCGACACCGCGGCCTTGTGCTTGGGCGACGCCGACATGGTCGTGGCCTGGGTCGTGGCCGTGCGCGGCCGTTCGGCCGTGCCCATGGCCGCGGCCGACGAGGGCGGCAGCTTGCCGGTCAGCTCGAGCTTGCGGATGCGCGACTTGAGATCGTCCAGCTCGTCCCACACCGTCGACGGCGCCGTGGTCGAGATGGTCGACTCGGTGGCCGGCTGCTCGGCCGCGGCGCGGAAGCGGTCGACGTACGAGCTGCTGTCCGAGACCAGCCGATTCGTGCGGCCGCCGCCGTGCCTGACCAAGCTTGGCGGCGCCGGCGGCCGAAGGCTGTCGGCGTTGGCGTTGGAATGGCGGCGCGACCTGGCCTCGCTGCGCTCGTACGCCGAGCCGGCGTGCGACCCCATCAGCGACCGGTCGTCGACGTTGCGCGGCACCTGGCTGCGGCCGTGGTCAAAGTAGGGCGTGCTGCTGCTGCTGCTGCTGGCCAGCGCCGCCGGCACGTGGTGGCCGAGCGACGAGCGCTTGACGCCGGGCCGCAGCTCGTCGGGCAGCGGCGTCAGCAGCTCGTGGTCGAAGTGGCCCGTCACGGGCGACGACCGCAGGCCGCCGGCCGACGTCGACGGCCGCGACGACGACGGCAGGGGCAGCGACACGCGCGAGCGTTGCGTCGTCGCCTTGGGCCGCGACCCCGTGTCGGCCTTGGCGATGTTCAGGAAGAGGTCCTCGCTCTTCTGCGTCTCGTCGCTGCTGGACGCCTTGGTCTCGTCGTGGGCGCCGTCCAGGCCCAGGTCGCGGCCAGGCCCGCTGGAGCTGGCCTCGGTGTCGTCGTGGCGCGTTGTTCCGCCCGCACTGGTGGGAGACGACATGTCGGAGGTGTTGGAAGCGTCGGAAGCGTCAGAAGCGTCCGAGGTGTTGGAGGCGATGGAGGCGTGGGAGGCGTCGTGGGGCGAGGCCACCGAGTCGACACTGTCGGGGCTGGAAGCGGCGGCGGCGGCAGCAGCGGCGGCGTCGGCGTCCAAAGTGCGCAGGCCAGCGAGGGGCAGCGCAGGCAAGGGGTCGTGCGTGCACGACGCGTTGTGGCGTGAGCGTTGACGTCGATGGCACTGAGCGCCCCCGGCATTGGGCTGCTGCGGTCCGACGCGCTCCAGCAGAACCGACGTGGCCACACGCGGGCTGGTGCTGCGGCTGACCCCGCGGACGCGGTCTTCGGACAGCGTGCGCTGTGTCGAGTACGACGGCGGCGGGCCCAGGCTGGTTTCTACGCCGTAGCTGCTGTGTGACGCCGGCGGCTTCCTCTTCTGCGACGGCGACCGCTGCGGCGACGTCGTTGGCGTCCGCTTCGACGGCGGGGCTCGCGAGGGCGAGGGCGAGGGCGATGGCGATGGCGATGGCGGGAGCGAGAGCGAGAGCGGGGGCGAGGGCAAGGGCGAGGGCGAGGGCGAGGGCGAGGATCGGGGCCGCTGCTCGGCGTCGGCCCACGCCGACGCGGGCTCGGTGGGCGGCGGCGAGTGGGAGGCGGGCAGGCTCAGAGGTTGCGGAAGGCCAGAGAGGCTCGGCATGTCATGATGGGGCGGGCGAGGGCTACACGAAGCCGGACGAGGGGTCGATGCCGACGCGGACGGGGGTGCAGGTGCAGGTGCGAGGCCGAGACCGAGCGACTGCGACCTGAGGTGCGGGCGTGGGTGTTGTGGGTGTTGTGGGTGTTGTGGGTGTTGTGGGTGTTGTAGGCGTTGTGGGCGTTGTTGGCGCGTGTGTGGGCGCGGGCGTGTGTGCTGAAGCTGCAAACTCGGGCTTGGGCGAGCTGCGCGTGCCGAGTGGCTGCGGCGCGGGTGCTGCTGCCAGTGGCCGTCCAGCGGCAGCGTCAAGTCGTCGTGCAGCGCAGCGGCAGCGGCGGCGGCGGCGGCGGCAGCAGCAGCAGCAGCGCCCGCAGTCCCCGTGGCTCCTGTGGTGCCTGTGGTGGTTCCTGTGGTGGTTCCTGTGGTGCCTGTGGTGGTTCCTGTGGTGCCTGTGGTGGTGCCTGTGGTGGTGCCTGTGGTGCCCGCAGTGCCTGTGGTGCCCGCAGCGCCCGCAGTGCCCGCAGTGGCCGTGGTGCCCTTGTTCTCCGACACACAGAGGCCCAGGAACAATGCCAGGCCATCCTGGCTGCTTGTCGCCTGCGCCCCCATGTTTGTGTACTCCTCTCCCACACTCCCCAGCCTGCCTCCGACCTGATTTTACCCTCGGCCACGCCAGGAGAGACCCCTTCTCGGTAGTTAGTCACTAGCTAGCGGCCGGCAACCCACGCTCCGGGCCACGAGGACCAGGCTCTGCCTGTGCCCACCGGCCAGCCGCAACGGGCAACGGGGCAACGGGCAACGGGCAACGGGCCAGATTGCTCGCGTAGCACCGCTCCGCGCCTAGGCATATAGTACATAACTTACATAGTAGTAAGAAAACAATCAGCGCCATCGCCATCTCGAGCTCTCTCTCCTCCCGCCCCGCTCGCTCGCAGCCTCTCGAGTAGGCACACAGTAAGGGCGTGCGCGCGTATGTGCAGCGAAGGTGCATGTGTGCGCAGAAGACGCCAGGCGGCCTGATTCGACGCCAATTGCCCGTAGCCCGTGTCGCCGTCGCACACACCGGCAGCGAGTCACCCTGTGTGGCCACGGCCGGGCAGGCTGATTTGACGCCAATTGCCCAGAGCCCCTCTCCATCACACACGGGGCGACGAGTCGGCCTGTGCCCGCAGCCCGCGGCCGCCGGCCCACCACCCACGCGCAGCCAAATGGAGAATTTTAGGCAAGCCTAGAGCTGCAACCCAGCGCCTAGAGCTGCAACCCGGCGCCTAGAGCTGCTTGGAGTGTTTCATCCCTAATCTGCTCGTTGGCTCGCTGGCCGAGCACAATCTCCGACTGGCACACTGTCTGCAGCCCACACGCATCGACCGACATTCGATGGCTGTGTCAGAGATCAGCCCGGCTGCAGTTCTACTGTATTGACGATCGGAGAGCCGAGCACCAGCGCTCTTACTAATTCCTGTATGCTACACCCGGCGCCCCTCTCTCGCCCACCCCCCGCGAAAGTACTCTGGCCCGGCCGCCAAGCCCACGGAGCACTGAGTTCGTTTCACCACTCGGACCCAGCCTCGTGCAGCAGGCTAATGCAGGTCCCCTCATGGTTGGCTTGGTTGCAGACTAACTAGCAAGAACACCTTCCTAGCTCCCAAGACCGTTGTGCTATCTACCTACTCTTGACGGTACTAAGCCGCCAGGTTGGAGCCATCATGTCAATGGTAATACAGTAGGTGGCCAGGTTGGAGTCATCATGAAACCGCTCGCCTCACAGGCAACGCGAGATCAAGCTACTATCTACGGCAATGTCATGTCTACGGCAATGTCATGTCTACGGCAATGTCATGTCTACGGCAATGTCATGTCTACGGCAATATCATATCCACGGTAGTAGGCGGCCAGGTTGGACGACAATACGCGGCAAGGTTCAGCCATCATATTTACGGTAATACTGTAGGCGGCCAGGTTGGGTGACAGACGGCCAGGTTGGGTGACAGACGGCCAGGTTGGGTGACAAACGGCCAGGTTGGGCCATCATGATGCCGCAGGCGACACGAGATCACTGGGATCATTAAGGGGGCCCGCACGCAAAAGTCTTGCTCGCACCCCTCGTCCTAAGCGAGTCTGGCGACGCTGGCTTTGATTGCAACCAGGCCTCTTGCATGCGTGCAAGAATGCTCTGCGCCTTCCTCCTCGCTCCCTTGTCTGAAATGTGGCCCTTTAAGACTCTGTCTCAGCCCTACCACAGCCTGTCTACAGCACGGGTCAGGGGCTTTCGGATCTCCTTTCAGCTCCGCAAAACTACAATATCCTTCCTGTCTTGATCTCACTCATCCAGCACGTGAGCCTGGACGACAGCTCAAGGATGGCTCAGAGTGGTCCATCAGTCTGGGCTTCAGAGTAGTACATCAGTCTGGGCTTCAGAGTAGTACATCAGTCTACACTAGTCTGACGTTCATAGTAGTACATCAGTCCAAGTTTCAGAGTACTTGGAGTACATCAGTCTACATCAGTCTGACGTTCAGGGTAGTACATCAGCCTGACCTTCAGAGTAGTACATCAGTCCAAGTTTCAGAGTACTTGTAGTACATCGGTCTACATCAGTCTGACGTTCAGAGTAGTACATCAGCCTGACCTTCAGAGTAGAACATCAGTCCAAGTTTCAGAGTACTTGGAGTACATCAGTCTACATCAGTCTGACATTCAGAGTAGAACATCAGTTTGGGGTTCAGAGTAGTACATCAGTCTAAATCAGTCTGCGGTTCAGAGTAGTACAACAGTCTGACCTTCAGTACATCAGTCCAAGTTTCAGAGTAGTGCATCAGTCTAGAATAACCAGTACATCAGTCTGACCTTCAGAGTAGTACTTGATTGATTGCGTCATACACCGTCCCAGCCTCCTAGGAAGCTATGCAGGAGTACTATTTAATTTTGGTCTCTTCCCCCATTTGACCCGCGCAGCTGCTCTTCTGCCGTCCATGTCCATACCCCTTGAGAGCTTCCAGAACAAGATCTGTCCCTATCCAGAATTGCTTCTACTTCTGCTCCGGCCAGCGGCACCCTACTCGTAGTTTTCATAGTTGTCCTCTACCTGTCTATTTGCCAGCCCTTTCCTGGCCAACAAGAACATCAGCCCGAACGGTTTGATTTGACCAGGATGCCGTCTTTGAGCCAATGGGGTTGGCCTGGTTTGTGAATTCAAAGGTCGGCATATTATGTCTACACTATTCATGGCCGCAATATATCAATCACGTCCTGCTCATTTCCTGGCATGGGTCTCAGTTCGACTAAAACTGCCACTCAGCCTCGGCTCAGCCCTGCCTCCTATGCCTTCTCAGAGATATGGTCGTACAGATCACGTCGCTTCATGCGGCAAGCCCAGTCGTAAGGCACAGCTGTGAAATGCGTCTCGAACCTCCAGGATTGGTTGGGATTGACCTGTTCAACATCGTAGTCACGTACTAATGTTGCTGCCAGCTTCGATATTTCGAAATGAGCCAGGTGCTTCCCAGGGCATTGGTTGTATCCCGCACCCCACTGACGGGAGACATCCGTTAGCGGCTGGAAGACGAATCACGGAACAGTCAAGGTGTCAAAGCTTACGTGGATGAGGAAGCGGTCCATCTCTCTGTACCGTTCTTTATCGAGCCATCTCTCCGGGTTGAAGGAATCGGAATCTGCCCCGAAAAGCTCATGATTGCGATGGAATACCCACGGATTCACACTTAACAGTATCTAGGACAAAATTGCATGTCAGTCAGGCGCTTACTAGCAGGTAGGTGCTCACATATGATGTAATGCAACAAAGAGACAGTGAAACTCACCCCTTCTTCGAAGTAACGGCCTGCCACAGTCATACCACCAGGGGGAACCACACGTTGAAGCCCTGTACCAACAGCCGTGTGGTATCGATACGTCTCTTTGATCTGTAAAGAGTTCAGAATGTTTTCTGGCAGAATTACGAGCTGGACAATGAATTACGCAGGCTTGAAGATAGGCCAAGTCTTGAGCCTCAGTATACGAAACGACACGAGACAGCTTGCCAGTTTTATGTGCTGTATCGATCTCATTCCGCAGTTTTTGCATATACCTCGGATGGCGAAGAAGATAGTAAAAGAATGCTTGAAGGGTCGCACTGACAGTGTCGGCCCCGGCGCCGACGTTTGCTGACGCTGCAGCCAAGATTTCGGACTCTTCCATGCGATCAGGATACTGCCGTCGCACCGTCAACCATTGCTCAAGCATGTCCTTCCGTATATCTGGTTGGGCTTTGCGAGCGTCGATAGCGGCCAGGGTGGTGTCGAATATGTGCGATGTAGGCTGAAGGCCTAGCCGACTGAGAAGGGGATTCCCAAGAGTCCATTCATGGAGCCAGACATAGTGGCCCATGACGGCAATATAAAGTGCCAGAGCTCTCGTGTTTGCAATGGCATTGCCCACATCACGTCCCTCACTCACAAAATTGAAAGCCCGAGAGAAAGTGACTTCTCCCATCACGTCAAAGGCAAAATAATTGAACCAGTGATCGAACTTGACCTCTTTGCCTACCTTGATAAGTTCATCGAAGCGCTGTTCAAGCAGCTCGACTGTCGCATCCACATATGGCTCCGCTTTGATGATGTTAGAAAGCGAGTATCCTGCGCTCAAATTCTTGTTCTTGTGGATATGGCGCTTCGGGTCTAGTTCTGACATTTGATTTACATAGCGATAGTCAGGGAAGCTGAATATGGAATACCACCTGCTCTACGCAAAGAAGCTCAGCCGTTGCCTCAATACGGACGACCACGCAAACCATGTTTCTCTACCTTTGGAATGTTTGCCTGAAGGATCTTTTTCACTGCATCAGGGTGACCGACACTGACTTCTTTCTCGGAAATTCGTACAAAGTCCCCTTCGACTGTGAGAAGGCGGCCATCACAACGAAGAAATTCTTTGAACATACCGTGTTTGCGGTGCAATCTTATCATCTCTGTCTCGGTGTGGCCTTTGAACAGTTGGTAGACCTGCCACAGGGTTGTGAACGAAGCCACGAAAGGACCGGGTACATCTCGAATGCTGGTAAAATATCGTCGCTTGATGATGAACAAGACTATGCCCGTGAGAAATACCACTGGCAGCATCTTGCCAATCGTCAATTGGATCGAGCTCTGGTACAGACCGGGAGCCATTTTCGCCTTGTCTCAACCCTCTCAATACTGGTCAAAAAGCACGACCAAAAGTGGAAGGTTGTGCTCGGAATAAATCAGGAGGGAGAAACACTTGCGGAAGCTGGGGGTGGGTCCTATTTTCGAATTGCCCACCGAGCGCTCACTAGGTCCCCTCCACCCCGCTCGTTTCAGAGAAAGTCGAGCTTCGAGCTTGGGTCTTTGCAGACTACGAGGCAATGCCTATTGGAATGTTCTTGCCTTTATGTGTATATAGCGTGAGGCATGCCCTTGCCTATGACGTTACGTATTCCATTCCATCGTCTTCCTGACTGGTCAATTGGGCAGTTTGATATATGCTACATATCATGTGAGGACGATATCATCGTTGCCTCGTCGCCCTCGTCGTCGCCTGACCAACAGAAGGTCTTGTTGCCGCGAGCCTCGATACATTGAAGGATACGCCTATGAAAGGCCTCTCAATGCTCAAGTTTCCGAGCTATTTCAAGGAAAGAGAGAGTAGGGAAGAAAATGCATAAGGCGATAATAGCGACTCGCAGGTGTAAGTGTACCTCCTTCCCATGGCGAGCCGTTACGAATAGCCAGTGACAGCGAGGGCGAGGGCGAGGGCGACAGCAACAACATGGTAATAATACCTACCTTGAAACTGCACTTGGTGAAGTGCAGCTTTCCTACCGGTCAGTTAGGCTCAAATCCACATGCAGGACCTCATTCGATATCGATTGCTGCCCAAGGATAAGCGATTTGGTTAAGCCAAGCTCCGAAGAGAGAGCGCTAGGCACACACTATGCATTTTTAGTGTGCAGTGGCGCCAGTCCTGGCCCACGGACTCCCAGCCATATTGGGACTAGAGGCCTTGGCGCCGTCATAGGATGGTTTTTACGTTCACCAAACACCAACAACGGTACACTAATATATTGAGATTCGACTGAAACTTACTACTGTAGAAAACATCTCTGCACTAGTTATATTAGGTTAGCGTGGCCCCCAACATACAAATTTTTCAATTAACAACTAAATTAATGACTAAATCAATAACCGAATTGACGACCGAATTGACGACCGAATTGACGACTAAATCAATAATTCTAATTGGCTGATTTCTTATAGCTAATCAGAATTGTTTCCTAGCTGGCCCCCAATAATACCAAGATAAAATAAACGGAATAACTATTTTTCCTACAGTGCCAAGGGCGCTAGTTCCAATATGGCCGGGCGTCTGTGCGTCTAGCATCTAGTCGGACCCGTATTACTGTAAAGTGCTACGGTCCATGGCGCCGGGTAGACGGGGCTGAAAGTTTAATTCAAGGTTTCTTGACTCAGTTACCGCAGAGATCAGCCGGCAAGATGATCATCAATTTGAAGTAGTCGATTTCGAAGAATGATCAGAATCCCCCTGAGCAACGTTACTGCCAACATGGGCTCCACGAGGATCGGATAGTTTCGGCGGCCCATTGGATGGACTGGAGTTGCGCCTAGCTATGGATAAAGACCCATTATCGGAGCTGAGTGGTGCATCCCGGTGCCCAGCGCTCCACACCCAGCCTGGGCATATTCTTGACTTCCTAGAAAGCGCGGCGATCGACAAATTCTCCGCAGCAATGCGTGGCTCCGCGACGCCGAACAAAAGAACGATGCTCTTGAAACTCGCTTGAAAAAACTGATATGAGCAGTGCCTCGTAGTCCCCCGGGCTACTATGCAGGTACGACCTCTTCGATACGGTTCTAGTTAATCGAGCTCTCATGCCTGTACTGCACCTTGGCAACGTTTCATTATTGAGACTATCTCTGACGGCCCCTTCTAGCGTTTTCTTCTTTCGCTTCGTGCGGCTCTCTCTCTCTATCTCTCTCTCTCTCCCTCGTCCTCGTTTTCTCCATTCACACTCATAGCCATGTTGGCCACGACATGTATGTCGATTGATTATTGACATTTGTAAACATGGCTGTCGTCGACCCTTCTTCACTCACTCCAGAGTTCCTAGCTGAAGACCGAAGGCAACCCGCCCTGGTAGGCATTATTACTGTCACTTCCTTGGCGGGTCTCGTGGTTCTGGCCCGTCTATATGCGCGATGGCGCGTAATAAAAAGCATTGGTTGGGATGATGCACTGATCTGTTTTGCAATGGTGGGTAATCTACGTACCTCTCCAATACGTCTGCTTCAATCTCGGGAAATGTTATGCTGATGAAAATCTTATATGGAATTAGGCGCTCAACATTACTGTCATGGCTCTTTCAATAAAAGTCCTGGAGCAAGGAGCCGGTCGACATATTTATGCCTTACAGCCCGACAATATGGTGGCTATGTTTAAATGGCTTGTCTCTGCACAGCTGGTATATTGCATCGCTCTCTGGGTCTGTCGCATGTCCGGTCTTGCTTTCTACGCTCGCCTGACCAAGGCATTCACATTCACTTTGTGGCTGAGGGGCTCAATGGTCTTTGTGACTGTCGTTTTCATCGCCCAGTTGCTCATCTTGGCCCTGCAGTGCATTCCGCTCTCCGCCCTCTGGGGCGAGACGGAAGGAAAGTGCATGGGCTCAAAGGTTTCCTTCATCTCCACGGCTGCGATGACCATTGTCTGCGATAGTGTGGTGCTCCTCCTACCCCTGAGCATTGTGTTCAGGCTTCACGCTTCTTTGAAACGTAAGATCACTCTTGGAATCGTGCTCTGCTTTGGTATCATGTAAGTGTATTCTCGGTTGCCGAACAAGCAAGCTACTAATTGGACTATAGTGCTGTTGCGTAAGTTTTCCACGCCACAGATGCATGGTGGCCCAGTCCATAACCTAGCTGACCGAGATTTCATTCGCAGAACTTCGGTATGCAGGATCATCTCTATGGTTCCAGCAGTCACTCAAGAGGATGCCACCTGGTACTTCTCCGTGGTGATGGTCTGGTCAGATGCCGAAATCAGCTCCGCTATCATTGCGCTGTCCCTACCAGCCCTCAAAGGCCTGTTTTCTGCTCTCAAAGATGGAACGAAGAGCAGTAGCAACCCGGCGGATGACAAAAGTGTTCGTATGAAGCCACTAGGAAGCGATTCCAACAAGATTTATGCAGGGCGGCACCACCATCCTACCACAAGTAGTGCATCTCGAGGAGACAACACCAGCTCAGAAGTGTTGTGGACGGACGCAGACGGAGGCGATATTAACGTCAAAACCACTGTTCAAGTCTATGTTGACGAAGAACACCAGAGAGGCACTCACTGAGCTCGTCAAGAATAGAATCCAAGGACCTTCTTCGTCCCTGGACCCCTGAGGGGCCTGGAAATGGGCATAGGGCTGATACTCGATGTTAGTTCTGGTCTTGCACAATATGATACCCCCCAATGGTTAGCTAATCTTCAGCAGATTTCGTATCTGAGCTTAGACCGATGCTTGTACTTGTCAATAGGATTCGCCGAGCCTCATTCTGGGCACCCGAATGTCGCTGTCTTCCTTTGCTCTACGGTGGACGATAATTGGATAAGTATCAACGACTACTCTAGAGCCAGATTTAGGGACCCGAATGAGAAGATGTCCACGTGCTCCTCCGGGATAGTGTCCTGAGACTATGCTTATGTGACTTACACTATATTTAGAAAACTATCTGCCTCTACACACATCAAATTCTTAGGAGGCTGGGACAGTGTATAACATAATCCATTTACACACACATACACACACACACATCAAATTGATCAATCAATCAATCAGCCTAAGTCACCTATGTTTTGTTAAGGGCTGCGCCCCAAGGGGTCTTGGCAGTCACCAGCAACAGCGACTCCTAATGAGGAAAGCTACCTAGTTGATTTCATGAGACCAGCCCAGCAGTGGGCCTGCTAAACTAAGTCTTAGCAGACAGTGACTAGTAATAGTAAACCTACTGCTCTCAGAATACTAACCTACAACACCTACTACATAGAGAGATCTACAATACATATCATAGATATCCTCGCTACTAACACCAGCTGTTAAGTACCTCTGTGGAATGAGAAGGAAGCTACTATTGATGGGGAGAAGGAAGCTACTATTGATGGGGAGAAGGAGGACCCTATAAACTATTGACAGGGAACAAAGAAATTCCATAAGAACTACTGGTATAAGCACAGGAAGAAAGCCATATTGGTAGGTATCTGGATCAGGGGAAGATTGCTAATAAGCAGAAGAGAATCAGCTTGAGGGTATATAACGCGGCCCTACCCTTAGAGGAAGGAGCCTCCTCCAACGAAACCTTGTTGTATACAGAAGCCCTTGTTAATAGCATATCAATCCCATTGCAAGCCCTAACACAAAGCACCCATGTCACCGGGTTTCAACCCTTTTCTAACAAGCGCAAAAGGCCAAAATGGAAGACTCAGCCCAGCTTAACATTGTAAATTCAAGGCGGAGTACAGGCAACAATACAGGTACACCGCCAATCAATTCATGTGGCATTTTTGCTACTGGACACAGGAAGTGCGGCATTCAGCTTGCAGTGCCTGTGCACCAAAGCCATAGCTGCCCCTGGCGATTTTCCCAATCGTTCTCCACCAACATCATAATGTAGAATGCCAGCGCCAGCAGTGCAGCGAGGGGGAGTCGAGTATCAACCACAACAACGGAGGTTGTTTTGATGATGATCTCCTAAGTCTTTCACAAGTCTGAAAGCAACATCAGAGAAGCGTATCTTGCAATTCATGCTCACAAGGTAATCCAAAGAGACACACTATTGTTGATTACCTTAAGGCCTTTAGTAGAGATAGAGGTGATTGCCGGGATCAGCTGAGCCTGCAGGTCGTGCGGCTGGTAGAGCCAAATGTGTCATGTAGGAGTTAGAGGATTGGAGGGGCCGAAACAGGCTGTGTCCAAGGCTATAAGGACTGTGAGGATCAAGGATTATGTCATGAATGACAGCACATATATATTGGAATGCCTGAATCTTGGCCTTATTGGCAAGATTCCCCGGCTTTTTAGTGAGGTTTTGGGGTCCTCAGCCTACTGGCATTCCAGGTCTAACAGATTAGGAGGGTGATTGGGCATGATTAGGAGAAGCGAGGCAGATTTCGAATGGGGTTAGTGGAGAATCAAGGGGGATATGATGCAGAATGGAAGGATACAGGCAGTAGAGTGTGACGCACAAGGAGTGTACCAGGGCGACGCAGGTGGGAAGGAAAACAGGTTGATAGAAAGAGGGGATTCTTATAGACGTCAAAAGCGGCGGCGCGCCCAGCGCCGGCCATACCCAAAATGGCTGGACCGCCTAAACCGCAGGCGGCAGCGACTTTAGAAGTATAAACCAAGAAAAGTACCCAGGATTTGGGAATCCCTTTTCTTACACCTTCAGTCTCGCGTCGCGTCCTCTGGCCTTGGTTGGTAACCTTCGAAATCAGCGTCCGACCAAGAAGAATTCCACACCACAGCCGTTTACGCCTGCTGATCTGATTGTTGACGCCTGCCGATCTGATTGTTGACGCCTGCCGATCTGATTGTTGACGCCTGCCGATCTGATTGTTGACGCCTGCCGATCTGACCAGCTTCCACACCACAGTTGTAGCCGTCTGCCGATCTGAACGGCTCGTGTGGTTTGCCTCCTCCAGGCAACCACATTCTGTTCGGCCCTCCCCGATCAGCCGGGCGCTGGTGGCGATGGACGCGCACACGTACAGCTGCAACGCCCGCGTTGCTTTGGTCACGACATCGATCTCTGTCACCCGATCTACGTAGCGTCGCCACAGCACTCTCTGGCTGATCTCCTGCAATGCCGATTCATGCCTCTCTTGATCTCGTGAGCCATTCGTTGAGCGTGTTCATTCTTGACTGGCGGTAGAGCAGTGTGGGCCAATCCGTGAGGAATAGACTGCGCGCGGGGTTTGCGGTTCTATCCACCCCACCACCACCACCCATGGTAGAGCCCAAGACCCTAACTTAAGACGGCAATCTTGGGCATTTGTTCGGCTTCCTCCACCTTTGACCGCTAACTTAACGCTGCAGTCTTGGGCATTTGTTCGGCTTCCTCCATCTTTGGCCAGGTGACGGCTAACTTGGTTGCTGGAGATGTGTCACGATGCCAAAGGGGAAGCATGGGTATATGCATCCTGCTCCTGGCCCAGCACCGCTTGGTCTCCTTGTGCGGCCCTGTGACCCCCGCCCAACATCTGAGGCACTGTTCTCATGGCCTCATGGCCTCATGGTGGAAGAGCGCTTCAGTAAGATGACTAACTTCAATGGCACGGTGCGGTAAAGTGACAAGGCCCAGAGAGCCCCCTCTGCCGCCCGCGGCTCTGGCCTGTCCTCTATTGGACCAGCGACCGGAAGACGGTGTGCCACCCCTCTTCGATGTGGTTCCGTAGAATGCAGTCTGTGCCAGCCCTCCAATCGCGCCCCAACATCAGCGTGAGAAGGTGCATAAGCCTCGCAGAGACTCTGCACCACACAACCTGCTTTCTACCGTCTAGTCAGTTCGAGTTTGCCTCTTGCCGTCGAGCCCAACGGCTTGGCTCTTTGAGGCGCAGCACCTCTGCCCTCTGCGCGGCAGCGCCTTTCAGTCACATTGGCAGGTGATGGACCAGGCATGTTCGCAGGCTACTGATAGACCAGGCATGTACGTAGGCTACTGATGGACCAGGCATGTTCGCAGGCTACTGATAGACCAGGCGTGTAGGCTACTGATGGACCAGGTATGGAGGCTACTGATGGACCAGGTATGGAGGCTACTGAGAGTGGAATTTGCGAATGTTCCTTCACCCCCTTCTTCTCTCTGGCTAAGCGCGCACTCACGTAACCGATGGAAGGAGAGCCGTAGTCATTCGCCAGTCACTTCACTCACTGGAGTCCCAAGCCCGGCTGCAGAGCATTGCTTATTGGAAGACAAACTGACTTCTGCACATGCATAATCATCATCATCATCATCATCATCATCATCATCATCATCATCCTCATCATCATCCTCATCCTCTCACCTTTCCATCGGGAGTTTTAATGCCTCTGGTGGCTGCCAGGTGCTCTGGATGGCGGGCATGACAGCCCCTCTGTGCCGTGCATGACAGCCACCCTGTGCCGGAGAATTTGTGATGTCAAAGCCATTCAGGGCAATTGACAGCCAACGGTACTCCCGAGGTAGAATACGACTGCCTTGGTCTGCCAGCTGCAACGCGTCGGCCACCCCAGGCACAGTCAGGGCCGGCAACCCCCGTGGTGTCACTCAACCCAAGCGGGCAACCAACGGGCCGCCAACGGGCAGCCAACAGGCAGCCGACAGAAGCGGCATTCAGGGACGAGGCCATCAACCACACACTGCCTCCGATGGATGACGATTCCTTTTGGGGCATTGGCCAGGCTGAATACGGGCTGCAGCGCGGGACACACCACACGGAATACGTGCATGGCTTGCCAAACTATTCGCCATCGAGGCCTGCAAGTCGAGTAGATCCACCGCGCCAACTTTTCTCATCCCGTTGCCCTCCGCTCTCTGCTCTTGTCCGCCGCCCTTGACCTGTGTTCTGATATCCGTCGCCCAACTTATCAGTAAATAACGCACCGCTTGATTCACCTGTTATCGTCGTGGCTGCCACCACCTGTAGTGGCCACTTTACCCCTTCGGCCTCTTACTCTTTATCTTCCTCGGCTCAGCCTCCTCGCTCCCCCCCTTGCTGCACTCGATCGGCAACAAGGCTGGACGGACGATCAAGGCCCAGTCGCCTGGACCCTTCTCCTTCTGTTTCTTTCTGCCGTGCAAATTGCACACGTCAGCTGCCCTTCCATCTTGCTTTTTTTTTCCTCCCTCTCCTTCTTGCCAACTCATTTAAGTGACCAGCCGGCCGGTGGCCGACGGCCGACCCTGATTATCATCCAAAGTGAAGGTGGCGACCGTGACTGTGACCCAAAGTAAAGGTGGATTGTTGGCCGCCGTCTGTCCATTTGTTTTGTCCACGTTTACAGGCCCAACCACCATGGCCAGGAGCCACTCTTGACCGCCCCGAAGGCTCCACCACAACGGCGCCCCCCCCCCCAAGCGATCAAAACTAATCTGCTTCCCCCTGTTCGTCTCCCTCACTCCTCTTGCCCATTGTCGACCATGTCTTCGCCCATACCGCCTGATCCCTACCAGGCGCTCGCGGTGTCGAGGGATGCAGATATTTCTGCCATCCGGACCGCCTATCGAAAGCTCGTGCTCAAGCATCATCCCGACCGGATTCAAGACCCGGCCCTGAAGGAGCGAGGCAAGAGTGAGTTCCAGAAGATTCAGCAGGCCTACGAGCTTCTCAGCGACGCCAGCCGTCGCTCGAGATACGATGACGCCGTCAAGCTTGCCGAACTGCGGAGGGAGGCCATGATGCGCGACCCCACGCCGCGCCACGCCTATCAGTCCCGGCCCACGCCCCCGGCTGCTGCCTCGCGGGAGTGGAATTCCGACGACCAGACCTTCTACGAGGTGCGCCAGCCCAGAGAGCCCTTCTTCTTCGACGCCAGGGACCGATTCGACGAGCCTGCGCGAGCGACCTCACGCAAGCACGCCGATACCGAGCGGACGCCGCCGCCGTCGTCCAAGAAATCAGCCGCTGGCGCAGGGCGTGCGGAGAAGAGCAAGACGGCCAGCTCCAAGCTCGGGGCGGCCTTTGCTGCCGTCAACGGCGGCATCAAGATCAAGCACGATGCGGAGCGGAAGAAGGACAGTCGCACCTACGCCAAGGAGCAGGAGCAGAGGAGTCGGGACAAGGCAAAGGCCCGGCAAGACAAGGCCCAGCAGAGCCGACACAGCTTTGTCAGCGACGACAGTGACTCGGACACGGCCACCCGAGTCACTTCGTCCACCATCCGGCCTGTGCACTTTCAATCGCCACGCCGAAGCCGAGAGGCTGAAGCGAGGCCTTCATGGCCACACCATCAGCGATCCCACTCGTACCCCGACTTGGACAGCGATGTAGACTCGGCTCACACGGACAAGTGGCACAGCCACCACACCAACTCGATCGATTACATTCAAAAGCGGGCGACCGAGGCCGGCCACAGGCGGCCTCACACCATCCGCCAGAGTTCGGGAAGCTACTGGAGCGGCCGCAAAAACAGCACAGACGACTCGCGGTACGGAGGAGGAGGAGGGCCGAGAGCAAGGCACGAGGAGCCGGCGGCGCGACGGCCTTCAATGCCGACGCATTCGTCGGCACCAAGCAACCTCAAGGCTCACGTCGAGGAGCGAAGCCCGAAGGAACCACGCAAATCCACCGGCTCATACCCCATTCGTGAGAGGGGCAGAGACTTTGTCGCCGACCACCGCAAGGAAATGGGCAGCCCGCCCACCATTCACCGCGCTCAGACCATGCCCACGCCCAAGTTGGCGACGAAGAAGGATTCTGCTCCGTCCAAGTCGTCCAACTTGAAGCACGCCGAGACCCACGACTCTGGCTACGGCAGCAGCTCCAGTCCTCACACGCCGGAAATGAGGGAGCAGAGCCCGGGGGGGTGGCGGCCCAAGGAGACAAAGACCAAGAAGTACCAGGTGGTGGTGGATCCTGCGAGCGACGACGACGACCGGACGCAGGTGCGCCGCGTCGACAGCGACTCTGACCGGCGTGCGCGGCGCGCGCGCTCGCCCGACAATTACGGGCGGGAGTCGCGCCGCGAGAAGGCTGACAAGCCGTCGGCACGTGCGAGGATGGAGTCGGCGACGCGCGCCAGCACGGCCAAGGACGAGTACGCGAAAATGCACCGTTCCGAGCCGTCGAGGATGTACGACTCGCATTCGCCGCGTGAGGCTGGTGGCCCTGCGCCGCTGGGCCGGCACAGCAGTGCACGTGAGCGCTTGGCCTTTGAACACTCCGACAGTGAGCGGGACAGAGAGCGGGACAGAGAGCGGGACAGAGAGCGAGAGAGGGAGGTGCCGCGGTTCAGATACCCGGCCGAGAAGATGAACATCCGGCCGCCGTACCAGGAGGCCCAGTACGCCAGCTATCGGGAGTCGCCGGATCGACGCAGCCACGACCAGGCTCCCGGCTCGCGCTTCCACGAGAGTGTGCGCTATCCACACAGCCGACGGCCTTCGGTGTACTAGGCCGCGCACGTGCCTTGCCCGATGGCAAACGTGTGAAGCGGCGCGGCCGCCATTGACGGAAGAGAGTCGGCCGCTCTGCGTTGTCTCTGTCCAGCTTCAGCATGGCCCAGCTTGACTTGACACATGGCCCAGCTTGACTTGACACATGGCCCAGCTTGACTTGACACAAGGCCCTAACGTGTGCAGGGCGCCACCATTGACAGAAGAGCGTCGGCCGATCTACGTTGCCTCGGCCCAGCTTCAGCATCCTCTAGCTGGACTTGACAACTTGACACAAGGCCCTAACGTGTGCTGCGCGGCCATTACGTTGTCTCCGCCCAGCTTCAGCATCCTCTCGCTGGACTTGACACAGGTCCCTAACGTGTCCAGCGCGGCCATTGACTCAAGCGAGTCGCCCCATCTACGTTGCCTGACACGAGGCCCCAACGTGTCCAGCACGGCCGTTGACTGAAGCGAGTCGCCCCATCTACGTTGCCTGACACGAGGCCCCAACGTGTCAAGCGCCGCCGCCATTGACAGCTCCGACGAGAGTCGGCCCTTTCTCTGTGCATGTTTAAAAATACAGCTTTAACAATCCCTCGCCAGCGAGCTGAGGTTCTTGTTTGATAACTATCGCCTTTCAACCCGTGCTTTGCTTAGCACCACGCACTCTCTTTTGACCAACCTTTGGCCGCGTGGAGTTGGCCGAGTGGGCCGCTGCGGCGTCCCAAGGCAGGAAGTTGCCAAGAGAGTGCGTAGAAGACGTCGTGTCTGGAGGTGGGAACTGCAGGCCATCGGCTCCTGCCGCCGTGCCCCCGCTGAGATAGGACCAGCCTAGCACCAGCACCAGCACCAACACCAGCACCAGCACCAGCACCAGCACCAGCACCAGCACCAGCACCAGCACCAGCAC
>QRBJ01000065.1:0-118150 GCA_003709865.1 Chaetothyriales sp. CBS 132003 | reverse complement strand
GTCGTTGTCGTTGTCGTTGTCGTTGTCGTTGTCGTTGTCGTTGTCGTTGTCGTTGTCGTTGTCGTTGTCGTTGTCGTCGTCGTTGTCGTTGTCGTCGTGCACCGTGCGTGCTGCTAACATCTGGCAGGTCAAGTTCAAGGGCCCCAATGACCCGGCCAACCCCAAGGCCTGGCCGTCCAAGGTGAAATGGGGCGCCACCATTGTCACGGCCTCCTTCACCTTTGTGTCGCCGCTGGCCTCGTCCATGATTGCGCCTGCTCTCAAGGACATCTCGAGCGACTTCAACATCACCAACACCATCGAGCAGCAGATGGTTCTCTCCATCTTCGTGCTGGCCTATGCCATTGGCCCCATGTTCCTGGGCCCGCTGTCGGAGCTCTACGGGCGTGTGATTGTGCTGCAGACCTCCAACCTCGTCTTCCTGGCTTTCAACACCGCCTGTGGCTTCTCCAACTCCAAGGCCCAGATCATGGCCTTCCGGTTTTTATCGGGAATCGGAGGCTCGGCCCCGCTCGCCATCGGTGGCGGTGTTCTGGGCGACCTGTTCAAGCCGGAAGAACGAGGCAAGGCCATGGGCATCTACGCCTTGGGCCCCTTGCTTGGCCCCGCAGTCGGCCCCATCGTCGGCTCCTGGGTTGCAGAGTACTCGACATGGCGATGGATTTTCTGGGCCACCTCGATTGCCGATCTTTTCATCCTGGCCGCTGGCTTCTGGAAGCTGAAGGAGTCGTATGCGCCCTACATCCTGCACAAGAAGGCCAAGGCTCTCCGCAAGCACACCGGCAATAACTTGTACAAGGCTGAAGGCGAGGGCGATCTCAACCAGCCCGTGTGGAAGAAGGTCTCGGCCACCATGTCCAGGTCGTTGGCCATGCTCTTCACCCAACCCATTGTCCAGGTCATGGCCGTCTACATGGCCTTCTCCTACGGTGTTCTCTACCTCGGTCTCTCTACGCTGCCCCAACTCTTTACCGCCCCGCGACCCGACGGATACGGCCAGTCTCTCGGCATCTCTGGCCTCAATTACATTGCCCTGGGCCTCGGCTTCTTCATCGGGGCGCCTGTGTGTGGCAAGTCGTCTGACAAAATCTATCAATACTTCAAGAAGAAGGATCCACGTAACTTGGGCAAGCCGGAATACCGCATGCCCATTGTCATCCCCTTCTCCTTCCTCGTCCCCATCGGCCTGCTCATCTACGGCTGGTCGGCAAACAGTCTGACCTTCTGGCTCGTGCCAGACGTTGGCCTCTTCTTCTTCGGCATGGGCACCATTGCCGCCTTCCAGTGTGTCACAACCTACCTCGTCGACACCTACGCTCGCTTTGCCGCATCGGCTGTTGCTGCAGTCACCATCTTGCGATCCTTCGCCGGATTCGGCTTCCCTCTGTTTGCACCTGCCATGTTCAAGGCATTGGGCAACGGCTGGGGTAACACGGTGCTGGCTCTTGCTGCCGTGGGCATTGGCGTGCCCGTACCCATCCTCCTGTGGCTCTTTGGCGAGAAGCTACGGAAGAGGTCGTCGATGGCCATGAAGCCGGGCATGAAGCCAGGTGGCCCTGGTGGGCCTGGCGGGCCCGGCGGCCCTGGTGGTCCTCCCGGAGGAGGAGGGCCACCTGGAGCAATGAAGGGCCCTGGCGGCCCCGGAGGACCGCCCCCGTCTGGCCCGCCGCCAGCGTTTGATGGCAAGCCAGCTGGCCCTAGACTCGGATGAGGGTATTGTTCGTGGTGAGTAGAAGAACCGGCATCTTGCATACTTGCACTGTCACGATCACAGCCGGGGTGGCATTGTGAATACTGATTCGTCTGATTGACATGAGCGGCGTGCAGCGGAGTTGATGGCCAGCGGCAAAAGCGCCCATGTCTGGTACATCTGCATTTGTTGTTCTCGACAGAACTTGATGGTTCTACAGTACACGGAGGGAAAAAATGAGGTCAGACGAGATGGAGAGACCAATGAGTCATGATTCAAGAGTAGCATGTCTCGACATGGAAACAGATGAGACTGGCAGAATGAAGGTCTCGCCAATCAGGGATGCGGCCTCACTCGACATGCTGACGTGGTTCTTTCTGCCTGCAGGGAAGGGCCCGAAAGTGCGCCTTCCAGTGTATAAGATTGGAGTATATTTGTAAGTGGGAAGGAGGGGATGAACGATCATAAAGCCTAGTGATGAACTTTCGAAAGTTTTTATTAACTTTTCTAGTAATTGACGGATAATTTGGAAAGTCCTTTTCTTCCGTTCCTTATTCCTCGTATAGATGCGTCTACCATGTATGCCATCATTCAAACATCTCTCTTAATGCCGCTTTGAACTATGCATGCCATCATTCAAGCATCTCTCTCAACGCAGCCTCGAACCATGCACGCCATCATTCAACAGCCTCGAACCATGCACGCCATCACTCAACAGCTTCAAACTATACATGTCATCATTCAAACATCTCTCTCAACGTAGCTTCGAACCATGCCCTCCGCCGTCGGCTCGTACTCGAGCAAAGTGACCTCCCCAGTGCGCTCATCAAGCCGGGTGTTGGCCTGCACAAACACCTTGCGCGGCTGCTTCTTGCTCAAGACGACAGGTCGCACCTTTCCCGCCCACCACGGCCCCACGCTGGTGATGTCATCGTAGAGGGCCTTGCCGGCCTCGAAATCCGCCGTCGACTTGTAGATGTGCAGTTTCTGCAGATAGGCCTCGACCGCCGGCCTGCCGTGGGTCAGGATCTTGGAGCGGTCCAGATGGATCTCAAGGTCGGCCAGGTCGTCGTCGTTGGACGGCGACACCAGGCGGCAAAAGTCCCCGCCAGCTTGCAGGAAGGTGCGCAGGATGCTGTAGCGCGCTTGCATATGCGCCTGGCCCCACTTGCGCGACTTGGGATCCCAGTATTCAAGCGCGGCGATGCCGGCACGTGCCATCTGCACATAGCCCGCGTACAGTACGTCGCCGGCTTTGCTGTGCAGGTCCACCGTGCCGTCGCCAAAGCCGAACAGCTTGAGGATGTCGAACTCGCACGAGAGTGCCATGGCCACGCACTCGGCCCGGCACTCCTCGTACGAGGATGCGATGGACCCAAATACCGACGACCACGTCTGGCCGGGCTTGTACCACGTCGTGATCGCCCTCCCCGTTATCGGTGAGATCGGGGGCGACTTGATGTCGAAGTTGTACGTCCCCGCCGACGTCTCCTGCAGCAGCTTGCCCGTGCCATGGCCCAGCAGCTCGTGGATGCCGACTTGGACTTCGAAGGCCGCGTCGCGGTTGTCGCGGTAGACCTGGTCGTCTTCCTTGCGGACGAAGGGGATGGCCTCGTTGGGCGCCTTCGCGCTCAGCACGTTGCCCAGCGACACGTTCTTGAAGCCCAGATTCTGGCGGATGTCGTCGTAGTTGGGGATGTTGATGCCCGCGGGGATGCCCGACCCGGCGAAGCTGAGCACTTCGAGTGAGGTGAAGTCGGGCGACAGGAAGCGGTCCTTTTCAAACTCCTCGTCCCACGGCAGCCGAGGGATGAAGGTGCTGGCCGTTTCAACCAGCTTGCCGAATGCTTTGGTGCGCTCCAGGTTGACCATGGCCACGAAGCCTTCCCATTCTCCACGCACGCCATGCGGGTCGCGGTAGGTTTCGACAAAGCCAATGTCTGTCTCGACAAAAGGCTTCTTGTCCTTGATCCACCATCGCTGGCTCTCCTTGAATGCTTCGATGCTGCCGAGCCCAAAGCTCTTGCCGTACTCCTCGTGCATCTTCTTCTCCGTCTCGTTCAACGCTTCCTGCTCCGCCTTCTTGATCTCTGCCGCGATCTTGGCCATTGACTCCTTGTAATCGCCGAAGACAAGCGTGCATTTGCCACCTCCCTCGAGCTCTAGGTACTCCTTGCTGCCCAGATCGCGATCCGCCACGGCTGGACTGTCCGTGCCACTTGCAATCAGCAGCTCGAACTCTGCTTGCCCCCGCTTCCTCAGTCTCGTGTTCTCCACCAGTAAGCCGGCCTTCTCACACGCATCACTGACTGCCGCGATCTCAGCCTTGGTAATATCCTCGCTGTCTGGATAGTAGGCGCTCAAATGCCCGCTGTCGGGGTAACCCAGATGCATCAGGCCCACATCCGAAGTCTCGTAGATGCCCCCGCCCGCCTTGGTGGCCGCCACAAAGAGCTCGCTCGACCTTTTGTCGATCGAGCTCAGCTTCTCTAACGCTGCCGCGCTGATTCTGGGGATGAACTTGCTGTCGCCAAAGCCCTTGTAATTGCCGCAGTTGCCCAGGAACTGTGCCGCGTAGTTGAGCCACTCCTTGACATCGGCCTCGTCGACGCCCGTCTGCTGGCTCAGCCGCGCGTAGTCCCCGTCGACGGCGGTATGCAGCGCCACAATCAGGTCGTAAATGGCTTCAGACTCGGGCGACACCTGAGCCAGCGTCACCCTCGTGCCCAGGAAGGCAGCACGCGACAGATGGTGCGCATATCTTTTTTGCTGCGCGGTCAAGGCCGCGAAATGAGGCGCGATCTCGAGACGCACTACCGTGGGCGGTGAGTCTGCGAGGTAGTTGGAGCGCACCGCGTCGTCTACGGCCGTGTTTTGCACCATTTTAGGTCGAGGTATGCTGAGTTGGGCTCGGAGGAGGGATATGCGATGAAGGAGCGTTTGAAGCGGTGTTTGCATCTATAGATATGATATAATAATACACAGACTGACCTGTTCAGCCTGATTTCCACCGTAGGTGCCTTCTAGCCCCGCCGTTGCCTTGCTGCCCTATCCTCGTCACACCTGAGCAGTCCTACTATACTCGGGATATGTTCACACTCATCATGACAAAAACATCGTATTTAGCTTCTGCTTCTGTCGACAAAGTTCAAGATATGAATCGGACAGGACGGCTTCATCACCCAGTGCCTGTGCCTGGCAAAGGAAACTCAACTTTCACTCCTGCGTGGCTCTCACAACACCACAAGAGGTCCATGCTACGCCATCCAGCTCGGTCCTTTCATATCCACTCGGAATAGCATTCTCGATTGGAGAGAGGGTGTCGGGGTTGTAGAAAGTCGCTCCCCACGAGGGGTTGTGCAAACGGCGACGGCCTTGACCCTGCAATTCCAAAAATCTAGTTGAGCAACCACGATACAAAGCTTTCAGTTTTTATGTGAGATCCTTCAGTCCATCACACTCTACACCCTGTTTTCTCTCAAAGTCGACCGGCGCAAGACACTTAAGCAAGCCAAGCGCTCACAGCGTCCACCAAGATATCGGTCAAAGCTGCCGAGTCTGTCGTTGCTCACACCTCGTTGAATACGGTCTTTAAGATTCAGAGGACGCAGACTAGCTGGTGGAAAGAAAGCATGTAGGTTGGTGTCGCGGATCCGTCCTGTCTCAAGCCCTGTCCTTCAGCCTTTAGACCATTCACAGACCCCGTGCTCTCTGAACGTGGCCCCCAGCATCTCATTGCACACCCATCTCACTGTCTGCGTATGCAATGTGCCGTCCCCGCGACCAGACCCGGCATCGACCACATTCCTGCCTCGTGCCAACGCTTGGAATATTGCCAGCTGGTCTTGCAGGTGTTCATCCACACATCCCCCTCGCTGAAATTCTGTATCAAGGCCCCCGACAGCTCTGCGGACTGAAGCTTCGACCAGACGTTCAACTTGCCCAGCCTTTCTCATCTTGGCACCGTTCCCGAGGAAGTCTCGCCCAATTCGCCAGCCAGTGGTAGTGTGTGCTACGAGGAGAAGGTAGAATCTGCTCTCGTCTCCGGAGTCATCGTCAACAACGACTTCAACTGGGACATGGAAACGCTGGTTGACCTGCTGTTCAACCCTCTGCATCACTTGCCGCCGCAAGGACTCGGGATGCGCAACAATGCTGACGCCAATCTTTTCAATGCTCCCTCTGTTGGCCACCTCGAAGCCATTTAGAAGGCAACCCTCCGCCTGTTGCCCATCTTCTCCCTTGTCCACCACAACCGACACTTTCACCTCTCCGATCTCCTGAGCGGCACCACCCGCCCATCCCCTTTTTACAATGTCGACCTGCACATCCGCCGGCAGCCCGATCTTCTGCAACGTCGGCAGCAGCACCTGCTGCACGTATTCCCCGCTCATACTCATATCGACATTCGTGCCTCCCTTAAGTACGAACTCCACTCTTTCCTCGTGCCATGCCATGCGAAACACAACGTACGGCAAGATAGCCTGAAAAATCAACCAAACGGACCCCGGCTTTTTTAACTCGACAGTGTTGCAATTGGCCACTTGATTTCCCAACTGCCCTTGCCCAGTCGCCCTCCTTCCTCCCGCAGTTCTCTTTCCCGGCCTAAACTTCACTTCCCAACTCCCAAGCTCTGCACCCTCGACGCTCGCATCTGTCTGGTGAGCCAACCACAGTAGAGCGGCGAGATGCGACTCCTTCAGACCACCTTCTACCCGTCGACGTGAGCCATTCTTATGATTGCCCTTGCTGCTCTTGTTGTTGGATCCCTTTCGACGATTGCTGAATGGCGCACGGTTGGCGCGGATGTTGTACAAGTGCAAGGGGGTTGACGTGATGGCAGAAAGCGCCAGGGCCACGCGGACCAGTTGCCCGCCGCCCTCGAGGGTTGATCCGTCAAGGGATATCATGAGAGGGAATGGTGATGATAATACTAGTATGGTATATTTAGTATATGTATTTCCTACTTTAGCTGCAGGTGAAATGAATGCTTTGGCAGGCTGAGCGAGCGAGCGAGCGAGTAAGCGAGCGCCTTCGTAAAAAGAGGGCGGGACACAAGGAAACGATTCAACTCGGAAAAAGCAACGACAGTGTGTCAAGGAGGAAAGGGAAATTTATCGTAGTTACACGCATCTATTATTGAGTCATAGTCACAAATGACTGGGCTTGGTTCATAGGTGTGGCAGTGCTTGCTGAGCCTCGCCCAGCCCAGCCTCTCCTGCCCTTGCCTCTCTCTCCTGGCACTGTGTAACAATAAGGATATGCATGAACTGGCATAACAGACTCAATTCCTCTTCACTGTCGGTTGTCGTGCTACAAAGTGTACCCAGTGTTGCTTGGGTTAGGCTGCTGAAATAGAGCTTCGATGACAATCATACTGATGCTATTGCTTTGGACCTCTGTGCTCTAGGCCAGGGCCAGGGCCAGGGCCAGGGCCAGGCCAAAACTACATCACCTCCTTTTGCCAGCACACTCTCTGCTTGTCCTTTCACCCTTTCAAACTTGAGTCTTTGTCTTTTTCGCACGCTTTGTCTCCACCTTTGCTTCCTTCTTAGCCTTCTTCGCAGCCTTCTTAGCCTCTGGCACAGCTAGTGCCACGTTTGACACTGGCGCTGCTTCGACTGGCAGGTCGGCATCCTTAGCTTTGGCAGGCTTATCTTTGGGAATTTCCTGCTTTTCTGCATCTTGAGGAGGGACGTCGGCAGCATCTCCGTTGATTGGCGGTTTTGCTGATACCTCGACGGCCGCCGCAGTAGAAGCTGGTTCTGCAGGAGCGAGTTCAATAGCTTTAGTCTTCTGTGCATCTACCTTGCTCGCCTCCAATGCACTCGCGGGCTCTGTGAGTTGGACAATGGGAGCATCATAGCCTAGCTTCTCTTTCAAAGCCATGGCCTTTCTGCCTCGCTTCTTCGTCTCCTTTTCATTCTTCTTCCTCCACTGGTCAACAGTCTTGGAGGCTTCCAGCTTCTGTCTCTCAAGCTTCTCGTGCGGGATCTTTCTGAATTTCTTGTTGGCGCCCTTCCACACGTCTGGATGCAGGTTCTCAGCCGGGGCGAATTTGCATTTGAGGATGTGGCCAAACATGAGGTAGTTGTCCATTGTCTCGGCGACAATCTTGGCCACCTCTTCTGAAGCGAACTCAACAAAGGCAAAGTGCTTCGACGCCCCCGTGCGTCGGTTTCGCGAAAGTCGCAATCGAGTAATATCGCCAAACTGGGAGAAATACTCGCGCATTTGATGTTCATAGAAGCCGTGAGGAATGCGGCCGACGTAGATTGCCCCAGGCTTATCCGTCCCGCTCTTTACAATCTTGCTGAGCTTCTTCTTGGTCTTCTTGTAGTGGGGGATGCCGCCCAGATTGTCGACATCTAGGCCCGTGTCCTCGGCATGATCGGATGTGTCGCTATCGAAGCCAGCAAGAAGAGCGGCGCCCAAGTCTTCAGCCTCCTGAGTCTCGGCTTCGCCACGTCCATACTCCTCCACCAGCTCAGCGTCAACAGTGTGCTGGGCCTCGGCCTGCATCGAGCCCGGCAATGCTTCAACCTCCTCGGTCTCTGCATGCTCAATGATGCCATTGGTTCCATCTGCCGTCAGTGTCTCCTCACGGTTGCCGTGCTTGGACCTTTTGCTTTTCCTTTTCTTTTCTTCGGTGCTCAACTTGGAAAACGGAGCGTCCGCAGCGGGAGGAGGAGGAGCGGAGCTGTTGTCAGGCTCTTCATCATTGCCCATATAATCGGCCGCTCGCCCACGTCGGCCATTCTTGATGGCTTTTGTTCGGGTTGGAGCCTCAGCAGGAGCAGAGGCGTCTGCAGCAGGTGCAGGGTCAGACACAATCTTCACCTTTTTACTCTTTTGGGAGCCACCAGAGCCTATTGGTAGATCCTTCCGCTTCTTTTCCCCCATGTTGAGCAGTGAAATGTGATGCGGTGCTCTGCAAGTACAAATAGAAGATGTAGTACTGAGCCGCAGCTTGGGGCTTTTTTTCTAAAAATTTTAAGAGCAAATGTCACAAACTTGCCAACATTCAGTTTACTTAAGGACTCATCATAGGAATTGTTCAATAGGCCACATGTGACAAATGTTTGGCAGCCACATTGTCATACAGTGACTGAATGGTGAGCAACGCTATAGCCCATGAGTAGGGACGTAAGGGTTCCGGTAAGCAGCATCGGTCGCTGCTGGGCTAGAGCTTGGCGAATCCACGGATTGTACTTATGGATTGTACTTCCGACTGGCACAGGCCCCAGCTCACATCCACGCTCGGAGATAAACAAGCACTATGAAGCTCTCGTGTTCCAGGATCTGAAAGCTTTCCTCAATATCCATGGGCTTATTAACTTAGTACTAGGGCTGTTGGCCGGCCTGACTAGCCACGGTTACCGCCCTGAGCATGGGTCTTAGCATAGCCCTCAGACAACTACTGTATATGCACGAGTTGGCGAAAGTAAAGCCGGTCATGCCATCTGGAGCTTCCAACTCGCCATAGCGAGCATAAACCCCAAAAATCGCCCATTTGCACGCGTCGAGTCGTCTGACCCCCTTGCACGCTGCCTCAGACACTCTCCGCGCCTATGCATTAATCTTTCGCCTCTGCCCCAGCCCAGATATTATAGTTGATGTCCTCTGTCGGAAGGAAGTGTGTCATACATCTCGACGAGACTAAATCGTCAAATTTGGGATTTATGCTTGCGGTGATACCCATTGCGAGCCGGAGCTGACAATGATGACACCTGCGGCTTTGTATCCAACGCGAGATCCTGTTCTCTGTTGACCGTTGGCATAATTAGCTTATTGGCTGAACGGATCTGACGCTCTTGCTTAGATGTGCACTTACCTTCATTTATCAACCTTGGATCATACGAGGTCTAGGAAGATAGCGGATCAGCCGGCATAGCCTTCAGAATCTGCGTTTAGGTCGTGTACGAGAACAACTGTGAACGTGAGAAACGGACGGTCCCTGTATTAGTCACACTTGACGGCTTAGGAAACAACAGCAGAGCATTGCGCTGCCCTGAAGTTGAGCGTAGTGCTTCTTCCTTTCCACATCTTGTCGTTCATCTTCTTCGCCTACTCTGAACCGAATAGGATACCGCTAATAGACTAACTTACAACACACTTCTGGCAAATGGCTGTCATCTGGAGTCTAGACCTGCGCGAGTTGCAGTGGTGGAAGTTTAAGGCCTCACATATGTTCGGGGACAGAGACTATCGCCTGAGGAGGACCAAGTTCGTTGTATACCAGTGCAGCATGATCTCTATGGCTCTATCAGAATCAATTGGCATTGCAGCGCTCTCAGGTGCGCAAACCAAGTCACCGACCAAACCTATCTTCCATCTTAACCACTGGGACATAGATTATGTTGACTAGCAATCGGCCATAGAGAAACTTCACTCGTCCGCTCGCGTTCACAATGACAACTTCGTCGACATTGCTCCTACAACATCTTCGTTGGAATATACATCGCTACAATCTTCGGAGCCGCTTTCTTTTTTGACCTCTTCTTCCCCGAGTGATGGGAACCAGTCAACATACGCTGGCGGTGGCGAGCTTGTGCTGGCTTTGGTTGTCTTCTATGCATTGGAGACTCCTTGGCCTTTACAATTCCCACAGCCTGCTATCTACGAGAAATTAGCCGAGCATCCCCCAATCGTTTACACTACTAAATCTAGGAGAATATCTCTAGGATTAAGTTTCAAGGACAAGTATCCTACTGTGATGGTGACAATGGGGTGTCCAGTCAAGTAGACGCAAGAACCGGCCTTGAGGGAGATCTGTCTGCAGCAGAGGCACTGTGGAGCTGGTCCAAGGAGACCGCTGTCAAGTAGAACAACAAAACAAACCTGTAAACTGAGGCCGATACTGCGGCAACAAAGCGAGAGTCCAGGACTGGGAGGACTCTACAGAAAAACAATCTGAACAATGAAAACTAATGCTGGCCTCCGCTGAGGACCAGGAAACTTGGGCAGCAACCAAATCAATAAAGCTGATGTCGCGCGAAAAAGAAATGATGATGTCTTGTGTCTGTGTCTGTGCTCCCATCACCTCTCTATATACCATGGCCGCTGCTTGTTGCCAAGACATCTTGAAACGGAATATATTTTGGTATGGGACCAAATTGATAGTGAAGTTGCTCTGATTCTCTCTCGAGCGAGGAGCTCAAGGGCAGTATATATAACTATATGAGAGTGACTATAGGGGTTTCCATGGGTTTCTCTGTTCTTCCATCAGCGTAGATTACAGTACAATTACCTAATAGCTGGCTGCTCATAGATCATTCTGGAATCCTGTAGACTCTGTGGTTACTGATAGATAGTTCAAGAATCTTGTATGCTCGGTCGAGCGGAAGAGAGAGGAATCGTGTGATATGATTGGCTGGTAGAATGAGCGAGTGATCGACGCCAATAAATGATATGATTGGCTGCTGGAACAAGCGAATAGGATCTCTTGATTGACAATCGAGGGAGCAGCTGTCAGTTGATATAGCTGTCAATCTAGGGGTTGATCTGGGGTTCGATCTGGCAGATCAGGAGTGATATTAAAGAATGATGGATCGATATCCCAGCAGAAATTCTTATATAGGCAGAAGTCTTTGCACTAATCACGTGGTATCACGTGATATTGTGTGTTCTGCTAGGCACGTGATCAGCTGGAATCTTGACACAAAGCCTCGCTGCCCATGGCTAGATCTTGGGACAATTAGTGATGTATTGGATAACCATGGTTTCATTTGCGTTTAACTCATATTTTCTCAGTGGATACAATGAATTTTAGTCCTTGAAGATGTAATTGTCAATATACACCAAGCGAAGAACAATTTTTACTGTTCGAGATCTAATGCGAGTTCTCCTTACTTTGTAGACCTATAATAGCCCGGTGTTTATCGTTAGGAACTGCAAGCGCGGCATCTTGCCGACAGAGCGCTAAGTAGCTAGCTATTGCTCCTCGCGATACCATAATAACGATCGCGGAGGATGTGTGATTCGGTTCCAAGTACCGATGCTAAGAAGTTCAGGATTACGGGAGGCAGCGAAAGGAGGTATGTAGTACACCACTCGCTTGCGAATGGGAAGGCAAGGCTCCATAAGAATAAGCGCAGATCGAGGACATGTAGACCTGCGAGATTGTATTCCTAATCATATTGTCCAAGAATCAATACTCTATGCCAAAAAGCTCAGCCTCTTTGTCCGAAAATGGAGTTGGATAACCGTCCTCAATCTTCTTCAGCATTTCTTCGCTAGCCATCAGGCGTGCATAAGGTCCATCATCTATGTCCACAAAGGTGCCTTTGGAAATCGGTATATCCTTGAAGCGTTCTTCGATGCCTGGTTCCTTAAGCCAGTCTTCATCATCCCTACTCCGTGGAGTAAGTTCGAGCATTGAAGGCGAGGTATGTGGAAGCTTCCAATCGTCGCGCAACCTTGCTGTGTCCCAGAAGACATATCCCATCCTTCGCAAGTTGTACCTTATGAGTAATGAGTCCCTGCCAGTCATAAGACTGTGTTCCTTGGCCCACATCCATCCTTGATTTGGCCCTTTCAGAGTTCCCGTATACGCCTTATCTGGCCATTCTATCCTAGTATCAAATGAAACAAGTCGGCTCTGCAAATGTGAAAGTGCTTCAAAGAAAGATACCGAGCAACGGCCGAGTGAGTGATGCACAATAGCCTTGATTTGATCCACTGGGGCCAAATTAGATAGCCATCTAATAAATGGTAGACCTCTTGCGACAAAATATTGGAATCTCCGCTCGTAGTGCTCAAATATGTCAAGGCCATTCAAATCTAATCCCATCTTAATTTGTACCATTGGCTCCTGCTCAAATGCTTCCTGAGAAGCTTCAGACTTTGTGGCCATGTCTTTAGCCACACTGGAGACCTCAAGAACAATGTAATCCTGTAGCCTCCTACACATGTTCTTGACAAACTTGACCAAGAACTCTTGGACTGAAAGAAGCTCCTCTCTTTCCCAGGGAGGGAACCATTGGAGGAAGTTCAGTATTCGGTTGTATACTGCATTGGGGATTAACATGGAATCGTCCATAGTGTCCGGAGTGATTCTTCGATAGAGCTCGAATTGGAGAAAAGCGCGCTGGAGCCTGCTCCTTTCGCTGATGGTACAGCTTCTGGTTGACTGCTGTGACATTTTACCAGCTGCAAAGCTGAGAGTATCCTGCTCAAAGCAAGATACGAAGTAGTCAGATATCCACCACAGCTTGCAAAGTGAGACCAGTAGGTTCCAGTCACACAGGGAGCTGTCAAGCGCATACCCCTGTGGGAAGTCCTTGTAAAATCTGTCCTGGCTCTCCTCAATAACTGTGGTGGAAGATTTTGCCCACCATAGTTTTGATATCTGGGACGCTGTACAAGCAGCGACTGCAATATGGAGGTTCTCGTGTGGGATCGCATTCCTAATGATGGCCTCGAGGATTGTGGCCCGGTTTCCTTGGAACATTTGCCAAAGAGGTTTTGCAGTGCTGACGAAAGCGAACAGGTCTCTCGGCGTCTCTAGATGGGTCATCACTAGGACACCAAGCTCAGCCGGTAGCTTCAAGAAACCTTGAGATAACATTGTGGATGTTTACTGCCAGAGATTTTGAAGTTCCAGTCATGGAAAGGTTGGAATATAAAGGTTGGAATATAAAGGAAGCAGCAGGTGATGATGCCAAGCCCGATGACTCACACTTCAATAACTTAGCTCACTTCTTGACTTTCAATTCCGTGATTCATCTCTGTTTTCTCTCTCCAATTGACGTCCCAATGTCATAGAATATCTCTCCTTTGGTAGATGCGTGCATACTATCGTCGATCGCTGCAACCTGGAAGTAAGCGCCTTCTCTTGCCTTGCCAGTCCCATGGGGCTGCCTCGGGCACTTAGAGCACGCACCCGTCCTCAATCTTGGCACCACCAACTATTCGACCGAGCAATTTCGACAACGCCTCGAATGCGATATTTTCTTGGTATACGCCAATGCTTGTTATTATCACGGTCTCCAGCTATGCCTATATTGATCTGTGGTAATTACATGACAATTTAGCTTATATTGCTAATATTGTGGGTGTTCCACTTTTTTTGGCCACAGGGTGAGCACGACCTGGCGGTTAGAAAGGCTGCCGTAGATTTCTCCCAGGCTCCAATCATAGCCGGGAGTCTGTCGCTCGCTAAGCATCGGGGAATTGTACCGTGCTATCTCTGTGTGTGCTCCGTTTGTGTACGTGTGGAGACCCTTAATCCCTCGCGGTCACGGATGTGCTGAAACAGCGATGCGGCTTGGATCAAAATCACTTCTAAAATTGGCTCTTTCAGTTACAGATATCCGCGCGCCATAGGGAGCGCTGGTCAAAGAAACGGCCGAGTCTGCGACGCGTGAGAGGCGTTGACAACCAGAGATATGTGTCATACCTATCGCTTGAACTGGAACAGATCCAGCTCTTACAATAACCGTGCGCAACTTCTTTGAAGCTTTCTGTTTCAACGCAGTGAAGGCCAGTTGTGTCTATGATGAAACCAGCTCTAGAATCAACACATGTTATCATGTATTCCCATCTAAGCAACTTCCTCAGCATACGAGCATCCCGCGCGCTTCGGCGCGGCCGAAACCGAGGTCTTTGACCTGAATAGTACAATTTCAATCTATCGTTACACACTAACTATAGAGCATAGAGTCTGCCTTTAGCACCATCGCTAGCAGATCGCTGTATAAAGGAGTATATAAAGTATGTCTCAAGAGTCGAGATTTGAAGGAACGAGCAACTCCTGTCTGTCTACTCATTTGCATCAAGTATATTTTGCCGGTTTCTGTCAGCAAAATGTCGGACCGTGGCTACCGCACGGTTACCATTGTGCCGGTATCTAACGGAGATGAATATGCCCGAAGACGACGAGAACGATACCCTGACACTTATCAAAGGCAGGTTCCATCCAGGTCCGCCGATAGAGACTACAATCGCTACAAAGAGCTACAGGAGTGCGCAACAAGCAGCAGAGACAAATACCACCACAGGAAAGAACAACTTCGTGCCGCGACAAACCCGAGGTATGCGGCGGACACATCACATTTTCCTACCAATTTAGAACAGGACCAGCTTAAGGGCCTGGAGCCTCGCCACCATGGTAAGCTAGTAAAGCACTGCGTTAATGCTGAATGGGACAGCCGGAGGTTCGGATACTCTTCAACAGCTGGAATGCACTTCTAACTCCAAGCTAGGCATGCAGATGCTCGCGCTGATTACGTCGAGGGTCATCCTTACGGGTACAAGACTCTTGCAGGCCGAAATGCTCACGTCACACACATGGAAACGGCATACAAGGATGCAAAAAGTTTTCATGCACTGGGCAGTGGCCATATGGCCTTGGCAAAGTGAGTGATTTCCCCCACAGTAGCACAGAAGCTGAGAGGAAACTGACTTCTCTCAAGAAGCGGTGAACACCACCGGTCTCCCTCTCACGAACCGCACTCACGCTCGAGTTCTCGTCATTCAAGCGGCGCGGACATAGTGATGAGAGAGCCTCGCCGCCGCTAGATCAACACAAAGGCATCTATCAGTAGAGCGCGAGTCTTATGAACCCAGCCGATTCGCCGGCCACGACAAGCATCACAAAGGGAAGGTTTGCTGGGTGAAAGGACACTGGGCCAGGAAGGGGAGGATTAGGCTTTCCCTCACACTATCTCTATCTCAAATTGTGCCAGTCCCTGGTCACGAATGCTCTCGTATGCACTACTAGGTCCTTATCTCTTCCTTGTGTATCACCTAATTATTGCTAACCTGTGTGAGTCCTTTTGACCATACCTCTTCCTGAAAAGCTGGTCACATTTCTGCCGTGGTTCACTGTCCACAAGATTCTCCATTACAATTAAGGACGATTTCCAAGAAACAAGGTACTAGATGGAGCCATCCTCCCCTAAATAGACGTCTTTAATCTCTGCTACCCTGATATCTACTTCACCAAGTTTGCGATGAGAGCGGGTAGAGTGAGCCTATTCTATATGGAACAAATGTGATGGTGCTTCAGACTGATTGGCCTCTGTTACCTCTGTTGCCTCTGTTGCCTTCTATGTCTCCTTCGTAGCGCGCCGGGGGCACTTTTGAACACCATTGTCAAGGCTAACTGTGGAATTGGTTAGTAACCAAGATCGTTTTCAAGTTTGAGGCAGTAGGTATTGTTGAAAGCTATTGATATGTTCTGTAATCATTATCAGGGGCTGCGACCTTAATGGGTCTTGGAGGACTCCAGCAACCAAGCCTCCAGTAGAGCACAACCGGTGATGAGACACTGGTAGTGAGACATTGGAGAGCGACACGCGGAAGGCCAGGGTGGTGAGTTCGGCTGATTATCAGCAGAGCGATCCACTCTGAAGGTACTTAAGTAGCTTAAGATGCCCTGAAGAGTCTCCCTCTTCAACGAAACCTCCCTATATCTAGCAGCCTCTGTTAATAGCGTATCACTCCTATCACAAGCCCTTGTAAGGGTTTGTGACAGGATTGATACTCTATCAACAGGGGCGTCTATGTACAAGAAGGTTTCGTTGAGGGTGGCTCTTGGTGGGAGAGAAGGTTGCATTATATGCCCTCCTGGTCTCTCTTTGGCAATCTCCCCCTGAGTCAGGTGTGTCCCCCCAAGTGTATACCCCTATGCCGAGCCGACTACCCAAGTAGGTGCAGGCAGGCGTGTACCCGCTCCCCCATTAAGAGTTCGTGGAGTCTCTCTATTCCTGTTAGTGGTTGCCCCATAGTTACAGACACAATGCAAGAGCCATTGTGGCAGTGGTATTTTTGTGGCTTGGGCTGGTCCTCGCCCTTACAAGGTAAGCTTGCTATCACTCGTCATTTATCATGACCAATTGCCTATCCACATCCCGGTACTGCTGTCATGTTCGCATTTGCCGTCATTATGCAATATTCGCACCCAAGTCTTCCGGAGCAAGGTATCATCAACGTCAGGAGATGAAGAGAGAAGGAATCGAATCTCCGCGGTCTGGCCAGATACATCAGAGTCAGCCCCGTGCAAGATAGCCCATCATCTCGCGTGCAATCTGTGCATTTCGATACTTGTCCCATGCCTCCTGCGACCACTTCCCCTCTGTCTTGGTGTGCAACTCTTTGGCCATGGCAGCGGCTTCCTCGATGTCTCCGTCACTGGCCTTGAGGAGCTTGAAGCCAATGATCATGAACTCGTCGACGGTCTCATAGCCCGGGAAGATTATGTCGCGTCCACGCAATGTCTTGAGAAGGACTCCCAATCGAAGCATGCCTTGTTTCTCGTCGAGCCCGTCCCAGAACATGCCAAATGGGCACTGCTCACGTGGTGGCATTTCCATCATTTCCCCGCGAGCATTTGCTAGTTCCTGCTTCTTTCGCAGATCGTTCTCGAGGGATCGCTGATGGTTGACATCTTCAGTGGTCTTGAGATGGCCTCTATCAAACTGCTTGCAGGTTAGCCATCGCAACAATGTGAATAAGGCAGCAGGCTGTCCGTATAGCTCACAAAATCCAGAGGTTCCTTCATACGCAGCATTCTGACCCCTTCTTGTTTGCTCTGTCTAGGAGGTGACTCTGTTGCTGACTCTTGCTCATCTTCCTCGTCAAGAAGCCGTCTAAGGACCGGCATGTTGTCGACAAAGATATCGGGCGCATTGTTGTCGCGTCTGAGTCGCTCATCGAAGCCCTGGGAAAGCCAAGTCAGGAATTGTCTCTCGTTGATGTCGACAGCCGGGGTTTCTTCGTCCTGCAGTTGTGGCACGACCTCATCTTGCCTGGTCAAGAGGTTGTGTCTCATTTGCACCATGCCGAGTCTGTTCTCCTTCCAGTGTCCGACAGCGTTACTCCACTCCTTTTCTTGGTACTGGCGATAGCTCATCTCGGCAACTTTGGGCTTTTTCGCTTTGTTCTCGCTACAGGCAGCGCCTTCTCTGAGTGTCTCTCTTCGCTGCTTCTCCGCAGCCAGCTCCACTTCTGTCAAACCTTCCAAATGACTGTCGCGAGCGCCCAGGATATTGCCTGTGTAAGTGAGACCCGTCTGTACATTTTCAACTTCCCAAGTGCCCTTGCTGCCCGGCCGTGGAGGAACTTGGCGGACGACCTTGCAGCCAAACTTTCGGCCACAGCTCCATACAAGATGATTCTCGAAGTTGGTAACGATCTCGTTGAGAACACCGCAGCAGTCGCATTCGAAGTAGTGGCCCTTGACCGCCCCGCCTCCTCTGCGCGGCTGCGAGCCAACCTTTTGGACTAGTGCCTTCAAGTAAGTGGTGTCCGACCTTGAGGACATTGTGAGAGACCAAAAGAGGTTCAGGCTGAATTCTTGTAGGTGATTTCAAGAAGCCCACTAGTGCCTGGGGGAGATGTGAGAGTGTTCACCTGGAGAGTCTCCCAGACAAGTGGTTGTTGAGTGAGTGGCTTCACTGAGAAGAGTGAAAACTTTGCCGAGCTTTCTGCCATGGTTGCTAGGGATCATTTTGATTCAATGGCGTGCCCGTGAATTCAAGATATGAATTGCACGCTGAAGCATGGGTACGTTGATGTTGACAAGAGACAGTCGCTGCCTGATGTCGTTTCCAAAGAAGGTTAGCGTATTGTCTGCTAAGTCGCTCTACCCTTTCTGGTTCTCACACTGCCCCAAAAAGCCCAGGGCTCCTCTCCTTACTACTTACTGCCATCACACTGCTCTTTCTAGAAGCTGTTAGTTTCTGCCTTGCAGGAGCTACATGCGCCACCCTGTCATCGAATTCCAGAGCCAAGTCAAAGCCTGGAAACTCGGAACTCCAACCACTGGCCTTTGACTCTGTTGCGACACTACTACAATGACCATGGAATCGATTCTCATCTTGCCGCACGCCCTGCAAGGATGAATGGCGCCCATGGCTTCCAACCTCGACTCGAACTACGAACTATGTTAACCGTTGCTGTCTCTAAGACGCTTTAATTGAACAGACGCCGAACTTCCTCTTTTGAGTTTGCTCAATCTAGTTTCATCAATTGCAATTTGCCAAATCTTAAAGAGGCAATGCGCTGGAGTTAAGGTTCCATGATTCCCTGTCGTCCTCATCGCATCCCCGCATCGTCAGCGGGATCCCCTCCGCGTTCCTTCGCATCCTTGCAATGCCCAAGTTTCTGGAGGAGGCCTGCTCGGTTGAGTCTGACCTGTATACACAGATGCCAACCTCTCTAGGGGTTGTAGCTGATGCCCGCAGAGCCAGCTATCAAAGGCGACTCTGACTGAGGAACAGGAGTTGCACCGGACTGCCTGAAAAGCTCTGCGGCTTGGACACGATCGAACGGTGACAGAGATCCCCACTATGCGCACCACCAAAGACACTGCATCTACATCACAGAAGCTTTCCCAAGGAGAGAAAACTTCTTGCATGACTTGGCGTCCTCTCATATTACGGTGGGCGGTTCTTTCAGTTTCGGACTGTCTAGCCGACAATAATTGGATATAATAGCTCTTTCGTGGGTAATCGCGACAATTACAGCGCGCCAAGTGTTGTGCGTTGCAAGGACACCTCATAAACATGGATCTGCCGGAGAGAACAAGCTGCAGCCAGCAAGTCGCCTGCAAGCTTAGGGACTCATCTTCGTATCATTTTAGTTGGCAGCTATACCGAACGACTACTTCTTAATCTGTCACTGCGACCTTCTGCATTGGCTTATCGGCCTAGGGTACCTGTGCCGTCCTCCACCTCATTGGTCATCAGAGGGGGCTGGGAAACCTACACAGTCCAAGTCCACAAGCGGTTGCATTCCCGTATGCATACTGCCAGTTTGGATGCGGTAGGTCCATGACGAAGTGTACGCCGGGACTTGGTACGCGAGCCGCTGTCGGTATTCATTATACAAAGAAATCCCTGTCGCGAACCAGCAATTCATTGGATGTCGCATTCCGCCGAAAAGGGTCGCAAAACGAGAGCTAGCTGGCAGAATTTTCTGCCCAGAGATCTGACCTGGGTCTATTGGAGAGCGACCGAGGTTTGCGCGCCGTGTGACAAGCCAGACCAAAATCTGCGCTGGGGAGAAAGAGTCGGAACCAACAGAGAAGACCCCGATTCATCCCACCCCTGTCTGCCCAGGCCAGCGCGCGAAATGTTGGGCATAGCAAGATTTGGCCTAAGCTGCTGCAACTGTCACATTCTGAAAGAGTCCTTGCCATTCGCCATATGGCGATTCGTTGGTGGGCAAAACAAGTCCTTTCAGATGTTTAGAAATAGGGAGAATGTGGACTTGGGGCTGGTATCCCACCGCAGCGCTGTTTTGCGCGCCTCACTTAATTGACAGCTGTCACTACAACCAATGGAGCGGCCCAGCAACCTGGCGCCTCCTTGCGGCAGAGGCTAGACACGTGGACGACCACCCAAGTGTGCAAGACGGCACGCTCGGCTGTGGTGGTGTTGGCCGACACTTGTTCCTGGGCTTTGCCAAAAGCGCTGCTAGCGATGAAGTCCCTGTTTCGGCATTGTTCGGGAGTTGGGACCACCCCGGCGTCCACCAATACCGTAAGTCCGTGCCTGAAAAGAGTTCGGCTACTAAGCCTGCACGGTTGAGTTAGCGCCATATTACGCCTCTTGCCGTACGCGTTGAAGTGCATTAGCCCCAGGAACTGGCTGCCAAGTGATTTTAGTTGCGCCCACTTCCTTGTTTACAGGGGCACCACACAATCTCGTGGATGCGGTGATGCCCTGCTCGGCTCTGACCAAGAACACGCTCAACGTTGGGGCCGGACCCCGGAAGTCAATGCTATGCGCCAAGATAGGGACACCCCCCCATCGTGATCAACACTACTGTGGGCACCATGATTTTTAGTTGAAGCCCTTAGCCGCGACCCTCCCTGTGGGCTTCGAGGTGGAGTTTACTTAAACAACTTACCCTCCTGGTGGATTGTTTTGACTTCCCTTTCTTTGCAATCCTTTTGTCTATCCTTTCGATTGATTAACTGAGCAGGACTCTTGACTAGCATCACTCCTTTGCTGTCAGCCAACTCGCACAGGATCACTCCTTGGCCAACAATACAACCAATCCAATCACCACCCTACGGTCTCACTACACTCCAATCCCGACATGCATTACTCAATCGTGACTGGAGCAGCCGTGCTGCTTACTCTTGCACCGTCTGCTTTGGCCTTGGGATCTGCCATTGTCGTCAACAACTGTGACTTCGACGTCTACTATGCTTCAGTCAGCCAGGGCGTCAGCGCTGAGCCAACCCTGATCGATGGCAGCTACTCGGAGGAGTTCAGCGACGAAAATGACGGAGTCTCGATCAAGCTTGCGCTCGAGGACAGCTTGAGCGGGGAAGTTTCGCAGTTCGAATTCACCCTGTTTAGTGGGAAGACGGCTTACGACTTGTCCAACATCGATGGCTACCCCTTCGCCGAATGGGGCTTGACCATCGTCCCATCCGTGGCCAACGATACCAGCAATCCAACTTGCCTTTCAATCGATTGCCCTGCTGGCGAGTCTGTCTGCTCTGCGGCCTACAATGCGCCTGATGATGTTCGCACCCTTGTGTGCGACGACGACACTGATCTGGTTCTGACCGTCTGCCCCGACGGCAGTTCCAATACCACCGACACCTCCACCGAGAAGCGTAGTGTTCCCATCCACTCTCACAACCGTATCCACGCTCGGCACTTCCATGCGGGAGCATAAGTGCTCTCATGACATCCAACGGTCTCCAATAAGCAACTGTCTTTTCACTCCCTGGCGCAGCAGGCCTGTCGCTTTTCTGTTTTCGATTCGCAACCAACACAGTCACTCACTCCACCGCATCTCCATGGGTCGACACATGGACATGCAACTCTTGGTCACATCAGTGTTTTTTGGTTCGCTACCGGTCTTGACGACCACCCTACATTCGTTTCTTCATCAACCTTTCTGCCAAGATACCCCCTTCAGGCGAAAGCGACAGGCGCATTGCAAAGACAGGCAAGACCGCGACAAACCAATTTGAGACCTTCAGATCCGGGACATGGTTCAACGACAAGCAAATGTCTCACGACATCACGCTATGACACGACATATACGAAAGCAGCTACTACAGAGACACCCCTCCACGGAGCCAAAATGCTGTTTCCGTGTGAATGACCTCTGCTTCTACACTTCCCGCTCCCGTCAATGCGGCGGAAGGAAGACCTTTGGGCATCGCACTTTTATGATACCCTTTGCTTACTTTCAATCGACATGCTCTTTGACGATGACTTGGGCGCCCGCATTTTATGGCCTCGTCTCAGGCATGTGCAGATGGTCGGGATTTACACTTGAGCAATAGATTCTTCCATTCTTCCATTCTTATATACACTTGGCGCTCCATTACTGACGAGTACTGAACGCGCATTGCACATAGCTCAAATTTTTACCACATTAACAAACTTTTTTCTTGTTTTCCCTTTTTGACTAGGATGACTAGTATGCTTAACGCCAGTGAGAGAGACACGATATCACTGCTACCAAATGATTTTGACTCGCAGGAGCTGTCAAAGACGATGATTATGATGACGGCGGCCGCGACGACATCATGCTTTAGGGTGCCATGTGTGCATGCTTTGTTTCCCCGTGTCAACGATCTATCGGCCTGTCTACATCAACCTATAGCAGAGCAATGCACGTCGCCGAAACGTACACCGCGCTGGGGTAGCCCTGCTGCTGCTGTTGCCGCTGCCGCATTGACAGCAATGCGCAATGCACGCGTAATACTGTAATGCCCCTTCGGTAAAGTCTAGGCAAAACCGTTGAACTTCAGTTCATCTCCCAAAATTCTCGGTCCGATAAGTAATAGCAATCAAACAATATCAAACCCATCTTTCTCTCCACTAGAGAGATCAGTTGTCGACGATCGATCGATCAATCAGTGTGGGTGGGCTTATCCTTATCTCTCCGCCCTTCGCCACCGTCCGCCTTCCGTCTCCGGCGGCGTCGAACCCTCAAGGGTACGTGCCTTGTAGCTCTCGGAGAAGCAAGCGTGAAAAAAATACTCGACAATGAAAAACTTAGATTGGCCCATCGGAAAACTTCACCTCCCTTTGGGATACGTATAAGTGGGGCCTGGCTATGGAGTGGATTCTTTGTTTAATTCCCGGCGGCTACTTATGACCGGATTCCGGTTGATGAATCCTCTTGCTGACGTTTTGTGCTTTGATCTTTATCGCAGTCGAAGGAAAGTCGTGCTGGGTGAGCGAGGGGCTCAAAAATGGGGATTGAAAGATAAGGAGGCGTGGCTCGGGCGGCGAGCCAGGGGGCACTCAATCGACGTAATGCACCATGCCCCAAAGGGGAGAAAATTAAAGTGAGCCTGCGGCACGGAGTGGGTGCTTTGGCTTTTAATTTCAAAAGCCTTTCCCCGGTTGGTCATCGGGCAAAACAGCACATTGGGATATTTTTCTAACAAAGGGGGGGGGGGAGGGGGATACAAATTTCCGGTGCCTGTGGGGTGTGGTGCGCGGTTTGCCAAGTTTTTCCGAGATTGACTATTACTCTGCCTGAGGGAAGATTACTCTGCCTAAGGGAAGATTACTCTGCCCAAGGGAAGAGATGGTCAAGTGTGTGATTATGTGTGGTATAATAGCGATAGCAGAAAGTTGAACAGGGGGCCGAGCAGCAGCTGCAGCTCGGCGACTCGGCGACTCGGCGACTTGGCGACCGCTGTAACTGCAACCGCAACTGCAAGCTGCGAGAGGCTGTTTGCACAAAATACGAAGTGGTGGGAGAAAGAGTTGAGCGGTGAGCCACAGCTGATGGCTTTGCTCTCTCCTGCCAGACTACCCTACCCGACAAGGTGGCTCATGCGTAGACGTGAGAACGGCACGGAAAATTTTCTTTGGCCTCTTCACCAGACCCTGCCTCTCTCTTGTGGAGTATGCAGCCGTTAATGGAGACATGTTTTGACGTGTGACATGAGAAAAAAAGTTAGCCCTTTGAGAGAGAGCGTGTTGAGATACATTCCAGAAATCTATCTTCTGGTGGTGCCAAGCGTCGCAAATTCGGGTTGGGGACGGGACATAGCCCCCCTTCACCAAAGGACAGCGGGAGGTATTCGGTACTCAGAATTCGGGAGTGATCTGACTCGTAATCATTCAGTGAATGAAATGCGAGCGAGCCAAGCATCGCGCGTTATGTGTTAGCTTGCTACACTGAAGAAGGCGCATATTAGCGACATGCAAGCTGAGCTGAGCTTGGCTAAGTAATTGCACGCATGGTACGTCCGTATGGTGAAGTGCTATTGAATGACATCCCCAACCTCTTGACTACCTGTTAGATGTCAATCGGTACCAGCCTCCAGCTCATCTTGGAGATAGCAGCTGAACGACAGTCCGATAGTCTTGTTGCAATCCTGCAATGCGCTGATTTTGTCTAGCTGTGTCCGGGCAACCGTAAAGCCGTGTGCCGTCAGACTTCCTGGCGGCGCTGCTAGCGAATTCCCTATATTAAATGCATCGGATGCCGAATCTGGAAGATTACCTCAAGGACCGGGCCGACAGTCTTGCCATGAGGAATGTGTTACCAGAGCTACCGTTTGTGATAAGTCTTGGATGGCACACTGGAATACCATGGAAGTAGTGATACCTTGGAGTGGCCGTTTAGGTGGAATCAAGGCGGTCGCCGGGCGCGTTGCTAGACTGAATATGTGCCTCACTGAATGCTCACACATTTCAAGATCTGAAAAGTAATATGCCTCTCATGCATCCTCTGCTTTGGCCAGCGCCGCCTCTAGGCCGCCCAGCAAATCTCGCTCTTCTTTCTGCTCCGAATCGGCTGCGTCGACCGTAGCCTTGGGCCCCTCTGCTGGTGGCGCTGGCACTGGCGCTGGGGCTGGACCTGGTTCTGACGCTGGTACTGGGACTGATTCTGACGCTGGAACTGGGACCGGCTCTGATACTGGGGCTGACACTGGCGCTGGTGCCGGTATTGATGTAGGTGCCGGTGCTGGTATTGATGCTGGTGCTGGTGCTGGTATTGATGCTGGTGCTGGTGCTGGTGCTGGTGCTGGTATTGATGCTGGTGCTGTTGCTGGTATTGATGCTGGTGCGGGTATTGATGCTGGTGCCGGTGCTGGTTGCGCTGGTGGGGCCTCTTCGTTGACCTCTCCTTCCTCGCTACCCTCACCTTCACTATCGTCGCCGCTGCCTTCCCCCTCGTCTCCATCAAGGTCCATACCATCCTCTTTCTTCTCTTCTTCCTTCTTCTTAACCGTATCCCCTTCCCCGGCCTCCGTAGCCCCTGTGTGCCGCTCGGTTGACTCCACTTGCACGGCCTTTCGTCTACCAGGCCCACCAAGCTTCTTCTTCTTCTTCCTTTTGGGCGGCATGTTCCTTCTCGCCGGCGTAACCTCACCTGGCGCAGCAGGGCCGCCACCAAGCGCACTTCCCAAACCACTCCCATCGCCCAAGTCAAATCGACTGTACTCATTCACCGTCGTGATTGGCGCGCCGTACCCGCTGGCCTGTTTCAAGACTTCCACATTTGTATAGATACTCGACATGCCGAGCCTCGTGTCGGCCAAATACTTGGGATCAGACATCTTGTCGGCCTTGTCCACAGGAACGGCCACCCACCTCCTAACCTCAAACGTGCGTTCCTCACTCTGGGCGGACACATTCGCCTCCACTTTGCGTTTCTTCGCCACGCCACCAGCGATACCAGCATCGATACCATCGGCACCCGCCGTTTCATCGCCATCGCCATCGTCATCCTCCAGCTCCTCTTCATCCTCAGCCTCATTCTCCTCCACCTCGCCGGCATCAGTGACATTCATCAGATGACGACTCTTCATGACGGTGCCCACGAGGCCTAAACTCCGTGCCTTCTCCCACTTGACCCAGTCGCCCTCTCCACCATCCCCTTTGGCTTTGGGGTCCCAAACACTCAATTTAGCGCTTCGATCACCCCTTCTGGCGCGTCTAATAAGTTCCTGGTTGTGCAGGGGGAGCTGGTCAAAGAAGCTGGGCAGAGGTAAATCAGGCCAGGGGTAGTAAGTGCCATCGTCCTTGTCAAGCGCGGACTTGCCCACACGGTCCGGATCAAGGTCGTCGAGACCGGCGGCCGCCGTGTCCTGGTTGACGCGTATTGATTCGAGGACGTATTTGCGGACGGGCAGACCATCGGTGGGGTCATAGTCAATGGCGCCCGCGCGATTACGCGCCGGAGTATTGTGCTCAGCGTTACGAGTGTGGCGTGACGAGCGGAGCGGCATTTTTAATAATTCAAGGCCGAACTGATTGGTTTTGTTGCCGTGAAGAAAGGAGGCAGCGTAGAAGGCGTTTCAGGCGTCAAGACCCCAACTTCGCTCGGGCGGAAGGTTAAGCGAGTTATGCCAAGCTCCCGTCACGTGGACACGCACCTGTTGGCAGGAAATGTTTCTCGTGTCGCCGAGTTTGTTATGGTTAGTTGGGCCAGGAGGGAAGGAAGATACCATCAAATGCGCAAGAAAGGGCAAACAAAGCGTTGCAAATAGGCTCCAGTACATTGTTATTGGTGTTTTATCTATCTGACCGCGCTCTCAAGACTGGTTATGGCTGCGATTTACTCTTGTCATTACTTGTAAGTACTTTATCCGTCTCGCCCATCTCGGGGCGGTCGGGCTGGTAGATCCGGTCATCTCTCATGCTAATGACACCTACGCAATCTCCAGGAATCCCTGACTCTCCAACAACAAGATGATTTGGTGAACAATGTTGCGCACAGACTGGGTCTCAACGTCAACCGTCAACTCGGCGTCAGTGGGCTGCTCGTAGGGGTCATTGACACCAGTGAAGTTCTTGATTGAGTTTCTCCTTGCGCGAGCATACACACCGCGCTTGTCATTCTTCTCCGCCCACTCGAGAGAGGTGGCGACGTGCACGAGGATGAAGGAACCAACCCGCTCGATCGTCTCGCGGGCTTCCTTGCGGGCCTTGTCGAAGGGTGCAATCGGCGCAGCAATGACTGCAGCACCGGCCTTGGTGAGCTCAGCGGCAACGAAGGCGATGCGGGCGATGTTGACGTCACGGTCGTGGCGGCTGAAGCCGAGGTCCGATGAGAGCTCGGAGCGCACCGTCTCGCCAAGGAGCAGGGAGACTGCGCGGCCACCCTGCTCGTTGAGCGTGACTTGCAGAGCGCGGGCAATGGCGTCCTTGCCCGAGTTGGTGTAGCCAGTGAGGAAGACAGTGAAACCCTGCTTGTTGCGGGGAGGATTCGATTGGCGAAGCACCTTGACCACTTCCGGATAGGAGAACCATTCCGGGATAGGCGCTCCCACCTTCAGGCGCCGTCGAAGCTCAGTGCCCGAAATGTCGAGAGTCTTGATGCCAGCAGGCACTTGGTCTTTCGGCCGGTACTCATCCGTGTCTGGTAGGTAAGTCATCTGCTGGAACTCTACAATCTCAACACCGAGCTCAGACCTGTACTTCTCCACAGCCTCCTGGGCCTCGTAAGGGCCGTAGAAGTCCTTGCCCGCGCTGTTCTTACCAGGACCAGCGTGATCGCGGCCAATGATAAAATGCGTAGCTCCGTGGTTCTTGCGGATAATCGCGTGCCAGATGGCTTCACGAGGACCGCCCATACGCATGGCCAGGCCAAGAAGACCGAGCACGGCCATGCCATTGGGATAGCGAGGCATCAAGGCCTGGTAGACGCGCACACGGGTGAAATGGTCGATGTCACCGGGCTTGGTCAAACCCACGACAGGGTGGATGAGCACGTTGGCCTGGCGAGCACGCGCGGCTCGCACAGTCAGCTCCCGGTGTGCTCTGTGCATGGGATTCCGAGTTTGAAACGCGACGACGCGATTCCAGCCAAGCTTCTCAAAGTGGGTACGCAACTCGGCGGGGGTATATCGGAGGGCCACGTAATCATAGTGGTTGAGACGGTTCACCGCCTGCAATTTTCCCCCAATGTAGAAGTCGTGTGTTTGGTTGTTCAGGTAACGGATGGCCGGGTGCTCCGGGTCACCACCAAACACCTTTTGGGCTTCCTTCAGCTTATCCGGCTTGTACACGTCATCGACGGTGATGATGGCCAAGTTGCTGTCGTCTCGGAAATCTCGCAGGGTGATGCGAGTGCCAGCAGCCGGCTTTATTCTGTTCAGAGTCTTCTGGTCCACGTCCAGGTAGATGGGCATACTCCACAGGGTCCCATCACTCAGCCGGAGGTTCTCGACCACTCCATTGTAGTCCTTTTCGTTGAGAAAACCCTCGAGCGGGGAGAAGCCGCCGTTAAGGATGAGCTCAAGATCGCACAGCTGGCGTTCGCTAAGCAAAATAGAGGGCAGCTTCTCGGCCTCAGCAGCGAGCTCGGCATGCTTGGGAGCATCTCGGGCGAGGAGGTCCTTCAAGGCACCGCCATGAGGTGGATTGGCCATCCTGGCGAGACGAAGGGCTTCTAGCTGATGGCAAAGACTGAGTAAACAATGGCAGAGAGGGAAAAAGCGCGTAGCAGGAAGTGAAAATGCCACCAAGTTGTGACAGCCTCCAATACTATATAATATTTGCTGGGATTAATTATCGTCTTTCTTACGACGTGTGTCTTGCCGTTATCGGATTAGCTCATATAAAGCAGCTCGCTCTTGGTATTGCTCTAGGCGAATCAAAAGTCGTCTTAGCATTCCCCATAACTCCTTTACACTAAGCCGGTTGGTCAGGGCGGCACTGGTGCAAAAAGTACCCTGTCAACAATAATTGATCCCTGCGCCTGCCCAGTGATGTCGCCATCATCACACCGGTAAGCAAACGATTTTTTTGCCTCTCCACGTAACGGGGGCTTCAAGCGCCTGTGCCGAGACAAGACGCGCCTGACACGGCCTGCGAAGGGCCTGTCAAGGGAGGCAAGGACCGCTGCCGGGCGGCGCTCTACGCGATCTGCAAAGTGGGAGGCATGTATTCATTTGAAAATTCTAAAATTGTCTCTAACCCGATTCGAAGTAGCCAAAGGGCTCCTTTGCCCAAGACAGCCAAATGTGGTGGGAGGATTGACGCTGCAAGTTGGAGAAGGTGAAAGTCGGTGGAGGGGCTTCTTTCGACACTGTCTCTCTCTGTCTTATCTCATTCTTCCGTATCCCCATCAGTCTTGTTCTCATGATCTACCGACGACACCCGCCGTCGGGTGAATCACCAAAATGCCTTTTGTAATTGCAAGGCAACTCTTTTCCATTCCTGCACACCGTCACAAGTAGCGGCCACGCTGTCCCAGAAAACACCTACGCTATGCAAGACGACAACAATGCACCGGCTGCATTGAAGGCGAGCATCACACCTCGACGCTAGCTGCCTTCAGTGCTTTTTCGAGCGCTTTCCGCCCTCGCTTGTTCTCTTGCTCCATCAAATACTGAGCGTACTTGGATTTGGGATTGTGCAAGCCGCACTCGGTCTTTGTCTGGCCTTTCCAGCGACCGGCCCGTTCGTCCTCGCCGTCCTTCACAGGCTGAGTCGAATGCCAGTCACCAACACTCTTGTAGCCCCGGTCAAGTAAGACGTTGAACGGTACGTCGTTCTCTTTGATGTATTGGGTGACTTGCTTGAAGGACCAATTAGCCAGCGGATTGACCTTGATGAGGCCGGCGTCATCGACCTCAACGATCGGTAGGTCTCCTCGCTTGCCGCCCTGGCTTCTTCTCCGCCCTGTCAAGACCGCTCTGACACCCAGCTCGCGATACGACCGTGCGCTGGGTTCCACTTTGACCAGGTAGTCATATCGCTCTTCATCAGTCTCCCAGAGCCTTTGGCCGTACTTGGACGCAAACTCTTCTTCGGTCTCTACATCTTCTGGCTTGTATACGTGGATCTTGATCGACGGATACTTGGCCCGGACCCTCTCCACTAGGTCAAGAGTTTCGGCGAAATGGTGTAGGGTGTCGAGGAAGATGGCTTCAACCGACTCAGCTTGCGGGATATTCAGCTTCGAGAGCATGTCCATTGTCACCAGGCCCGTTAAACCGAGAGCTGTTGTTTGAAAGAGATTGGGAAGAGTGGTGACACACCACCTCAGGACTTCCTGTGGTTCGAGGAGCTGCAGCTGTGCGTTGATGAACTGAAGGTGACGCTTGCTAAAGTAGACTTCAGGCATCTCAATATCGCTGCTGTTGCCACTGGCATATCCTGAATCGACAGCAGTCATGGCGGGACTGGCTGGCTCACAGTACAAAGGGGTGGGAGAGGCTGGTCTTGACATGGTGACGGCACTCGAACAAAGAGGTAAGATGTGGGGGGGGTACTTCCACAGGCTACGAAGCGAAGGGGACGGTGAAATCACAAAGAGTAGAGAGAGCAAAAGAAAGCAAAAGGAGAATCCAGCCCTTCCTCCGGCGAAATAGGATGGACGCTTACCAATATCATTGTGGATTTTTCATCCTTTGGCGCAAAGCACGCAATCGACCCCTCCAAGCCATACCGTTACCCAGCTTGACTGAAGCCAAATTTGTCGAGCGGCGAGAAGTTTGATGCCAAGGGCGCCGTGACAAAAAGCACGCCATGCCGAGAGCCAGGCGCTGTGCCTAACAATTCCCGCGGCTGTCGGATGCCGCGCCTGTCGGCTGTCGGCGCTCCCCTAGCTCCGCCCGCCCAATACCAACCCAAAAGTCCGAGAACGCTCAATTTTTCCACTCGACATGATGAATCGTGCCCAGCAGTCCAGCCCGCGCGCGCTCTCGCTCCATCCTTGCCATTACCCCGGCTTGGGCCAAGAATTGCGACATTTGTGATAGATATTGCAAATCACAGCCGAAGCCCCCCCGAGAAAGATGCGATCATCTCTGCACCCACGTTATAGGCACCCATTATAGGCACCAGCTTATTACGCTACGTCGCGTGCGCGAGCGTATTCCATCCTTGTCGTCATAGGGCTGGTCGTCGGCTTAGTTCGGCTGCTCGGGAGCAGCACAGGACTCATACGGAGAGGCCGTGTAATAGTGGAGCACACAATCTGGTAGTGGAGCACACAGTCTGGGGCACTGAGATCCCCAATCGATCAGATGGCTACTGAATCATGACCAACTACCACGCTCCATTCGTCCTCCACGATTGACTTGGTAATTCAGATGATTATGCAGTTTCGTCTGTTATCCGTATTCTGTAATCTGAGAACATCCGTAATAATGGGCGCCTTAAAGCAGCAGCGCATCTGTTGTTGTTGGTGCCCTTCAGTATGATACTACTGCTGATTGTGCTCATCCGTGGCCTTAGTGAAGTCTGGGGTGCGAGGATTACTTACTACCGATATACTTACCCTAAGCGGCGTCTCTTCGAGAGGAGGCAGTCTGCAAGGACGCTCTCGGCCTAGATTTGCAGCGGGCGGGCGCAGTGCTAGAGCGCAGCGATAAAGGCTGACGTATCCCTGCCGATCACGTCTATATTTGACGAGATTATCGATGCCTCCCTCACCTTTTCGATCAAGAACAAGTTAGCTCTGCGAGAGATGCCTAGTCTGCCGGTTCCTTGGCCCACGTCACTGACCTCCCACTAAGAGTTTGAGCGTTCTGTTGTTGTTGTTGTTGTTGTTGTTATTGTTGTTGCCCGGCAGAACAACTGATAGGTGTATTGACGGGTCACTCTCCGTAAACTGCTCGGCAGTTGCTCGGTAGCTACTTGGTAGCCCATCATGTCGCCATCCAACAAGCCCGAGAGACCGAGTCTGGCCAAGAGCTCGTTGATAGCCGGTAGTTCGTATCTCGATGACCATCTCGAGTACAAATCGCAGCAACCTTCAGGGCTGTCGACGAGCATCGACGGCATTGTCGAATCATCGCCACAGGCCCCCAGCAACACCCTGTCGCAGCTATCACTGTCCTCGAGCAAATCCTCCAGTGCTCGAGCCAGTGCGACCATCAAGTCGCCGATAGTCGTCTCCCACCACGACGGCATCACTCATACGCTGCTGCACACCAACTGTATTCCCGACAGCGATGATACCCCGAGATTGGTGGCCACCATCTACTACAATTCTTCGTCGCCCAGGCACCCACACGTCCACCCCGACCAGTCATCGCGAGCAGCGGGGAGACATCGATTGCCCGCCCCTCGAATTGTCGAAGGCTCTGCACCGACAACACTCCTGGCCGACTATCCCTTGGAGCCTCCGCCTCCGGAGCCCGAACCGCTGGATCACCTCTATGGCCCTTTTGTTTCTCAGCTATGCCTCACGCATTTCCTCTCCACCCTTGACTCGCTGCTCATCCACAATCCACCGGAAAGCCGTCGGCTGACCTCCTCCCACCGCTGTCTTACCCCGTCATCAGATAGACCACGAATTGTCGAGGTGTCATTTTCCCCGCCGCCCAATCCTACCTATCTGCCCACTGAATTGCTATCCAAGCACGAGGCAATCTACAAATTCGAACGAGAGTGGAACTGCGAGGTCATCCTGCAGCCGGCCACGGTCTTCCGACGGTACAAGCGCCTGGCCGTCTTCGACATGGACTCCACCCTCATCCAGCAGGAAGTCATTGACGAGATCGCGTCGTTCATTGGTGTCGAGAAGGAAGTCTCCGCCATCACCGCTCGTGCGATGAACGGCGAACTGGACTTCTCTGCCTCACTAAAGGCGCGGGTTGCGCTGCTCAAGGGCGTGCCAGCCGACGTGTTCGAGCAACTGAAGCCGCGCATCGTCATTACGCCCGGCGCCAAGGAGCTGTGCCGGTGCCTCAAGCGGCTCGGCTTCACCCTTGCCGTCCTCTCAGGCGGTTTCCAGCCCTTGGCCGACTGGCTGGCCGACGAACTCGGCCTCGACTTTGCATTTGCCAACCACCTCGTCGCAGACCCTGAGACCAACACGCTCACCGGCCAGCTCGACATCAACTACCCCATAGTCGACGGCGTGCGCAAGAAAAACCTACTCCTGTCCCTCGCGGCCTCCAACGACATCCCGATGGAGCAGACCATGGCTGTCGGTGACGGCGCCAACGACATCCCTATGCTGAAAACGGCTGGTCTCGGAGTCGCGTGGCGCGCCAAGAGCAAGGTCCAGATGGAAGCTCCTGCGCGCTTAAATGTCGGCGAAAGCTTGCTCGATTTGGTCTATTTGCTTGGCTTGACCGCTATCGAAGTTGAGCAATTGATCGCTGACTGAAAAAGAATTACAAAATTAATTTCAAAACATCAAAACCTTTTTGAGCGAACGACCAACTTAACGGCCTTATGGACTTTGAAATTCTTCGGTGTGAATTTAGGAGAAGAGAGGTTTGAGAGATGCCTGATGTATATACCCGGGATCGCGGTGGACAGGAGCAGAAGCGGTAGTAGTAGTAGTAGTAGTGATGGTGGTGGTGGTGGTAGTAGTAGTAGTAGCAGTAGCAGTAGCAGTAGGAGTAGTAGTAGTGGTGGTGGTGGTGGTGGTGGTGGTGGTAGTAGTAGTAGTAGCAGTCGCAGTAGCAACACTTGAGCAGTGCTGTAGCATTATTAACTCTGTCTCTACTAATCATTGAACTGATTACAAAAATAGTTAACTTTTAATTTGAAATTGTGCCCAAAAAACACTCTCAAATATATCAACATGCTCAAATATTCTACAAAAAGCACAAGCTTACGGCGGCTAAGCTAGTTGTTATGCTAATTAAACAAGCCACTGCCAATGATTAAATAAACAAAAGCGAAACGACTAAGTGGCAGGAACAGCACCAGCGGCGGCCCCGTTCGCAATTTCCCTCACTCTCTTGTGAGGGGCAGCAGAACTATCATCGCTTAATAGCAACCCTCGCTTCGTGGTCGTGTTGGTAGCGTCAGCAGTAGTAATAGTAGTAGTTGTTGTATTGAGCTCGTACAAGCTCAGCCGGTTCGGCCCGCCGCACGCCTGGCTGCTGTTGCCGCTGCAGACCATGCTGCAGTCCGTATCGGACGCGAGGGTGGAGCTGCTCGATAGGGTGTCGGCACAGTAGCATTCTGCGGCGTACTCGGTGCCCATGTAGGTGTAGTCGCCCTGGGCGAGACAAAAGTCGGCGCAGAGCTGGATCGTCATGGCGTTGCTGTCAGTGCGGGCCGTGGCCAGTGACCGATTAGCCACTGAGTCTGTATAGCAGCCTTGATACGTGTAGCCGCTAAAGGACGGAGTTTCCGCGGGCGAGTATGCGGTGTTCTCGTAGAGGCTCAGGCGGGCGGGGCCGCCGCAGATTTCCGTGCTATCGCCCGAGCAGGTCATGCTACAGTCTGTCAGGCTGGCGCTGGTAGAGTCAGCGCTCAGTGTGTTGCCGCAGTAGCACTCGCCTGAGTACTCGGTGCCGAAGAAAGCGTAGACCGAGCAATAATCCGAGCAGGACTCGGTGGTCATGGCGGTGGAAGAATAGTAAAATGTGGCGGAGAGGGCGCGCGGGTTGATGGGGTCAGTTACACAGCCGAGGGAGTTGTAGTTGACAGGTGTGGTAGCGTTGGCTGGGGGAAGCGGGGAGCAGGTTGTGCTGAGGGCCGAGAGATCTTGATAGTCGACGGCCAAAGTAGAAGAAAGCGAAACATTGAAGCGAGCGGTCGCGGATTGAGTGGTGTTGAGCAGGAGACTGAGATTGTATAGGGTGTAGGCACCCACTGACTCGCCGGCTATCAGGGGAGAAGACGTGGTGTTGAAGGTGGGGACAATAACACCAGCCTTGTAGGCGCGTCCAATAACATTGAGGGTAGGATTTGCGGATGTGGTGTTGCGCACTGCGGCAGTCACAGTCAGGGAGGAGGAAGATGTGGAACATGACTGAGGAAGCTGGAAGAGAACAGAGTCTTGGACAGGGAAGCCGGAGCCATTGTTGTCAAAAGTCTCTGTGGAGCCATCACTGTTGGTGATAGAGATGACGAACGAGGAGATCGAGGTTGACGCTGGAATGGTTGTGGAGAAGCTGAAAAACGCGAAGCTATCATCGAAGCCATTGGCAGTGCCAGCGGATATTGTCGTGATGGAGCAGCTAGTGCCACAACTATAATCTCCGTCGCGGTTCTTGTAAATGACACGGGCTGAGGCAGGTGACCTGGATGTGGTGCGAATGCGAATGTCGCCAGAGAAAGTCAGCGAGGTGCCACTGTCATCAGTCAAATACAGCTGCAGTCCATATGGCTTCGCTTCGTAGGGCACTATGGGGTCTGCAGCTAGCGTGACACTTGCCGGCACGATCTCGATCATCTTCTGGAGGCCGTACTGACACGTTTCTTGGAAATAATCCGGGTCGGCGAGCTTTGTGATTGTTACATTGTTATCCGAAGAAAAGACGACAAAATCCGAATTGCGAGCATACCGCACTGAGAGGCCCGTCACAAGAGGATCCTGTGTCGTTCCAGCCACGTATTCTGAAGCTATCTTCTCGTCAAATGTAGCGTTTGTCGAGTCCAAAAATGCGTAGTCGTTCTCGACGGTACCAGGCGCAACGATCAGTGGGTTATTGCCAGCATGGACTCCTCCGAGAGTGTGGCCACAAGCTACGACAATGATCATTTCCGTATTGTTCAGGCCCATGCGACTGAACTGATTTTGGAATATGCCAATCGGGTTCTGCGGCTGCGGCACCCCAAGGTCACCGGCCTTGACGGCATCAACGCGTCCAGGGCGAATAGGTATGGGAAGGCCTCCACAAGAGCGCACAGATGTGTATGTGCCGACGGCAATGAGGTCAGCCAGCGAGGTTTGAATGCTCATGTAGGGCTCGAAGGTGATCAAGGTGGTGTTCAAGCCAGTACCGACGTTCTCGCTGTTGCTCAGCTCATAGACAAGCGATGCGTCGATACCACCCGTTCCCAGGAAGGAATTGGCAGTCGCCATATCGTGAAAGGAGGTTCGAAGCCACTCAGCCGCTGTTCTGCGTGAGGGTCCTTGCGCAGAGAAGGAGCAAGGTGTGACTGGCGTCGCGAACTCCTGGGCCCTGTATCCTGTATGGAGAAACATTATATCCTCGAGTTCGTCCGAGGCGGGATGGGGCCATGTAGGTACGGCACCCCGGATTAATGGTTGAAGGAGAGAAAATAAGGCGAGCGACTTGAGGAGAGCCATTGCTCGTAGCCTCCAAGGAGAACAAATGAATGACAAAACCAGAACCAAACGAGTGACTGGTGAGTTGGCAAAGAACGGGAGCGTGAACGAGAGCGTGAACGAGAAGAAGGAATACTACGAGCAGCGAAGCACTAGGGAGATGTGAGCCTTACCTTTGTGACATCTCGAATTCTGAGGAACCTTCGAACCCTGTATGTCTTGTCTCAGCATACGGTCAGCGCATTCTGGGGGCGTGCTGGGCGTCTTCTAGAGACGTCGAGGGATGCCGAAAGCGGACGCCACGAGATGGCTGTTGTACTTTGGCCCAATGAAAAGGGGTTCTTTACAAAAATGAGGAGATTAAGCGCCCCCGGAAGCCTAAGCAAGCTTCGATAGCATCCACTGAACATGGGCCAATAGGGGATTAGCCAAGCGACAAGCGTCTCAACTTGCCGAGATCTCAGCCAAAAATAGAGTAGATAGGATGGATATCTTGCTTTTAGCGGTCTTTTTTAAAGATAAGTGACGGGAATCAGGTACGACCACTGACTACCCTAGGCCCTTCCTGCATAGGGCCTTCTTGTCGCAACCCACTTGTACGATGGAGGCTGCTCACGTGGGTTGCAGATACGAGAGGCAGTGAGCCTCCTTCCACTCCGCAATGGACACTCGGGCTGTCACAGACCACGAAAATATGCCGCCCGCGGTCGAGAAGGTCCGGCGATGTGTATATACGTACGTGCTACTCTTGTACAGGCGGGCAAAATGCGGGATGATCAAACAGACGCAGCGAGCAGATATAGTCAGGCTATCCATCAATCGTAGACAATTGAAGAAGCAAGACTTGCTATCTAACCCGCACCTGCCAGCTTCTCAGGTCATCCCTCAAGTCAAACTCGGACAGGTCATGGTAGGAAGTCTTGGGTCGGTGCCTGTGTTCGTGTCGGTGATGCTCATGCTGACTCTGCTCGAGCTGGGCCAGACTCGACCGGCCACTCACACCGCTGCCACTGGTGGTGTGAGCGGCGTGATGATGCGACAAATCGGAGCTGTCACCTCGCCTGTGGCCGTGTCGAGGCGTGCTCCGGGCCAGATGGCCAGGAGTGACGGTCGTCTTAGACTCGGTGTCACTAGAACTGCTGTTGACGCTTTCGTTGCGGGAGTAGATGTAGGGGGACTCTGCGAGCTTGAACTTGTGCGGTGTCTTGGGTGGATCCATTCGGCCACCATCGCCGCCAGCGAAGATATCTTCAATCAGCTCGTCGGGAGGTAGCTCCCCGTGCTGGCAGGCCCAGGAGGCTGCCAGTGCCCTCCGGTAGAGGTCTTGTGCTTCTGAGAGCTCTCGTGTCTTGCTCGTGATGCTCGGAATATCCTCGCCTTCGCCAGCTTCTGTGGACAACACGCCGGCGATGCCGGTATTGACCATGGCCGACTTGAGGGGCGGGGCAATGAAATTGGTGTCTCCCTCAGTCTGCTCCATCTTAATGCCTATCTTCAGCGTGCTGTTGACTTTGCTGTCTTGTAGCAGATAGCGTCTGGTGACGAAGCCATCGTCACTGTCGTCTTGGCTCGCGTTGATCTCTGGGATTTGCGTGTACTCAGCTAGGTTGAGCTTGACATTGCCCAGCTGGACCCGCCCGCCTCTTCCGGGCCCAGAGTACTCTTGTAGAATCTCGAAATGGATCTCACATTCTTGCAGCGCCTGGTGCTTCTCGATCGTCAGCCGCACCGGTATCTCTTTCACGTACTCCCAGACTGCCCGGTGGTCACTGATGTATGCCTTGTCAGTCTTGCCGCGATGCTCCGCCGCACTGGACAATGGAAGATGCCATTTCACGTAAGCGGTGCCGCAGACGAGGGGAATGTTGGTTAGGTCGATGATTCGGAGCGTTAGTTGAAACTTGGGCTGGAGTGCCTCGTGTCAGCACCCGCGCTGGCACAGACAGAGATCGGGACGAGGGCAGCAGTACCTTTCTATTCTTCGGCACTGTGAAAGCGAAGGAAATTAGCGCTGGTGACCGGAGCATGATGTGGGAGGAGGGGAGTGTGGGAGAGAGCGCCCCGCCGCCTGGCGTGGAGGCCGAGCCGCCCGGGGGGCTTACCAAAGGCTTGCATCGCCGCGGTGGAGGCACAGGGGTCGTGCCGTGTAATTTACTTAGTCTTATCAAAATCAGCGCGGTGGCCTTTCCATTCCAATGTCTCGTTAGGCCACTTTTGGCGGAACACTGCACTTTCTGTACCTAGATGATGGGGTACGAGGGGCGGATTTGTATCAGCGTTGGATCACGCGGCTCATGCCTCGGCGTCTTCCGCGTGATCGGATGGGCGGTCTTCTTAACTGCAGTGGCTGGTAATTTAATGTGATCTCTGTTGAGTGGAATCTAAGCTACACTTAATTAGCTTCCTATGGCACCCCGTCGATCTGTGCTGTCTAATTATATGATACCCACATCCTCTAAAGTTTTAAGTCTAAAGTGACTCGAACACTTTACCTGAGCTACCATGAGCAGCTAGCTCGACTCTGGCTCTATTGGTACATGCTTGTCCCACCTACGGGGAGCTGGCTTCCAGGCGAATCAAAACTTGTGCACCTCCTCACTCTTGTAGCCAAGCTCCTTCAGAATACCTCCCAAGCTGCCCTGTGTCCAACCGAATCCGCCTTTAGCACCAGCTATGCTCTCAGTCATCGGGGGAGGGCCGCTGACAAGAACTTTGACGCTCTCGTCACTGGCGCGAGCGGGGATGACTTTCTGCAACAACTCCTTGGTGATGTAGCCCGTCTCAACCGAACCTGTGTCTTCGCTAGTCTTTTTGCTGACTGTGAACACCTTCTGGAAACGTCCCGGGAATTTCCGCTCAAGGGCATCGACCTCATGTCTGAGCAAGATATCCTCCTCGGTATTATTGGCGTACACCAAAGCGATCTTCGTCTTGTCCTCTGGGTTATTCAGGATGGCATTGGTCAGCTGATAGATGGGCGTAATGCCGGATCCACCAGCAATGAACGTCATGTGCGAATATTGATTTGGCTTGTAGTCAAACTCGTGGAGCGGCTTGAATTTAATGGTGTCCCCTGGAACAAGTGAATGCATTTTGCCGGACGCTTTCCCGCCGGGGTACCGTTTGATCAAGAACGTGACTTTTCCTGGCTCGTCGTTCGCACTGATAGGAGTATATGGCCGGAAGACAGGAATGAAAGCCCCTTCAGGGGTATGCAGAGTAAGGAGAGAAGTGACGGGTGCAATGCCAGTGACCAAATCCTTCTCAGGAAGCGCAAAAGTGAGTCGCTTAACATTGTGGTTGACCATCTCAGCGCTCTCCAACTTGAGCTCTGTGAAGCCTTTCCATGGCAATTTCTTCAAAGCAGCTTTGCCGCCCGAAGGAAGCGATTCGGCGTGAGCGGTGGGTAGGGCCAGGGCCTGTGAGCCGTAGTAGCGGCTGGCGCCATAGCTCAACACCAAGGCCGCGGCTCCTAGGCCAGCGATACGTACTGCCGGTCGCGTGAAAGTAGTCATGGCAGAAGTGAATCGGTGATTAACGAAGTTGATCCGACACTGAAAGCTCGAAAACCCCTTGGACGTGACGAACACTGCTGGTGAGATCAAAGGCTGCAGAACACTTTCTGATTGGGATAGGAATTTATTCGCTCTATTGAATAACCAGCGACACAAGGAAGAAACGCCGACGCTTTTGAATGATGTGAGCCACCGGGCAAAACAAATGGTGTTACCAGTCGCATCGAGCTGTGAGGATCGACCGGAGGCCGGGCAGTCCAAGCCCCGCATACGATAAGGCTCGGCGCCAACGGCCCTTATCAGGGCTTAGCAATGGGCTTGGTACGTGCGAAGGCCTTTGCCACCGAAGCTAAAAATAATCATCGGCAACATAATTCAGCCGGGGCTTGGCTGTGGCAATGCTGTGCAGAAGAACAGTCGATCAAGAAAACAATAGAACAAATCATGGTATAATCGTAACATGAAGCATTAGCTGGTTTTTATTGCTGAACAATTCTACTGCGGCAGAAAGTGCACACTGCCTAGACTGTCAGTTATTGCACCTAGATCCTAAGGCTTACATTCTTCAGTCTGGATGTGCGAATTTGGTGCCGTAGCACGTGGTAGAGATGACCGCAGTTAATGGCTCTGTGGTTAGCCGAGAGTTTGCAATTTTGTTGGGGGATCTGACACCGAATACACCATGGAAGACTAAGGTCAAGTTTCTCCTTTGCATAGCTCTTCTCCTTGTATCGAAAACGATCCCAAGAAGAGGGCCCATTCCGTCTCTGCCATGAGCAGTGGTTTTTGGGGTCCTGTTGTAGGCTCTGACATTCCTCTGACTTACAGAGAATACGGATTATGGACGAATTCTGTACAGTGCCATGCAAAGTTGCGGATTTGCGATTCCCTCCCAATTCGGTGCACCGTATGAACAAAGGCAATAGCAGCACCCAGAATGCCTGTGGTGGGGGAACCCTATACCCCTAAAAGACAGGGGGTCATGATTCGGCATTCTGATATATATATGTGTGTCACAGGATAAACGTCCGTGACATCTGGTCCCCTGCGAAAGAGACGATATCAACGTCATGCCACTTTGGTGTATGTTGCCGGGGCTCGTGCTTAATGTGGGTTGCCACCCCCGCCAATGAGGCCCGTCCCGCGGCAAGAGATAACCGAGAGTGGTAATCTCCATATCTCCACTAAGAACTTTCATTTTCTGATTTCGAGATGCTGAGAACCAGATGTACGGAATAAGAACAGCTCCCGGCAAGTAAATTCACGACCTCGACCAGCAGGCAGACGGCCAGCCAATTCGAGATAATAGACAGGGACTGTGGGCTGCGGATGAGTACAGGGCGTCCTAGTAACGCAAATCATATCGAGCTCTCTGAGGCCATCACTACGATATGCCGCTGGTAGCGTGATGCTATCAAATGCTTACTTCTACCTCTCAGATATATCGGTCTACGATCTAACACTCCATGATATAGTCTTGATTTCTCTCCTAACAAACTATCATCTCCTAAATTAGATACTAAATGACACTACATAGCACGCATGAAGAAAGTGGATTCGTCTTCATCGTGTATGCTTTGCAACTGCCGGCCAGCGCAGTCTTGTCATCACCATTTTAGCGAATATCATGACCCACGTGAACGCTGGCGTTATTCCCGTGACTATCTTCCATTTCGACGTCCATTGGCATCAAGAAGGTGGAAGGCTGAGTACCGACTACTTTGTCGCCATACTGGACTTTGGCACCATCCTTATAGTTCGATCTCGATTTGATTTTGTGGCCGGTGAATCAGCTATGCGGTAGGGATTACGTGGCGCAACCCGATCGCTTGAGATAGGCTCAGCTGTGGCGGTCCAGTTACCTCGGTGCGCTGTAATCTTTGCAAGCTGGTTGTTGCCATAGGCAGGTTCAACTGCTGCATTAGACCTCTCGACGTCATCACAATCATTGCGCCTGCCGCTGCTATTCTGGGCCATGACTTGTCCAGAGATCAGAAGACCTAGCCTTTCTCTGACTTCAATAGAGATGAACAAGTGTAGATTCGTTTTCTCGCGATCCAACGCAGCGAAAGCCCGTTGATATTTTCTTCTGATTTGCTCGTGTTCAGCGCTCCTACGAACTTCTGGAAAGATCCACCGGATATGCTCTGCAGGTGTTTCTGTAGGGTTTTGGAGAAGTCTTGAACTTTGTTGTTGACAGCCTGGACGAGACGGTGTATCTCGGTATGAAATGAGCAGGGATCTAATTCGTGTTGTACTGATCTCAAGACGGAGATGGTGGAGTCTAGGCAGTCAATATGCGCTTGTATTCGGCGCGGTCCGTTCAGAAGTTCCCTCCGAATTTTGAGGGTTAGGAGAAGAACATTGGACACGGTCCCCCAGGAGATGTTCGGTAGCAGCTACCACTCCCAGGATTGTCGCCATCACTTATACTGGTCTCGAAGGGGAATCTGGAGTCTGATACCTTGTGGTCCTTCTCCTGGTCGGATTGTGGGCGTGCTCGATCACGACTGGGTTTTCAAGATGCTGGAGCATCATCTGACTGGAACGAGGCCTAAACATGGGAAACATGAGAGTTCATGAAGAGGAGTTCAAGCGAACACCGGATCAGGACGTGCGTTTCACAGGGGTCTCATAACAACCTAGATGAGATGCGTCTTGTCTTACCTATATCGAGTGAAGTTGACGGATAATGGCCCATTAGGACTGGCTGTCTATTTTATAACGCAGTTTCCTAATATTGCTTGTATGTGGTAACAATCTCGGGTTAGTCTAGAATTTAGGGCTGATTTGGCAGTGGTATATCCAAAGAGGTATATCTTGGTATCTAAGGAAAATATCCTCCAAAAGCGGTGGTACTGACCGCCAAATTCGGCGGGAAATTTTCCTTGCAGCCTACGTTGTAGTATCTCTTGTCAATGCGGCTAATTTCCCGGCGCGCACTTTCTGCCGATGATTGGGGTATGGAGCATTTCGAGTTCCTCTATGAGCTGAACTGTTATTCAGGCTGTTGAATGATCTACCAACCAAAGAGTGTACATTCTGGTTCCTAAATCGATCAGCACCGGAGGCATTGTGTTGGAATGGTTCATGAGTGAGATGACCGGCTACTTGGCGTTCTGTCTGGAAGCCAGCCCCCACAGCCATCGGCATCGCCCTCGGAATACCAGGCTGCTGCTCCATTCGTGATTTCCTCTGCCATTCCTAAAAGGCTGGCTGATATCGAGAATGGCGGAGATGCATTGGCACTTGTAATCAACAATCCCCAAGGATGACGCCGCAGCAACATTAGCCCGGAACGGCGGTTGATGAGTAGCCCAGAACGGCGGTTGGTGAGTTGGTAAATGGGACGAATCCTACTTGCAATGTTGAGAAAGGGTCTCCCCGGGAGAGGTCATCGCCAAAAACATAATTAAACTGAGAACTAGGTTCGGTGCTCTGGTTTCTGGACAGCGATCTTAGCAAACTTCTTATCACTTATTTTGTACAACACTAGCTCTGAGTGTGTGATCTTCTCTCTTCGGATTCTCCGGCCGGCAAACCCTGAGACAGATCGTGTTGGTGCTCAATCCCGACTTGCACATAGCAAAACACGCGATGAATGTATGGACAGGGGTTTCTGGATTCATCTTGGAGCTCGACGGTTAGGCATAGCAGGGTAAATCATTAGAGTGCTGTACAGACGTAATAATGATGGAAGTTCCGAAAGGTGGTAATGCGGCGCGGCGCGTAGGGAGGCATGCAACCGCATACTTCGTCAGCTACTGCATACTGTCAAAGCCAAGAAAGAGTACGAGTACCGCTAGTGTCTGTACTGAAGAGGAGGACCTTTGGCAAACAAAAAGTGGGGCCAGGGCAGGATTCTATCTTCAGGATCTGCAAGTGGCGTCATCAAAGCCAATCGGGATGGCCGGTGGTGTGGCAACTTTGTTTCGTGCACCGCCGCCTTGGGACCCGGGTGAGCAATCAGATTTTCAGAGAGGAAAGCGCTGCCACCGTGATATGGATGTTCCCATCAGATGACTTGTGTGAAAAACACCAACTTGGAATAAGAGATGTTGGGCGCTTGCTGTAACAATGATGGCTTTTGAAGTCGTGGGGCCACCAGTGGGCCAGGCCAACATCGTGTCACCTGATACCCAGAGTTAACCAGAACTGACGTGGACAGCCTACCCAATGGCATGCCTGAAACAGGGTATGTAGAGCTAGCTCCAAAATGTTCAACCAACCACACTGTGTTATGTGCTAGTTTCCGTGAGACTAACTCAGTCGAAAATCCAAGAATTTGGATCGACTGGCTACGAGAGCATCACGGGTCCCCTTGAATGTCAAACACACGGTCCAACAACATCAAAGCCTCCGCTCCTTCCGATGGCTCGACTAGGCAGCCTCCCAACGGCCCACAACCGGCTTTCCTCCGTGTTCCTCTCGGCTTGACGAAGGATGAAGCTCCTGTGCTCGTATTGCTGCCATGCGCGTCCAAATTGTCGTGGAGATCGGTCGGCGCGCTCCTGAGTTATGTAGTAGCCGACAGAGAGTTCGAATCGGACGGAGGGCCATACTCGGTACGGCCCCATGCGGCGCGCCTAGATCATGATGATGTCGACAGAACGAGAGGCCCCTCTGCCAGGATTGTTTCATCACTCACCCTTGGAGAGCCTTTAACCGGGCTTCTAGCAGCATCAAAACAGGCCCCGTAACGAGGCCAGGGACGTGGGCCTGTTCAGCAGTCCAGCGCCAGAGCAACGGGTGGACATGATCAGCTAGAGTGGCACTCGCCACGCGCCGGAGGATTTGCCGGACTAGAGATTCTGGAATGCCATCAACTGAAGGAATCACGGGAACTCCCTCAAAAAGATGGGTCTTCGTGCTGATCCAGGCGCCACCCGCGGCCACCCACCCAGGGTTCCATCTGTACAGTAATTTGGTAAGGCAGAGAGCCCTTGGAGGACTGGGCTGGGCAGCAACTGCATGCTGAGGCTTGCATCAATTTCATGAGACATGGCAGAGCCAAGTTCGAGAATGAATCCGTGGACCGTAGTTTCACGTGTACAGCTGAGCTGACATTGACGATTGAGCAGTGTGGGGGGAGGGGGGAGACGATTTTACGTGCAAGCATGCATATGCCGCTAACGTGAGAAGTTCGGTGTGCCTATATTTTGCACACTGCACACATGATAATTGTCGACGAAAAGAGGAGTAAAAGGATGGTAGTAGAGTATGGTAGCAGCAGATGATGCAGGAGTAATTTGCCTCGTGGCAGTGAAGCAAGAGGTGTGTATTCAGACCGGGAAGTCGTCCATGCCGATGAACTCAGGTTATGCGGAAGCAGACCCAGGTCCAGCTGGACATTGCAGATGAGATGAGGCCTGTCGCATGTTGCAGCCAGTCGCAGTTGTCGCCTACGTAGCACACACCTAAGGAGAGGTTAAAAGTGCGTAAAACGTGCAGTAGTGTGCATGCACAGAGTTGCCCTTGGCACAGCCTCTTTCCCGCATCAGGCCGTAGGCTCTCGGAGTCGCCATCGCTGACTCCAGAATGCCTTGGGAACCACACGCCTCGGGCCCTCCTTCGCATCTTTAGGTCTCGGCCGCTTCCAACCTATCATTGGTCTTATGACCATGTCTCCCTCTTCCTTGATATAAGGCACCCTTCTATCATTCTTTTCCCTTGCCCTTTTGGTCATCCCCGCCATTCTACACCTTTTGTTTTCTTCAACACCCCTCTAACCCGCATCTCCCGAGGCGCGCAGACTACTTCCCTTGTTGGGACCGCCTCGTCCTCCACTCCCTCTTTCTCGATCTGCTTCAGCCATATACATCGGTTCAATCTTTCAGACCAGTCCAACTATTCTTTTATCGTTTTGTTGATCAAAAATCCGTCTACCCCGTGTTAAGAATAGCGAGCACCCGTTATGCCGACGATACTACTACCCGCCTCAGCGGCCGCCTTTGCGCCTCGTTCAACATGCAATGTCGTCCTCAACTCCAAAGTTGAACCTTGGTTAACTGCCACTCTCAAAAGGATTAACAAAATCAAGCGACCGCTGAACAGTGTGACTCAACATACGAGATGTCTAACCGAGACGCTGTCGTCACCCAATGCCATCTGGTCTCTGTGTTCAATCATGTTACCCAAGGAGCCAGACGCCAAACTACGAAAGGACTCGAATCCGTTAATCGAAGCGCTGTTCAATTATCAGTTGTTACATGTCGAAGCCTACGTTGTGCACATCGACATGGTGTCTCAGAATGAGGTTGCTTTCAAGCTCACTCAAGACACCATCGATTCTCTGGTAGAGTACCACAAAGAGATCTACTCCATCGACACCGCTGCCAACACATGGTCGTGGAATGACAAAGACCAACAGCTGAAGAAACTGCAGGAAGATTTTGTGCAGGCTGCTAATAAGTTCGTTTATCGGACCAGTGCCCTAGCCCTAGAAGGTATGGAGGAGGATGGGGCCGGTGAGCTTCTGTGTGGCCGAAGCGACGACGTTCGCACTGCCATCATGAATCTCTTTGTGCCGCTCCTCCCTCCGCCGCCGAGGGTGATGGACATGGTCCGACCAACGCCACTACTACCAAGCTCTACTGGAACTGAGCAATGGTGGCCGTCGCAGCATGTCCAAGCCATCCAGCCTGCGCCTGTCGAAGTATGGAAGGTTGTCCCGTCTAGTCCGAGTCCAGTGTCGTCGTGTGGGTCACAACACAACCTATGGCCGACGGTGGGCGTAAATGAAATCCAACTACCGTCGCCCACGCCGTCATACAGCCAGCCGTACTCGACCGCTTCGTACATGCCGGCGCAGTACTACAGCGCGCCAGCGTACACGTCAGCGCCCACGACGACGGCACCGTTCTCATCCTTGCCGCTCCCCTCCACGCTGACACAACAGCCATGCGGCACGTCAGCGGGTATGAGCTTCGGTTGGGATCGATACAACGAGTATACGATGCCGTACGCGACAGCAATGTGACTCAGAAGACGATGGAACAATTCACTTCTTGCCCACTCGAGGACCTCTTAATCCATGGCAGTCGAGGCCTCTTTATTGAATCACTGAACATGCGATATGAGACCTGACTTAAGGTAGCACGCATGGCAAGCGACGGTACAGCACGGGACGGCACAAAAAAGAAAGTATCACCACCCGCATTTCGACATGGCGTTTGACCTTTTTGATCAGCATTAGCGACAAAGGATACCACTCTGCGACTGATTTTATGGCATCACGGGAAGCACGTTTTCGGATTTCAGCAAGCGATCTGGACTTTTTGCACTACTCTGTTTTGGTTAATAGCCCCGCAAACGGTATGCGGCAGGCAGGCGATTTGCAAGTATTGCTTTTGTTAAAATAACACATACGGCTGGATATCCGTCTCCCGCATTTTCGCAAGACCGAGTGCCTCGCGGCCTGCATCATTGGGAACTACATGCTGGGATTGTGTTTGTTTCGCCGTGGTGGACGCGACGTATTCCATGGGTACGCGAGCCGTGCTCGTGGAAGTGTGCGCCACCTGTCTATGAGGGAGACAATGGACACTGGTTGACATTGGATCATCGAAGGACGGCGGCAAGGGTGGACTGGTGGATGCATCAGGAATGCATGCCCAGCTGCCTTTCTGCAGTGTTTGCTCATTGGCGTCGCCGAAGGAGAAGCAGAGTCATCGTCGAGTTTGCACCTGTGGTGTGCTCAACATCGGTCCGGTCTGTGACCTGGCCGATTGACCCTGGGACGAATTCGCGAATGTTGATGAGCGGCACTGTAGTGTATAGGGTCATCTCCTATATCTTCGACCTGGAGTCGAGGACGCCCGACCACTGTGTGGAAAGGAATCAGATGCTGGACAGTAGCGCGCAGCTCACACAGATAATAAAGCAGAGAAAAAAAAGACCCAATTCTCTATCATCACCATCTTTCCATTGTTCTTGCAGTAGTAGTTCATCTTTCAACACCTGCGTCAAACTCGCAATGTCTGGCCAGCTTCTGCACAGCGCCCAACAGTTCGCCCACTCTGACCAGCGGAGTCATAAGCGGCGGCCTTGGTTCCGTAGTCCTCCGACCGGTACGTGAACGTGGGGGACAACTAATTAACCTACAGGCTTATCAGTCGGCAGGCTAACTATTGATTAAGCTAACCTAATACCCAGAAAATTATGACCCTCTAGGCCTGTTGACAGGCTACATTGAATGTCATCGTTTCCGTGTCTGCAACCAGCGGCCTGTCGAGCGCTGCACTCTGTCTGGCAGCCCTTTCTGATCCCCCTTCCGTTTTCGTTGTGTTTCTGATGTCTGCTGCATGATTTCATCACTGTAATTGTGTCACCACCATCGTCATCACCGCTATGCACTGTAAATCTGGATTGACATCTGGCTTCCTTTGAGATCTCTCTCTTCACAACCTCTCTGCTGGCTCTGTCACCCGCCATCTTGTTCTTGTAGAACGCCAGAACTGCTAGCATGGCAGACCGGCAGCCTGGAGCCGTGACAGCGCAGCCAGCTGCCGCCGCCGACGGCGCTGATGGCGCTGGTGGCGCTGATGGCGCTGCTCCTGCTGAGGCTAGCAAAGCCGTCGGCCATCATTCCCATCATCATGTCCAACTCCACCATGCTGGTAGCCAGGCTCGGGCGCTCGAGCAGGTGCCTCCGGTGCCCTACAACGGAGCGGCCTATGGCCAGCTGGACATCGATCAGAATGGGTTGACAACCGGAGCGCATCTCGCCAAAGACGGCCGAATCAACATCAAGATCGACCAGCACACCAAAAAGTTGTCCAACTTGCTGGTGAGCGGATTGCGCAAACAGCTAGAGCTGAGGAAAGCGCACGAGGCGGCCGAGCCAGCCATCCCCGAAGGCCTTGGCGACACCGATGGGCTGCCACCGCCGCCGATGAACATTGTCATCCAGATCGTGGGCAGCCGCGGGGATGTGCAGCCGTTCATAGCACTGGGCCAAGTGCTCAAGAACAAGTTCAACCACCGGGTCCGGATTGCCACACACCTCACCTTCCGGTCCTTCGTCATCGAGAATGGACTCGAGTTCTTCAGCATTGGCGGTGACCCGGCAGAGCTGATGGCATTCATGGTCAAGAACCCAGGCCTTATGCCCGGCATGGACTCACTCAAGAGCGGCGATGTGGGCAAGCGCCGCAAAAGCATCTACGAGATGATCACTGGTTGCTGGCGGTCGTGCATCGAACCGGGTGACGGTACCGGCATCCCAGTCTCAGACTACTATGTTGATGGCCGTAGCTTCGACAGTGTCATATCCTTAGCCGATCCTATCCAGAGGCCGTTCATCGCAGACGCCATCATCGCTAATCCGCCGAGCTTTGCCCATGTCCATATTGCAGAGAAGATGGGCATCCCTTTGCATCTGATGTTTACCATGCCCTGGTCGCCAACGCAGGCCTTCCCTCACCCTCTTACCAATATTGTCTCGTCTAACGCCGACCCCAGCATGACTAATTTTGTCTCGTACGCCCTGGTCGACATGCTGACTTGGCAGGGCTTGGGCGACGTCATCAACAGGTTCCGTGAACGAAGCCTGGGCTTAGAACCCGTCAGTGTCATGTGGGCTCCTGGCATGATCAGTCGACTGCGAATCCCCTGGACCTACTGCTGGTCTCCTGCTTTGATCCCGAAGCCACTGGATTGGGACAGCAGCATTGATATTTCTGGCTTCTACTTCCTCAACCTGGCAACCAACTACACACCTCCACCCGAGCTAAAGGCATTCCTCGAGAGTGGACCGCCTCCAGTCTACATCGGGTTTGGCTCTATTGTGGTCGATGATCCCAATGCCATGACCAAAATGGTCTTTGAGGCTGTCAAGAAAACCGGACAGAGAGCCCTAGTCTCAAAAGGCTGGGGCGGATTGGGAGCAGATGAGCTGGACATTCCAGAAGGTGTTTACATGCTGGGCAACTGTCCGCACGACTGGTTGTTTCAACGTGTCTCATGTGTCGTCCATCATGGCGGTGCTGGTACGACCGCAACCGGCATTTCTGCTGGTCGCCCCACTGTCGTCGTCCCATTCTTCGGAGACCAGCCATTCTGGGGTGCCATGTGTGCGAGAGCTGGTGCTGGACCTTTGCCGATTGCGTACAAGAACTTGACGGCCGACAAGCTGGCAAATCAGATCTTGGAAGCACTGAAGCCTGAGTCTCTTACCAAGGCAAAGGAGCTCAGCAACGTGATCAAGCAAGAGAAAGGAGCCGAGTCTGGAGCCGATTCCTTCCATAAGCAAATGCATCTACCCGATCTAAGATGCTCTCTCTGCCCCGAGAGGGTCGCAGTCTGGCGGATTAAGCGAACCAACATTAGGCTCTCGACATTTGCTTCTTGGGTGCTTGCCGCTGAGGGTCTAATCGACGCCACCGACCTCAAGCTTTATCGGCCACGGGAATACGAGACCGAAACTGGACCGTGGGACCCAATTTCTGGTGGAGCTGCTGCTCTCCTGGGCACGCTGGGCAGTATCGGAATGGGCCTCGCCGATTTTCCAGTCGAAGTCTTAAAGTCATTGAAGATTGCCTCGAACGAGGTGAAAGAGGCACACGAGAAGCACAAGAACTCCCCATCAGTCAGTGGCACCAGTACTCCCATCGCCGACTCGTCAAATCCCTCCACTACCAATATTTACCTGACGAATTCCGAGACGTCGAGCCTGTCTAATACTCGCTCAATTGCATCAAGTCTCACTGCAACCCAGCTTGAAACCGACGATGAAGCAAGCCTACCAGGACGGACATCCATGTCAAGGATTATGACCCCAGATGGAAGGTCGCGCCAGCACCGACGGCGCGGGTCGTCCCCCAAAAGTCCTCGATCTCGCTCCCACAGTCTCTACCACTATGGGGAGGAAAAGCCTTGTGCTGCTGAAGATGCGGCCCATTTCACCGTAGAGTCTACCATCAACAGCGCCAAGGCAGCTGGCAAGATTGCCTCGGCTAGTCTTAAGTCACCGATGCAGTTCTCTATGTCGCTTGCACAGGGCTTCCACAACGCACCAAAGCTGTATGGCGACACTACCGTCCGAAAGACTGAAAAAATCACCGGCTTCCAGTCAGGCTTGAAGGCTGCAGGCAAAGAGTTCGGCTACGGCTTCTACGACGGCATCACCGGTCTCGTCACGCAGCCGGTTGCTGGCGCCCGCAAAGAAGGTGCAGCGGGTCTCTTCAAAGGTGCAGCCAAGGGCATTGGTGGCTTGATCCTGAAGCCAAGCGCCGCGATCTGGGGTATCCCTGGCTATACGGCCAAAGGCCTATATTCGGAGCTAAGGAAACACTTTGGTAGCTCGGTGCAGAACTACGTCATTGCGGCACGCACCGCGCAGGGATACGAAGACTGGAAAAAGGCCACTCCCGAGCAATACGCGAGAGTCGTCACAGCGTGGAAGAGCAGTAAGCTCGAGACCAAGAAAGGGGGCAAGAAGTACGGCAGGGAGAGGGAACATGAAATCGAAGAGCATATTCTCACGAGGACGAAGTCCAATAATGTGCAGTTGATACATGGGTTCAAAAACACAAAGCATCTGACGTGGGATGAACGCAAGGAGTTGGCAGCGCGGAAGGATGAGCTTAGGAAGCAGGAGAAGGAGCTGAAGAAACGCGAGGCGGCGCTGAAGAAGGAACTGAAAGGGGAGAGTGCACGACCGTTCAAGAAGGGAGACAAAGCCAAGAGCCAGTGCAAGTTCTGTGCCGTTGACAACGATAACGACCAACATCTGAAGTTAGCCTCAAGCTTCCCCTCGTTAACGCAACCGGCAACATATGGCGAGACTGAGGAACGACTGGAACTCGCGTCAGACAAGGAGATGGAAGAAACCATCCAAGAGAGCATCAGGTCGACTAGCGTAAGCGATCTGGAATATGACCAGGTTATCGAGCGCGCTCTGCAAGCTAGTCTCAACGAGCTGCACATGTACGGACGAGATGAAGATGCGTACAAGAAGGCAATCCACACGAGTGTCCGCGAAGCGAAGAAGATATGGCTGGAGCAGCAACGACTGCGAGAGGTATCGTCCCTGAGTTCCGGTGGCGAATCTATCGCAGAGAAATCACAGCAAATTGATGGGGACGACAACGCGAATAACGATGATGACAATGACGAGGAACTGCGTCTGGCGTTGCGCCTGAGTTTGGAGGATCACAAATCAGCGAGCGAGCGGCCTGTGAATTCACAGGCCGCTGAGCACGCTGGTGCCGATACGGCAGATCATCATCATCATTGGGAAGACAGTGACTCCGACCTGGGGACAGAGGACGACGAAGATTTCAAACGTACCATCGAGGAAAGCAAGCGACTACATACGGAGAGGGAAGAACAAGAGAAGGCGGCCGCTGCGATGACGACGGAGAGTGCACCCGTCGTTGTAGGAGAAGAAGAGAAGCGCAAGACCGCGACTACGGCAGACCTCTCAGACCACCCTGCAGCTGATACTGCTGCTGCTGCTGCTACCTCCACACAAGCTACGAATAGTGACACAAACACAAACACGAGCACAAGCGCCGATGCCAATGCGAATGAATAGACATTTACGAAGTTGAAGTCGATGACACTTAAGTTGTGAGATTGATTCTGGTTAGCACTTCTTTGTTTGTAGCATAACTGGCCGGACAGACAGACAGATAACATGCAGGCAGCAGCCCTAGGCAAACGCATAGGAACGGGCATAGGAGGCTGTCTGAAATCGGACGGATGACCTGTACACGCATACGTACCAATGTACCGTATATTTCCGAGATGTCTTCTTGGCTGACTATTAGCCGGGGCACTTTTGGATACAGTAATCCAGGTGAGTATGCTAGGATAAATTTCTTTGCATGAGGGGTTGGAGCAAGCTGCTAGGAGAGGGGGATTCTTGTTAGTCGTCGCCGGTAACACTTGCAGAGGGTCTATCAGCTTCCTCTCCAAATTCCAACGGGTTGCAGGACCTTGCGCCAACCGGTACTCTTGCTCGAGAGTATAGACGTATTAGTAATTGAAAGCACTGATGAAATATCAAACAACAATTACAACCACGTCCTCATGGTTAAGTCCAAGGTTCGTTTTCCTGACCACCGATCGGATTAGGCTTCTCTTAACCATCATCCGGAATCGAATCACCTTCCCCATCGAATTATCTCTCTTCAATTCTAAAATGCGACACCAGCTCAGGTCGCAGCTACTTCAAGAATACGTTGGGTGTATTGAAATAGCAGATGAGATCTCTGGCATGAATGGTTGGGATATCACAAATGCTTTCAAAGCCACGATAAAATCTCTCCTTTGGGAACAGCCACTACTGACCTTGGACCGCCTCAATCATCGCTTAAAGCGCAGGTTGATATTAGGAAGCATAGAAAAGAAGTTCGTGGCCTCGACGAGGAAGAATGGGCTGCAAGACAGGGATTCAAGGGGAGGGCCGGTCCCTTCCTCAAAAAGAGGATGCCGCAGACACAGAAAGCAGTCTCGAATAGTAACGTGTATAAGCTGCTCTACCCACACCCGCACCAACTTTGCCCTGACCTGTTAAAGGCCAGACGGGGTATCTCATGCAAGCTCGACAAAAAATAAGTTGTTCAAGAGGTTTCGTGTTTATATTCGCATGTCGGGTCCTGCACCGGCCTAGACGAATCCAGCGACACAACTGCCAAAACCGCCAAACCAGCCTCTGCAATAACTGCTTTCTGTTTTTTTTACACGTATACTACAGCATACGGCATGCCATAGCATAGACTAATATGATAATAATTACCTAGTACTGTAGTTTAACATATCGATAGACTACAGATTGGCCGACTCACCGATTGCACTCTTCGCGAATACCTGTCAAAATGCTTGCAATGTGGGATTCATGAGATGGACTATATAGTGTGACTTGTAGAGGTATGTATGTATGAATAAATCTATGAGAGCAAAGCCCTAATCTCGGCGACGCTCCGTGGATAGATATCTTTGAATGATGGGGTGGCGTAATCATCAACATCATCATCTTCTTCTTCTTCGTCGCCATCATCAGCGCCATCACCACCATCACCACTACTATCATCACTGCCTTGTTCTTCTTGCACGCCAGCGTCCTTCTCCTTTTCGTCGATCCCATTCTCGACCTGTTGTCCATCACCGTGGTCACGACTGGGCAAGTCCAAGGCGATAATGCGCTTCTCCAACTCTTCAAAGGCAGCACAGAAGCGGTCAACGGCAGAAGTGATGACGGCTGAGGCGATGGTCTTGCTCGACAGGTACTTGAGCCGGTCCTGGGCATCCAGGAGGCCGGATGAGAGGAAGTCGTCAAGGGTATGGGCAGAGGCAGCGAGATGATCGCGCAGGGACTGTTTTGCCGCTGTGGCAGCAGTTTTGTTGTGGCTGGTGTTGCTGCTGTCAAAGGCATCGAGTTCTTGCAAGGTTTGCATGACGCCAGACTGACCGAGGAAGAGTTGGACGAGAATGTCTTCAATCTGTGAGGGAACGGTATCGATTTCGCCGTTTACTTTGGCCAAGGGAATGCTCACGGCGGGTACGAGGGTAGTTAGTTGGCGCAGAGTATTGCGCAGGGACAGGAGGTAGTTCAGCGTGTATACGCGACTACGGCTTGGGTCGCCGGCCGACCGTTGCAGGAGTTTGGTGCCTTGAGCGCAGGCGTCGAGGACGGGGATCAGCATGGAGGAGAAGAGGCGCTCGAGCTCTGATTGGGTCATTTGGGGGCCGCGCGTCTTGCAAATTTCAGCAAAGGCTTGGAGGCTGGTGACCAAGTAGGGCGGTGGGCTCAGGTTGGCCGGAGGAAGAGGCATGGGCGTGGGGAGGGATGAAGAGAGGTCGTCTTCGAGCACTTGTTCAAAGTGCGAAAGGGTGAGAGACTCCAATTGTAGGATTGTCTTGTTGATCGTTGAAGACGAGGAAGAAGAGTGCAGAGAACGGGAGAAGAGCTTGGTAAAGATGCCGCAGTAGAAGGTAAGAAGGTTGTAGATCTTGTAAACGAGAACTGCGTCAGCGGCATTGCTAACAGCAACTTGGACTCGCGCAAACAGGATTTGGCTGACGCGGGCGAGGTTGCGGTTGATGAGATCACTGAGGGCCTTGTGGCCGTCAAAGGAGGATGCGACATCTCTGTCAGCGTGGTCGCCTTGGTCAGTGTGGTCGAGGTTGGGAGCAGAGGACGAAGTTGGGGTGATGCGTGCCCATGGTTCGGCTGTGCGTCCTAATTCAAGGCCCTTGGTGATGTCGTCGGGACCGGAGATGAAAAGACCTTCGAGGGCTTCCTTTTCTGATACTGCAGCAGAATGGACCCAGGCGAGCATATCGCCAATATAACGCACAGGATCATGTGTGGAGAACTCAATAGCCTGGCCTTGGGCAGCACCAGTAAGTGCTGCTTGAAAGTCGTCGGATAGGGTAATTTGTCGAGCTTCGGCAAAAAAATCAAGGCAGCTGGCGAAGAGCGTGGGCCTTTCTGACAGGATGCGCAATGCACGACGAATAGAAGCACTGATGTGAGGATCCTCGAGGTCGAGACCCTTAAACTGGCCCTGGATCCAAGTGTAGAGCTTCTTGAAGGCGGCATCAAGATTTTGTGTGGTCTGGTCCATCAGCTCTGATCCAAGGCGCTGGTTGTCATATGCAAGCAGGATCTGGCAATCTGCCTGGATAGCCTTGGCGCGGGCCAGAAGAGTGAAGAAGTCTTCACCCAGAGGCACGCTGGTGTTGGTCAAGATGTTCAGGTCGTAGGCTGACATGACAAACTGCTTGCGAAATGCATCGAGGATGTGCTGTCTCAGCTCAGTCTCGTGTTTGCGAGCGAGGAGAGTGGAAGCTTCATCCAGCACAGGGGCAGATTCTTGCTTGGCAGCGAGGATGTGAATCTTCATCTCATCACATGTTCGATTCAGGGACTCGATCAATGCACCCACGCGCTTCAATTGCTGGATTTACAGAGATCAGATTGTGTTAACCGGACCCAGAAGGGGCAAAACGACGTACCTCGGCGACACGACCGAAATCATCAAGAATGCGGGCGTTGGCGTCAATGACTTCCTTCTGAACATTGGCTTTCAGGTTGTGTTTAATGTCGTCGTGATGGGCTCCTTGCCTCAAGTCAAGCAGCCTCAAGGCTTCTCTGATCTCCGAGTCGGCATAGGAAGAGGAGAGGACTGTGGCCAGCTTGGTCGATAGCGCGTTGGCTTTTCGAGAAGCCAGGGAATCACTAGCAGTCGGGGAGAATGCGGGGCTGGCAGCATCGTGGCTGAAGCCATGGTCAAGCGTAGATACGTAAATGGAATCCATCCACAAGTCTAGAATGTCAGTTACCTACACGCTGTGAGGAGGGTGTCTATAAAGGAATCACAAGTGGAGGTTGGGCTGCCAAGAAGAATATAGACACATTCCTTGGCAACAAAAGGCAGGCCGCTTTTACCACCTGCTCACCTTCTGCTCACCCTCGCCTCGCCTCGTATTTCTCCGTTAGCTTATTAGGAATACAGGGGCAGCCCATAAGACTAGTTTATACGCTATGGCAAGCTCTCTGTCGCCGCAATTCTCATTTATCTCGATTCTCGTTCTCATAACCCCCCCCCTCTTCACCTCTCGTTCGCCCACAGATTCCTTGATTTCCCAACCCTTTACCTCTTCTTTTGACCCTATTCTTGACCTTTTACAAACTCTATCTATCGGTTTCCGTTTGCCCCTGACCCCTTTCAGATCCTAATACAGGACGCTTCCGATCCTTTTCACCCAAGAGAGCACGCAGGTCAGTAGGCTTGGTGTTCTCAAACAAATCCCGCCGACTCACAGCCCTTGCAATGTGCATAAGCTTGATCAGGCGTCCTTCTTCTTCAGTCAGATGAATTAAGTTGTCCGTAGCACGAAGTAGACTGTTTGACCAAGCCGTAGTCTCCTGACCAAAGCAAGCAAATGTTGCTGGTTCAAAGAACCGGGGAAAGAACCCGGCATGGCCCCAGTCAACCAGATAAAGTGATCCACCATCCTCTGGCACAATCAAGTTCCAACGGCAAAAGTCCATATGACATAAGACCAGAGGATGACCGGAAAGATCAATAGACAGGTCTCGAAGAGCTAAGCGTTTGTTAAGCTAGTGATTCACGTCAGCAATCGAGTGAAACTCAGTTTGTGTTCCATCATCTCCCCAAAGGTATCCTCGCAGCTCGTAGCCTTCAATTGGTCCTGGTCTGGATGGGTCACAGCCATGAATTTGCTGAAGATGCTGAACAATATTTGCCACTCATGGAACAACATCTTCATTCGGAAGATCAAGACCTTCTAAGGTTTGACCTGGAATATACTCTATAAAAAGATATGCTGTATCCCAGTTGCCACCTTGGCTGCTTTGCTGGGTAAGGAAACGAACGAGATACCTTTGGAACCCGGACAACCCGTGGATCGAGATGTTCATATGCAAATTTTTGCATTGCCATCTCACTGGCGGTCACATAACCTAGCTTGACAGCAACGTGTTCAGAGATTTGAAAGACGCGTCTGCTGAATAAGGGATGGCGGCGAGGTTCTTTCTTTGCTTCTTCTCGAGCTTTTTTCGCTGAGGGCGATTAGGAATTGATCATCTGCAGTTTGAATATCCCACGACATGATGGAGGTCGCTGGTTGCATTGTTGGTAAGGCTTTGATGGTAATTGACCAGACTGTAATGTGGCACGGAGGAGGGGTCAGATTCTCCATATCGGTCATGTCATGTAATGTAAAATACGGTATCTAACAGAGATCTATATATAAAATTGTATGGTACGATGGTGTAGGGATTAGATTAACCCCTATACAAGCATTTGGCCTCGGGTACTTTAGAAGTAATGGGGAAGGGCATGATGGTATGAAAGGTTGGTCTTGACGCTAGCTTCATCCAGAGCTTTGTACAAGACAAGAGTATCGTCCCGCAGTGGATCGGCTCTGGAGGCGACAAAGTAGACGGGAGGGGGAAATTCTTGTGGTTAGTGATGTCGAGGGCGACAAAGGAAGGTATCAGGGTCCTTGGGGTCTACTCCTGCATGGTGGTATGGTAAAATATTTTCATGGATTCTTTATTGATGGCCGGAGTTGTCACGAATGACATATGTATATTGGAACGCCTGGGTCTTGGCCCTGAGAGTGGCAAGATTCCCTACCTTTTTGGAGTTACAGGGCTCTCCGGCCTACTAGCGTTCCGGGTATAATAGGATTACTGGCAAGAAGTGTAGATGCCCTTGTAATGGTTAGGGACATAGTCAAAGTGAAGGGTGATAGGGACAATTGCGACAACACCTTTAATGTTGTCTCGCTTGGTGGGACCCATGACAAGATGGTGAGCCCATTTGAAGACAGAGAGGATGTTGATGAGTTGAATCGGAAACTTGGATTCCGGGGGCCAAGCTATAGTCGACATTGATGACAATGGAGGGAGCATGCTCAGCAACAGCGTGGTTATCATGGCAGAGAAGGCCACTACGGCAGAGAAGGTCATCAGCGTCCAGATCCTTGGTCATGTAGCCTCCAGCATGCTGGAAATGGTCACCCTAGGGCATGGGAGGGCCGGAGGGAAGGTGACGAGCTGGCTTACTTTACTGTCCAGGTGCCGACGGGAAGTTGACTGGCCTTGGCGACTTCCATGGGAGTGTACAAACGGTAATTGATGCCATCGACATATCCTTCCTTGGCATCGACGGTAGCACTTGGGACTGACAAATCAGGAAGGACCAATTATGCACACTGATCGACCTGGGCTCGCACCATTCTCGTCGTGGGTGGCGAAGGCGAGAAGTGCCGGCACAGGTTTCTTCTGGCCTACCTCGAACTGTCGGGACTCCTCCGACGGACTTTTCGGACTGTGCGTGTCGGGTCGGGTGTGCAGGTGGTAATGCACTTAGGGTAGCTTACCTACGTCGTACCATGATTGTTATTGGGTGAGCTGCATTGTGAGGCCAAGGATGGAAGTTGTGTCTGGACGCCACCCATTTGAGAGCTGCGGTGGAAATGTGTTAGAAAGCCACCAAGTCATGAGCCGGAATTGTGGTGGCCCGTGTTGTCTTTGTTGTTGTATAAAAGGTCGGATTTGCTAACAGGCAAAGGGGTTAGGACTGGACTCTTCGCAGTGGGCCCATTCAACTCGGTGCAAAAAACAGGAGCGGCGCTGAGGTTTGGATAAGGCACGAGCACGAGCAGTGCAAGGTGTTAATGATGCCTATACTATAGTGTCGTGGTTAGATTGAGCCACGGTGCAGTAGAGGCGTTGATAATCTGGTGTAGATATGCAGGGGCTACGAAGACATACCTCGAATGCAGCAATCTCCGTGCAACGTTCTGACGGCTCGTAAAAGTTAAGAGAGAATGCGCCTAAATCAAGCCAGTGTTCACGCGACCTAGAGAGGAGCTTGGGCTTCAGGGCTTGGAGGCGATAGCACAAGACAGAAAGCGGCACGAGGTAGTTCAGAAGACCGAAGCAGCGGTGGCAGAGGATCTTTTGTGACCGTATCATCAATTCGTGCTCTCCTCCTATGGGGCTATGTACAAGGGGGGAGGAAGCGGCAGACAATAGCCGTGTGGAAGCGCAGCTGCCAGACAGTCTGGATGAACATTTACCTGATGCGGTCCTCGAGCTAGACAATGCACTGTCAATGCAAGGGTCAGGCGGATTGCCGAGTTGAGAGCATACCTTCCATCTAGAGCTGACTGCAGTCAAAGTCAGCACAAGCACAGAACAGGACGACTGTGATTAGAGCGCGGATACAGACCTTCAAATCCGACGGGGGCCTCGACCGCGTCAGTCTGTTCTCTGAACACCCCGGTGAGGCGGTAGTCGCGCTGAATCACTAGGCCAGAGGTCAGCTGAGGCACTCGGGTTTGCGGTGCGGGCGGTCGGTGCTCGTACTCTGTCGGTCCCATACATCCATGTTCCAGCGTGGTCGCTTGCCGTTGTTTGCGATGAGTTTTGTGGTCGCAAGACCGGCGCCCTGTGAAATGTGAGATTGACATTCTCGAGAGAGGTGGGCAAGGGCAAGGGCAGCGAGCGCATGCATACGGTGACGCCAAACATGGCGAACATGATGGCGTAGGGTATCAGGGACTCGAAGGGCACACCCATCGTGGCGACGGCGACGGGATGGCTGTGGTGTCGAGAGGGAGGCAAGGCCGGCAGCGTCGAACAGCAGCGGCAGGAGCAGCAGCGGCAGCAGCTACAGAAGCGGCAGAGGAAGGAGCTCACCAACTTATAATTGGTGGCGGCAGCGACGACTTTGACGCCCGCTCCGACAGCAACCACGCTAAGCCAAATCGGGAGCGACGTTGGAGTTGAGCCTGCGGCCGCCTATGGCCGCCTGTGACCGCTGCCGAGGCCACAGGCGAAGGAGCAGCGGCCTGTACGCCAGTGACGGCCTCGAAGTACGTGCCATTGCGCATTGCGACCCCATCTCTGCTACTGGCCACGCGCGTAGGAGCCGCCTCGGGCCCTTCAGCACGCGTCGCTCCTCGAGCCCCTCCTGCGGCAATTTGCATCGATTTGTCATTGACACTGCCTTAACTGCGCACTCACCCGCGGCTCTGGCGGCCTCTGCCATGGCACCACCTGCTACATCGACGCCACGACGATCAGCCCTATCGTAAAGCCACCCAGGCGTCGCCGGCGCCCTCGCCGTCGCCGAACCCCCCCAAAGCCGCCCTTGCGCCAGAATGGCGTCGCTGGCCACTGCCGGCCCTCACAACCACTCGTATGCGAACCCTTTGCTCTCTGAGCGCGACAGCTGGCGTGGCGTGGATGAAGCCGCTGCCGCAGACAGTGCCGCATGCGGGCTCGGTCGCCACTCCAACAGCAGGACCACTGGCGGCGACGTGACTGATGAGCAGGATCGCGACCTGGTGGCACAGCTGCAGCGCGCCGCTGCACAGGTCGACGACGGGGCCGACGACGACATGGCTGATCACGATGTCCTCATGGCAGATGGCCTCGCTGGTGGCCACGATGCTAAGTCCACCACAGACGGACCCGGCCACGATGCCACTGCACGAGAAGCAATGGAGGAAGATGGCCCAGGAGAAGAAGAAGACGACGAAGACGACGAAGAAGAAGAAGGAGAAGAGGAAGAAGAAGAAGGAGGAGGAGGAGAAGAAGAAGAAGAGGGGGGCGACGACGACGACGACGACGACCAGGCCTCGTCCGAGGGAGAAGAAAACGGCAGCGATGACGATGAAAGGGATGGCAACAATGCCATTGACAATAATAACGACGACAACAACGACGAGAACGACAACGACGACGGCGACGACGACGGCGACGACGACGACGACGACGACGATGATGATGATGGTGATGACGACGACGACGACGACGACGGTAGCACCAGCACCAGCTCTGCCGCCTCTGCCGCCGTCACATCCGCCTCCTCAGACGACGGCGGTGCCTCGCCGGCAGCAGAGTCGAGTGACGACGAGGACGAGGACGACGAGGACGACAATGTGATTCGCGACCTCTGCATAATCTGCCAGCAGGGCCGCAGTGACAGGGCCAAGCTGGACCTCCGCTGCTCGGCATGCTCCAAACGCGCGCATCAACGCTGTGCCCGCAACGCCGGCACGCTCAAGGACGGCCAGGGCGCTGCCGCCTGGCGCTGCGCGGCCTGCTCGGCCAAATCCTCGGAATCAGAGTCGCCCAAATCAGTGCTCGCGCGTGCTCGCAATTCCAATTCGGCCCCTCGCCTGGTGCGCGATCTGCTGCCGGTGTCGCGCGGCGTGCAGAAGCCTAACTCGCACTCCATCTTTGCCCAGCCGCTGATTTCCGATGGCGAAGACGGCGGCCGCTCGCTTAGAAAGAGAAAGTCGCCCACGCAAGAGCCGCCTTCGTCCAGCAAGAAGAGGAAAGCCACGCCACGCCTGGCCCCGGCAGCGCCCGACGCACCGCAACAGCCAGAGCCTGAGCGCGCGGTGGCCCATTCCACGCGCCGAGCAAGTCAAATGCACAAGACCCTCCCGCCAGCGCGCATCCTCCAGCATCGCCCCTTCCACAAGGCGCCGCCGTACAAGTTCATCCTGGCCTTCAGACTCGACCAGGCAGACATTGCCAAGATCTTGACTCGCCCCCCTCGGCCAGGCAAGCGACGGGACCGCAAGAAGCCGCCCAAGATCCCCGCTCCTGAGATCGTCCCGCCCGATGTGCCCAAATTCCCTGCCCTGCCCTCCTCCCACCTCATCTTCCCTTCCTTTATGAGCGAACGCGAGAGCGAGGCCAATGCCAAGCCGTACGGCGGCATCCTCAATGACCAGGACGCCGACACTACCCGCTCCCTGCCGCAGTTCCGAGACCGAGAGTTATTCGAGCTTGCACGAAAGGAAGCGGAAGAAGAGCGCAGAAGGGCGTCGGCGGCCGCCGACGCCGAGCTCAACGGCGACAGCACCTTGACCGCCAAGCCAGCCCGTACCGTGTCCGGCCCGCCAAGCAAAATCAAGTGCATCCAGTTCGGCAAGTACGTTATCGACACCTTCTATGCCGCTCCCTACCCGGAAGAATACTCGCACGAGTCGCGCCTCTTCATCTGCGAGTTTTGTCTCAAGTACTTGCCCTCGGAGTTTGTCGCATACCGCCACAAGCTGAAATGCCCGGCCAAGCATCCGCCCGGCGACGAGATCTACCGCGACGGCACCATCTCCATCTGGGAAGTCGACGGCCGCAAGAAGACCGAATACTGCCAGTGCTTGTGCCTGATGGCCAAAATGTTCCTCGGCTCCAAGACACTCTACTACGACGTTGAGCCCTTTCTCTTCTACATCCTGACCGAGTACGATGACCTGGGCTATCATTTCGTCGGCTATTTCAGCAAGGAGAAGCGCCCAGCCAGCCAGAACAATGTCAGCTGCATCCTCGTCATGCCCATTCACCAGCGCAAGGGCTACGCCACCTTCCTCATTGACTTCTCCTACCTGCTAACGCGCATCGAGGGCAAGGAGGGCTCTCCAGAGAAGCCTCTCTCCGACATGGGCTTAACCGCCTACCGCGCGTATTGGGACTTGACCATATCTCGACACCTGCTCGACCTCGGAACCAGCAGCCACTTCAGCACCAGGAAGCTTATGGAGCGCACTGGCATGACCGCTGATGATGTCATTCATTCGCTCGAGCGCCTCTACGCCTTCATCAGAGATCCCGTCACCAAGACCTACGGCATCCGATACGACAAGAATCTGTACGAGACTATTGTCCGCGACTTTGAATCCAAGAAGCACCGCCAGCTCAGGCCCGAAAATTTGATCTGGACACCCTACGTCATGGGCAGGAGTGACCAAGCGGCTCTTGACGGCGCGCCACTGCACGCTATCTCGGCCAGAGAAGAAGATGGCGACGACGACGAGACTGAGCGAGCCCGATCGGTGATCGGCAACGAAGAAGAGCCGTATCCCGAACTCGTCTCACTGCCGGCCTCGGCCGAACCTTCCAAGGTGCCGTCCTCTGCCTTGGCGGCCAAACACGACCGTCAGCACATCGACGATGCTCCTGTCAACAACAATGGCCATGTTGCCCCCGGTCCACCCGCTACTGACGCCCTCACCAACGCGGCTGCTGTTCCCGCACTCGACCTGCCCGAACTCTCGGGTCAAATGAACGGTCTTTCCTCTTCCGCTCACCAGAATCACTCTGCTACCACCACCACCACCAACGGCGACACGGCCATGTTGCCTCCCGCCCCTGCTACACCCGGACAAGACGAGCCCACAGGCTATGCCCTGGCCTACCGCGTCCACGCCATCCCCCCGGCTCGCTTCCAAATCGAGCCTCCGATCCCGGCTTCCATGATGCGCGCCCGCAGCACCAAGAAGAGAGGCCATACTACAGCTTCAGCACAGAACCTGTCGGGGAATAAAACACCCTCGCTTCAGGCCCCCGTGCGGAGTAGTCCCAGGAACCCCGGTGCAGGCGTGAATGGCACCAGCAGCGCAAGTGCGGCCACTGCCACTGCAACCGGGAATCGCACTGGAAGCAGCAGCAGTAGTAGTAGTAGTAGCAGCAGTAGCAGCAGCAGCAGCAGCAGCGAGAGCGGTACAACTGGTGTCACTACCACGATGAATGGCAGCAGTAATGGCGAACGCGCCTCACGGGCCTTGACGCCTGAAGCCGGCATGCACGTCAGAACTCCTGTCCGCCGCAGCGGCCGTCGCACGGGCCTGAGCAATGTCGAGATGCTCGACAGCTTGGACGGCGCGCGTGCTGATGAAGAGGAAGAAGAGTCTGAATCTGCGTCTGAATCTGATGATGATGAGGAGGAGGAGGAAGGGGGGGAAGACGAAGAAGGAGTGGCTGCTGCTGACGATGACGAAGAGGAGGATGAGGACGAAGATGACGATGACGAAGAGGATGAAGAAGATGAAGATCAAGAGTCGCCTTCGGCCGCGTCCGTCGACGACCCCGACGAAGAAGTCGACGAAGACGAAGACGCAGAGGGAGAAATCGAACAACTCAGTGACGCGGCCGAGTCCAGTGCTGTCGTCGAGGAAGGAGAGGACGGCGATGATGATGACGATACCGATGCGGAAGGGGAGGAAGAAGATGCCGCGGGAGAGGTTGAGGATGACGCCGAACCTAATCCTCTCCTTGACCTTGGGCCCGACATCAACGCCAAATCTAGTGCTGGTCACGATGTTGTTGTTGCTGCTGCTGCTGCTGCTGCCTCTACCCCCGCCGATGTCGATGTCAATGCCAATGTTGGCGCCTAAGATTCTGAATAGCAAAATGCTGTAGCAACTCTCTGTACATGATGAATACATCAACATCTATACATTCTAGTGCTTCTTTTCTCCAATACAAGTTAGTATATTTGCAACACGTAATGTCAGGAGGGGAGAGGAAAGAGGAAAGAGGGATTCATTCCCAAAAGTTGTGTCATCATCTCACGACTTGGATTTATGCCGACTGAACGCCATCAACATCTGTCATGCAGCATCCAACACCCAACAACACCCAACATCCAACAAATACAAATACCCCAGTTCCGCACCACTATGCAGAAGACATGAGAATAGTCAGTGTGAGCCCAACTCTCAAGTGGTGATTGTCTGACTTTTTGTGTGTGAGATAGGATGGCGGGACTGAGGTCTTCTGGAAAATGAGCCCAAAGGGTAGGTGGGGGGTTTGCATGCTTAGGCCCAGGCCCTGGCAGGTGCAGGCGTGTTCATGTGCAAATTCACATGCAAGTACAAGCAGTGTAAGTACAAGTAGTGTAAGTACAAGCAGTGTAAGTACAAGCAGTGTAAGTACAAGCAGTGTAAGTACAAGTAGTGTAAGTACAAGTACGAGTTTAAGTACAAGTGCAAGTGCATATCCTGAGGAGAGGGAAGAGTTATTAAAATGCAGTTCGAGCTTTTGTTTTGTCACGAGTGCTATGAAGGAAGCTGACGTGTGACTCGTTTGTCTAGGCGTCAGAAATCGGGTTCAGGTAACCAATCACAAGAACACTGTGGATGACAATCACCCGGATCTGGCATGCATCTGGCCCACTAGTGGCCTACTGCACATTGTAATCAACTGATCTGTTCTGTTCGCCCTCTTTGCTTGCTGCACTATGGCCACTTGACTTCGTGCTGGCCAAAAAGCAAACAACTGTGTGGCCCATTCAACCCTGATAGTATGGGTTGCCTTGCGATGACTGACTTGTAAAGGGGTCTTGAGGATAGCCACTGACCCCGGTATACTGTCCCGCATTCTGTGTGTGCATTGTCTGCGCTCTGCGCTCTTGCGGTGGCGTTGGCAGCCCTTGCCCACGCTGTGGTGGATTCACAGGCGTCGACGATGTCGGCAAATAGGCATTCGTCTCCTGGCAAACCTTACCACTTCCCATCGCAATGCCACCAACGGCCATATTGCCGCCACCCGGCACGCCCATTGAACCTGACAACGAATGCATACTGTAAGTCGCCAGGCCATAGTTATCCGTGCCCGTATACTGGCCTTGAGAACCCGCCAGAGATTCCGAGGCATCGCCTGTTGATGCGCTGTAGGCGCTAGGGTCGAAATGGGTCAAGCTAGAGCCAGACGGTAGCTGAACCAGTTCACCCGATGACTCCGTATACAGTCTGAAAGGGGTGGCATTTCCTGCGGTCGTTGGTACGTATTGAGCCGTACTGTATCCAGGGCTTGTATAGTCTGCCATGGTCGTGCTGGGCACGTCGAAGTGATCGCGCGTCGACCAATTCGTCGGCGGATTGTGCCACAGAGTCGATTGGCTCAGCTGTGAGGAGGTCTGTCCCATTATGCTCCTGTCAAGAAGCGATGTGTTGCTCAGACTGATACGACTGGTGATGTCTTCGCCAGCCCGAGTGTGCCCCATCGTCAGCTGTGGATATGTCTGACTGGCAGATGGGAAGGCCGCTTGTGGGTGAAGACCACCATAGCCTTGATGGTTCGACCAATCCACTGGCCCAGACCGATGACGTCTCCTGAATAGAGTCAGCCATAAAGTGAAACTGGGACATACCCCAGGGCCTTACGTTGGCTCTTTTCGTATCCTCAGCTTCACCCCTGCTTCGCATAGCGCTTTCGACAACGGTGTTGATTCTCGCAGGCTGAGATTGTACTTGGAACTATGGACTGCCAACTGTCAGGGGCCTCCAGCCTCTTACGTGAAACTAGCGGCGCTTAATAGAGTCTAGTCTCTCACCTTGGAATTGCTTGGTGTGAACTGAGCTACCAAGATGCTCAGCAAACATGCCATCAGCGCTAGCTAAGAGTCAGACCGAGCCCCAAAAGGTCGACAAAGGGTACATACCCCTGGCGCATCTCAAATAGCGAGAACTTAAGCCGATACGTTCCGGCTGCGCGAATGTTGAGGTCTCCAAAAATGAAGTAGCCCTTTTCTGCACCGTGTCAGCCGGCAAGCCACAATTTGGTGTCAATGCGCGCGCGCCCTGACAACTCACCCGTCCTATCATTATGCTTGACGCGGTGTAATGAGGACACCGTTGTACCTATCAGGAGCTTCTCTTTCGGAATCAATGATCCTTGATGACTGATGACGTCGATTTCGACGTTGCAGAACCAGAACGGGCTGTGGAGGAAGGCGCTGCTCTGACTTCGTTGGTCGTCAATTGTCAGTTCAAGTACCGGTGGTGGATCGAGAGGCCATTTTGCGCCTCGAGCTGCACCGCTCTGTCAGCGATGATGGCGAATGGGCCAGCTTGGAACATACCTTTCTCCTGCTTTGCTACTGCCTTGGATTCGCCAGGCTCTTGCTTGATGGTCAACACATAGGATGAACTATAGCCAGCCGATCGCGTTAGTTCAGAAGACCCAAAGGATGCTGCTTTGCCCATCTTGAACTAGTCCAGAGCAGTCCACGGACCTGTTTAATCGAGTCCGCTCGGCAACGTCAGCCACCACGGCCGGTAGATAGAGATATCTTGGATCCCCGTCAATGAATCCGGGCATAATAGACGTGGTAAGGATGGTGCCGGTCCGTTCCAGCGTGATTTGCCGACCCCGGAATGGACGGCGGCACTTGGGGTAGTTTGGAATGGATAGCAAGGGAACTGCTGCGGTAAGGATGCAAAGTGCGATCTCAGCGGGACGACCAAGGCCCAGTGGTAGAAGAAGTCTCGCGAGTGTGGTACCGAATATGTGAGAAGGTGGTCAAACCGTGGGTAAGAAGTTGGATTTCGAAAGGGCCTTTGGAAGAGAAATATGACGGGGTGCCCTTTTTGCCTAGGCCGACTTCAGGCCGTCGCAAAAAGTAAAATGTTTGCTGTCCGTGCTGATGGATGGCGCTGAAGCAATAATATTGTATTCCGCCGTAAAAATGTCCCAAAGGCGTGGGGCCTATTTCGGCGCGAGAGATCTGATAAGTCACAACCACTCTGGAAAGCGAAAACAAGCCTTGGATGTACTTGAACTTGCTTTTTGCCAAGTGTGGCAGAGGCCACTTGCCCTTATTGAGAGACCATGCACGGTATTATCATCAACGACGTGAGGGTCCAGAGGGGAGATGGTTGAATATGGAAGGAACGACCGCCAAGCACCAGCCGACGTGAGTCGCCAAAGTCAATAAGTTGCCCGCGCCGTTGCAGAGTTTGTATTAGCAACAGGCGTCTATTTGAATCCTTCTTGTATCGCATGCCAGCCTCTGCGCCAACAGGGTATGTCGAATTGCGCGCACGGTGCCTTCGCGCGATGGTCAGGATGCCAGGCGGTGTGGTGGTTTTGGTGGTAGGAGTTTTGCAATGGTAAAGACGAGGTCTAATTTGTCAAAATTGGTATTGCACTCACTGGGTTATGAGTGTTTGTTGTTACTCGTGAGCTGGTTTGGGTAGTCGCAGCCAACCCAGACTCATGAAAACGCAGATGTCGATCGTGAAGTTCTTGTGGGCAGACCCCTCTCTACCCGATCGCGGAGCGTTTGCTCACAGTGTTCTGGGCGTGTGTAGGTGACGATGGGCAAACGATGGTCAAGCAGCCCGGCTGCGCCAGGTTTATCACTGAACAGGCTGAGGATGGATCTTATCACAACCTCTGTGGCTGCACACAAGATCGGCAATATCAGCGAGCGTTCAACTAGGTGAACTCTTGGCTGAAGATGTGCAGGCAAGTTCTGGAGATGGCAGTCCTGCTAGAGATCAAGCAGAGCCAGGCCTGAAGAGAAAGGCAAATCCATGCCTCGGGATAAGGCAAGCCACCCCAGAGTCCTATGGCATGCAGTAAGCCGTCAGGAAGCTGACGCACAGCTTACCCTTGAACACCAGTCGATCTTGGGGAAGGACAGGGCAATCGAAGATATGCTAGACAAATTGGGGGACGATTGCTCGGGTAGACCCTCTCTCTCTCTCTCTCTCTCTCTCACTCTCACTCTCTCACTCTCTCTCACATAGTTTGAGGGTAGTGAGAACCTGGGCGGGTTTGATGTTCAAAATCAGCTAATAGGAAGGAAAGCTAATGGGCACGCATGCACCGTGCAGTGGGACGGGCAGGTGGGTGCTGGCCCACGAGGCCACGAGGCAGTCAGTCCACCGCCCGCGGAGTGACTCCACCACCAAGGCGTGTTCGATGGGACGCTACGTTTCGAGATAGGGTTGGTGCACCTAAATAGCAGAGGCTTGTTTGCCTGCCTGCCCACAAGGAGATTTTCCCAATTTATTGCCGGAAACGATAAGCATGGCTCGTTGTGGCAAGCGAGAAGTGACAGGTCATCGCCAGAAGCGGAGACAGCTCACCTGCAACCGGACCGGGGAAGTGTCTAAAATGCAGTGGAGCACTCTTGCGTGGGACTTTGAAGCGTGATTGGGACTTGCTGGAGGACCCCTGACTGTGTCGTCAAGGCGTGAAGGGGGGGGGGAGGGGGGAAGCCACACTCGAAAGAAGTTAAGCGAGCAGAAGACGAGCCCACTCAGTTGGGAAGTGAATGAATCCGCAATCTGGCATTTTCGGGCAAACAATCAAGGGAAGAAAAAGTGACGGTCGCAACTTGATCAAGCCATCGTCAGGACTTGCTACTCGTTTCGGACGCCCATGTCGGCCATGTGGTATGGCGTTGGACTAGCGGACAGTGCTTGGTCCCCGAAAGCTTCACAAGTTAGTCGCCTTGGTGGTGCTCAAATTGCGTTCTGCGGGACACGTGGAGTGCGGCGGTGATTTTGCAGATCCAACTGCTGTCATTCGAGGCAGGAAATGATGCACAAGCATATTCTGCAGTAGTTTCGGTTCCGTGAAATCTAAGCAGGCATGCATGGGAAGCCATCATAGTAGAACAGAGTACACACTGCCCTAGGCGCCTGGCTTGTTAGCGCGCGCCAATACGGCGAGGGCGCCAGAAAGACGAATGTGTGCAGGTCGGAAGGTTCATGTGATGGATGATTCAATGGAGGCGAACGATGGTGGTCTACACTTTGGTCTTCTAGGCCGTGCGTCGTGCGTCGTGCGTCGTGCGTGATATTACGCTCCATTTCGTTGTTGAGGCCCCTCAAACGCAAGGCCATCAACAACAAAAGTGTGGGAACCCATCCCACCACACACACACCCACAACCGCGCAACCGCCGCCCACCCCTTCCCGCCCTCCCCCCTGGCCACCATTTTACGAAAAGGGATTGAAATCACAGTTAAGCCGCAGCAGGGGGCCCGAGGTTAGCACCTACGCCAAGCCTCTTCGCGGGGAACAGCAATGTGGGCCGCCTAAGGACACCACTAATGTGCCCGAGATCGAATGATGTCAGCAGCCAGCATAGGGTGTTTGGAATTGAGCGCCGCCGGTGTACGTATCCCAGGAACGAAAGTGCGGACCGTTATCTGATTTAAAGTTATTAGTATGAGTATCGTAGCACACCAGTGGCAAGGAAATGAATGGCATCGGCCATAAATCTCGGATACTTGAAGCTTCCGAATTCTAATGACTGAAGGGGGCAAATTGTGGGATGAAGTCGCCCGTGGGCTGGCTGACCTCTCACTGTGTTGGGAAGGCCTCCACCAAGCAGCAAAAAGCAGGATAATCCCGGGGGAGGGGTGGGCGTAATATGGCGTCCACGGGAGCAGGGCCTTTTGACGCCCCCCCCCCCCCCCCCCCCCCCCCCCCCGGACCCGAAAAAAAAGGGAAAACCCCGGGGGGGGGGGGGGGGAAAAAGGGGGCCCCCGGGGGGGGGGCTTTTGCCCCCCCCCCCCCCCCCCCACCATGCCAAATGGGCCAGTAACCAACTTGAGCAGCATCTTCCACCAGATTCTCTACGCGGCAGAGAGATGGGTTTTGGGGTGGCGGAACCAATTGGACTAGATGGACGCATGCTTTTTGTTAGCATGCTGCGAGTTCTTGCAAAAAAACAAGATTAGCTGCATGAGCTGCTCGGGATCTTGCGCAAAACTTCTGCATGGATCAAACAAACAAAAGCGTCACCGGCCTATCAGTACTCCCACGCACAGAGAGAGATGGGAGATCCTCCCACATAGCGGGAGAGATAGGAAGATGCTCCCACGTACGGAGAGATAGGAAGATGGCCGGAAATGATGAAAAGATGAAAAGATGGCGACGTGTCTCTTGCAGTGGCGGCCGCCTACGCCTACTAACTGACCAACTAAGCTCACCTCCAGGGGTCTGATACCATCTGGCCCGGCATTCAAGATCTGGCACCGATTTGGGGATTCTTCCTGTGCGGAGATACAATTCCATCAATAGAATCGTTTTCTGAATAGGAACGGGTTCCATGGCGCGGGATCCGGGATATGAGGGCTTGACATTAGACCGAGGGGCTAGCAATTCCAAGCGACCATACCCCACTGGGAGCCAGGGGAAGAAGAAGATTGCCCAAGTCCAGAGTTTTGAACTAGGCCGAGCCGAGGCCTAGGCCAAGGCGTCGAGAACAATGCAAAATATTGTAAGCTTTGTCCTTTTTGTGCTCCGCCCTTCGTTCTGTCAGTCACTGATCTTGTGCGAAACAGTTGGAGGCAAATGTTCAGGGTGATCATGTACGTTTGGTGGGGTTTGGAACAGTGCTGTGAAGTGATGGATGGCCGGCAGGTCAGGAAGCTGTAAGACTATGTGAACGGGGCTATATTGTAGAAGAGTCAAGAACGGGGGCGATATAACGAACGAACTATGCTAGCCTGGGTACCTCTCTGTCAAGGCTTCGTATACAGCGTTTGGCATGTTTCACTAATTCAATGCATAGAAGGCCATTGTCTTGGCCACGACACTTGTCTAATTCCTTAAGATCTTCGAGGGATAATCCATTGTATATTGGGAAGCTCTGGCAGGGTGTGGTGGGGGGGAATTCGCCGGTGTCAAGCTCAATCTCGTGCCAGACGCGTTGTCGGCGCTCCATGGCATCGGCGAGGAAGATGAGGGTGATGTGCTGCTGAGTGGATGGCGGGGGGAGGTATGAGTGTGCCTTTTCGGGCAGTTGATGGGGCAAAAGAGGCAAGGGATGGTCACCAAAGACAAAATACCTCATCAGGTGATGGGTAAAGGTGCGCCATTCGAGGTCTTGCCGAGCCGTCATCTCAGTCTGCGGCGGTGTTGGCCCGATGCAAAAGCCGGATCTGATCTCAGCGGCTGGCGACTTGGAGACGCGCCTCCACTGGTCGATCAGGACGGTGAGGAGAGTGGCGCTCAGCATGACATTCTGAGACCGAGTGTGAAATTTGTCTGGGCAGATGGCACAGTAGATCACATCTCGAGCCGTTCTGTGGGCATTGGCCAGAGTCGACACCGTGTGAGAGGAGGGAGGAAAGGCGGCCAGGGCGGAGAGAGTGGACAGGGTCAGGTATAGATTGGGGAGACAGGCGCACTCGGGGACTGAGGGGGGTAGAGGGTTGACCGCAGTCGGGTCGAAGCCACAGAGGGGGTCACCGTCGCTGCCGCTGGGCGTGCCGTTGGATGTGGTATTTCCCGGGTCGAAGCCGCCGGCCACGAGAGCAGGGAGTGGTATGTGGCTGAAGTCGGGCCACGACGAGAAGGAGGCTCGATACTGCTGGTTGTACCAGTCTGCGTCGGGAGAGGTGTGAGCGTTGTCGGACGGTGGCGTGTTGGTGTTGGTGATGGAGGACTGCGAGACAGAGCTCATGGACGAAGAGGGTGCCGAGCGGCGAACAGTCTGGACCATGGGGCTGTTGCAAATGTTCTGGAAGTCGGTGCGCTCTTGGTCTGCCGCCGACAGACGCAGGTCAATGGCCGTGTTGGAGGCGGTCGATTCACCGGCGCGGCCGTCGTGGCCGTCGACATCGACGTCGACGTCGACCTTCTGTCTCTTTTTTGGCCGTCCCATCTGCTTCTGCTCCGAGTATACACAGACCAGGCCATTCTTGACACATCTGGTGCAGCCCGAGGCCTTTCCAGAGCACTTGAGCTTTCGCTTGCGGCACTCGTCGCAGGCTGCGTGCTTGCGGCGTGGGTCGCTGGCCGGGTGCGGGGCCGCGGGGTCTGGCGTGAGCGTGGCGGCGGGAAAGTCATCCATGTCGTTGTGGCTGAAGAGATGCGCGATGGGATAGCTGCCGTATCGTCGGAGCCTGGCTGCCGTCTCGTCGGAGCCTGGCTGCCGTCTCGTCGGAGCCTGGCTGCCGTCATCCCACAACCCAGGCCGTCGGAAACTGCGACTGAGGACCACACAGGGCTGGAGCCTTGCGAGGGCCGGGTTTGATTAGTCAGCTATGAGGGTTGGGTGCTAGTCCCAAACAGGCTAGACTGCGGGGCCACATATCCGGCAGCAGAAAATTATCTAGAGCCGCCGTCCGTTGGCCAGAATTGAATCTCAGAATTGAATCTCAGAATCTGATGGCCGACGGCCGACAGAACAGGCAGAATGAGAGAAAGCTGATGAATGAGGTGATTGATTGGTAAAGGCTAGCAGCTACGAATGAGGTGATCGATTGGTGATCAAAAGCTAGCAGCTGCGCACGAGCGGATTAAATAGGCTATCGCCAAGCCCAGGTGCGGTGTCGCTCCTTCCTCCGTGACACGGAAGGCACGGCCTGCTCGTGATGGCGGAGTCCAAGAAGAGAAAGGCAGTGACCAGAGACGTCGAAGGGGACGCGGCTGCTGTCTCCGGTGACGAGTTCAGCTTTAATGAGCTTGATGAGAGCGGAGATGACGATGAGCTCGGAGACAACGATGAGCTCAGATACGACGATGAGCTCGGAAACGACGATGAGCTCGGAGACGACGATGAGCTGGGAGATGAAGACGAGATCTTCACCAGCGACGGTGAGCAGAGCTCTGGCTCCAGGTCCAATGGGAGCAGTGCCTCAGATCTCGACGAGGATGATTTGTTGCAGAGGAAGAAGGCCGCTTCCGGCACTGCTCCTCCAGGCACCGCAGCCCAGTCAAACGGAGAGACGGACAAAGAAGAGAGAGAGGAAGAGCGAGAGGACGAAGACAAGGCCAACTTCAGGGTGGAGAAAGACGCATACGGGAAGGACAGATATGTGTACGACGAAATCGACCCCGGGGACGACTCGGAGTACTCGGTGCCCGACGCCGAGGCCAATACGATCGGCAACATCCCTCTGTCATACTACGACGCCTTCCCGCACATTGGCTACTCGATCAATGGAAAGAAGATCATGAGACCTGCCACCGGCGAGGCATTGGACGCCCTGCTCGACAGCATAGAAGTGCCCAAGGGCTGGACTGGACTGACCGATCCGTCGACTGGCAAGCCGCTCGAGCTGAGCCAAGACCAATTGCAGCTGCTGCGCAAAATCCAGCAGAACGAGATGCCGGAGGATGGCTACGACCCCTACGAACCCACAGTTGAATGGTTCACCAGCAAGACCGAGCTGATGCCTCTGAATGGCGCCGATGAGCCCAAGCGCCGATTTGTTCCCTCCAAACACGAGGCCAAGCGTGTGATGAAAATTGCCAAGGCCATCAAAGAAGGCCGAATATTGCCGTACAAGGGCGCGGGAGAGCGAGAGGAGGAGGAGGGGGGCGGAGAGGACGTGCAGGACTATGACATCTGGGCCAATGAAGCGCCTCGAGCTGATCATGCCATGCACATGCCTGCACCAAAGCTGCCTCCGCCGGGATTTGACGAGAGCTACCATCCGCCCGCTGAATATCTGCCGGACGAGAAGGAGAGGGACAGGTGGGTAAAGACGGATGAGGAGGATCGGGACAAAGCCTACCTTCCCACCGATCATTCTGCTCTTCGCAAAGTGCCGGGATATGGCCGATTTGTCAAGGAGAAGTTTGAGCGCTGTCTTGATCTGTACCTGGCACCTCGAGTGCGCCGTACCAAGCTCAACATTGACCCCGAGACCTTGCTACCCAAGCTGCCCGACCCGGACGAGCTTCGGCCTTTTCCAATGCGCGAAAGCGAGAGATATGCTGGCCATGAGGGCAGAGTTCGATCGCTGTCCGTGTCGCCGTCGGGCCAGTATCTGGCCACTGGGGGTGACGACGGCACGGTGAGAGTGTGGACGTTGTCGCCTGCAAGACAGGTGTGGATGGCAAGCTTTGGGCCAGACGAAGCGGTCAATGTGGTCCGATGGCGGCCTGGCAGAGACGCGTCGGTGCTTGCCATCTCGGCCGGCGACAACGTCTACCTTTGTGCACCGTTGCTAGAGGATCACGATGACGTGCTGTCCATTGCTGGGCGCGAGTTGCTCGATGCTGGCTGGGGCCACGCCGCAGTCACGACGGCAGCGGCCAAGTCGAGCACAGCAATCAGCTGGAACCGACCTGGTGCCATCCTTCAGGCCAAAGGCGTCGCCATCGTCATTCGACTGGGCTATTCGGCTAAGTCGCTCTCCTTTCATGCTGCCGGCAATCACCTGGTGTCGGTGTGTGCCGGCACAAATGTGCCAGCTGCTCACGCCGTCGCTGTGCACACCTTGGCCAAACACCAGACCCAGCTGCCATTCAAGAGGCGCGTCAAGGGAGGAGGCACGCCTCAGGTGGCACACTTCCACCCCAGCAAGCCGGTCCTGTACGTGGCGAATCAGCGCTTGATCCGAGCGTACGACCTGTCGAAGCAGTCGTTGATCAAGATCGTCCAGCCCGGCGCACGGTGGATCAGCAGCTTCGATGTCCACCCGACGAGCTCTTCCAATGCCGGGTCGGACAATCTGATTGTGGGCTCCTACGACCGAAGGCTGCTGTGGATGGACCTGGAGCTGTCGCCGCGCCCGTACAAGACACTCCGCTTCCACACCAAGGCCATTCGAGCGGTTCGCTTCCATCCCTCGGCACATCGATACCCTCTGTTTGCAGATGGCAGCGACGACGGAAGCATTCAGATCTTCCATGGGTCAGTGCCCAGCGACATGATGAGCAATCCACAGATTGTGCCGCTCAAGGTGCTGCGTGGACACAGCGTCGCCGGCGGTCTTGGCGTCATGGATCTTGACTGGCACCCGCAACATCCATGGCTGGTGAGCGCAGGAGGGGATGGAACGTGCCGGCTGTGGGTGTCATAGTTTTGTTTTGTTGCTAAGAGGATTGGCGCTGCTATTACAATAGATGTTCTCTCAAACTTGCCTTTGCCTCATAATACCATAATACATGGCTGAGCGGTCGGCTGAATGGCTGAAATGTTAGTTAGTATTTTGAATCAAGTTAGACCGACCACGTGGCGACGCGTTGAGATGCCGACAAAAAGTGGGGCCGAGACGCGTCCAACATGACCCACTCTCGGTTGTCAGGCTGCCAGTGTGCCAGTGCAGGGTCTTGTCTTGTGCATTGGTGCTAGTGCAGTGTGTTCGGTGCCAGTGCAGTGTGTTCGGTGCCAGTGCAGTGTGTCCGGTGCCAGTGCAGTGTGTTCAGTGCCAGTGTAGTGTCTTCTGCGTGGCGATGTTGACACAATGCCCGCGTGAGTATCTTTGTCCGCCTTGTTGCCTTGTTGCCTTGTTGCCTTGATTCCTGACTGACGAGCGGACGGCAGAATCGGCGATCAGCACCGGCCCCAGGCCGCAGTACCGGCCAATGCCTTGGACGAGCCGGGCCTGAGTGACAAGAGGCAGCAGCAGGTCGGTGGGTACAGCGCAGTCGAGGTGGCGACGCTGCAAGGCCGGCTCGACAAGCAGCTCGGCCCGGAATACATCTCGTCGCGGCTGGGCCCGGGTGGCGGCAGAGTGCACTACCTGGCCGCCGACAAGGTGATCGGGCTTGCCAATGAGATCTTCGGCTTCAACGGCTGGAGCAGCGCCATCCAGCAGATCCAGATTGACTTTGTCGATGAGCACCCCACAACGGGCAAGGTGTCGCTTGGCCTGTCGGTGGTTGTGCGCGTCACGCTGAAGGATGGCACGTACCACGAAGACGTCGGCTACGGCTCGGTCGAGAACGCGCGGGGCAAATCGGCTGCCTTTGAGAAGGCCAAGAAGGAGGGCACCACCGACGCACTGAAGAGGGCGCTGCGCAACTTTGGCAACGTGTTGGGCAACTGCATCTATGACAAGGAGTACGTATCGCGCATCACCAAGGTCAAGGTGGGCGCCGGCAAATGGGATCCCGACACCTTGCACCGGCACCGGGATTTTGAGCCCAAGAAAGAAAATGTGGCCAAGGTAGTCGAGCAGAAGCCGGCCGTGGCCGCTCCTCCAGCGAATGAGCACGGGTATGGGCACGGGCACGGGCACGACCACTCAACAACCGACATTGGCCTGGGCTCGTTCGACATGGGCGACTTTGACGATGCCGAATTTGACATGGACGACTTCGCTCATCCCGACGAGATTGCGCTGCCCCCGGATAGTAGCCGGGATGCGGGCAGAAAGGCCACCGGCGCGACAACCCCCAGGCCGTCCAACCCTCAGCCTCACCTGACCACGCCGTCTAGGCCAGGCCAAGCTGGCCCGCCACCAAACATGCGACCACCATGGCCGAACGATGTGCGGGTGAATGGCAATGCCTCGACGCCAAGGAACACGGCAGCAGCGGCAGCAACAGCAGCAGCAACGACAGCAACGACAGTAACGACAGCAACGACAGCAGCGACTGCAACAGCAGCTGTAGACGGGCCCGGCCCAGGGCCCACACCAAACCGCACGACGGGCTTCTACTCAGCACGAGCAGCAGGCAAGATCGACCAGGACAACAACGCCACCCAGCCGGGCGAAGCGCCCAAGTTCGACCCGCACGCCCAGAGCCCGTCGATCCGCAAGACGTCGGGGGTCGACCACAACAGGAGCGTGCGGCTGACGCGCAGCCTGGCCGTCGACACGCACATTCCGCAGCGGGATGAGGATGGGGCGGCTGTGACGACTGCGACGGCAGCGTCACTGCAGCAGCACCAGCACCAGCAGCACCAACAACAACAAAGGCCGAATGCAAATAATCCTCTTCACCACGCTGGACATCGTCCCGCTGGCAATCAGAGTGTGGTGGCCAATCAGACGCAAGGTGTACCGGTGCCACCGCCACCGCCACTGCCACTGCCACTGCCAGGGACGGCAGGAGGAGGAGCAGCAGCAGCGGCGGCGGCAGGAGGAATGATGATGAGAAACGCGGCACCGACGAGTCGCTCATATCGGCCGCTGACGCGACGGGCGCCAGATTCTCCACTGCCCAGACAGGCTCTGCAGGATGTTAGTAACTTACAGTGCGTGCGGACTGCAGCAGATGGGCAGGAGGCAAAGCGGCAGAGGCTGGCAGGTGCCCATGTACCTGCAGTTGCTCTTGCTGCTGGTACCGTGGGGAATCATAATGCTGCAGGTGCAGGTGCAGGAGCAGCAGGAGCAGCAGCAGCAGCAGGTGCAGGAAGTGGAGGAGCAGGAGGAGCAGGAGGAGCAGGAGGGGGGGGCGCAAGTGGTAGAAGTAGTAGCTAGGTGGCTTCCTTCGTTGGAGCGAGTCATGATGAATGGTTTAACGCTCTTTCCTTGCGTATAGCATCCTATTACGTAACTGCCTTTTCAAACAGGGCATCCTATTGTGTAACTGCCTTTTCAGACGACATCCTATTGTGTAACTGCCTTTTCAGACGGCATCCTATTTTGTAACTGCCTTTTCAGACGGCATCCTACTGTGTAACTGCCTTTTCAGACGGCATCCTATTGCGTAACTGCCTTTTCAGACGTCTTCTCACCGCCGTGGTCCTCAACTACAACAGGGGGATCTGTACTTGTACTGCTAGTGCTAGCACCGGCACTGGCACTAGTAGTGCTGTCTCCAGCAGCCAGCTTGGCGAGATCGACCTCGCCAACGAGCCTCTTGCCAGTGTCAAAGGGGACAAAGTCCTTGTCGCGCTGACGGTCCAGCTCGAGGCGGGCCTTGAGCATGTGCATGAGCATAAAGTGGCAGGCGCACGGGATTCCGAGCTCCTGGCCGCGGCGAACGATGTAGCCGTTGATGTAGTCGATTTCCGTGGAGGCGCGTTGGTAGCGCAGGTCCTCGCGCATGGACGAGCTGTTGAGCGCCGTGTTCTTGGCCATCAGCGCGAACAGCTCCTTGAGGCGCTGGGCGCTGAAGCGGTGGCGGAGGTTGGGCACGCCCTGCAGCTCGGGCAGACTGCGGAATACCAGGCTCGTTTCCGACACGAGCATGTTCTGCACAATGTTGAGGCCGTGGTTGCCCAGCATGGCGCCGTTGGGCACGTCGTAGAGCGCGGTGAGCGGGTTGAGCACGGCGTTGGACGACAGCTTTTCCAGCTGCAGCATCAGCAGGTCCAGGTAGGGGTAGGCGGCGCTGCAGAGAATGGTCGACCGGGTCAGGCTGCGGAGGAGGAAGCGCGCACTGAGCGAGGCATTGTACAGCTGTTCGTCCGTGGGGAAGTACGTGGCCTGCTCGTGCGGAGACAGCGTCGAGGGCGGCCGCGCCGCCAGCTCGGGCCGCGGAAGCGGGTGCTTGTCGGTGTCGCGGTAGATGCCCAGGCTGGTGACGCCCATGGCGGCATGCACGACCAGGAAGGCGCCGGCGCTGTAGCAGCCGTGGGAGAGCACGCCGACGAGATAGGTCGGCCGCGTGGCCGGGTCGGGGAAGACGTGGGTGTTGATGTCGTCAATCTGGCCCAGCCCGTTCTGCATCAGGCAGATGGTGGACGACGCGTTCAGGCGGTGCTTGACGTCCAGCAGCGCCGCCACCGCGATCTGGGCCTTGACGGTGAGAATGAGACAGTGGATGTAGGTTTCGCCCGAGGGGAGGCGCTCGTTGGCCTCGAGCGGGTGCAGCGGACGGTGGGGTTTCTGTGGCTCGGTGGCCGGCACGTATTTCCAGTAGGCGCCGGACGTCGTGCTCAGGCCGGCCGGTGGCGTGGTCTTGATGTCGATATCGTAGCCGTCTTGCTCGTCCACGATGCCGCTGGCCTTGTCACGCAGACGCACCTGTCGGCCCAGTCTCTTGAAAGACTCGTACGCATCGCCTCGGTGCATCATCAGCGTGATGGGCGGCGCATTGGGCATCTGCTTGAGCGCGTGGGCGACGAAGAGTCCAATACTGCCCATGCCGTGGATGTGCAGGCGGCGTGTCGGTAGCCTCTCGCCCTCTCGCTCGGCCGGTGGCTCCATTGGTTGGAAGGCAAACGAGGTCAGCGGAGGCGCCGCGGAGGAGGCGGGGGTGGCGGCGGCGGCGGCGGCGGCGGAGGCCGAGGGCAGCTGGTCGTCGAGAGCAGACCCATTTCGTGGCTTCCACCACGACTCGTAGTGAGCCATGGCGGAGAAGAGCCGGCGGGGCCAAGGGGTGGCATTAGCGGCATCAGCGGCAGTCGAGGAGATGGAGACAGAGCGCCATCGGGGAGACGCCCGCCATAGTGGCCGGAGGAGCAGGCGGCACGACAGCTTGGCAGATGTACTCGATTGCTCAGCTGAGTGCTCAGTTGGTGGGTGAGAAGGGCATTGGCAAGGAGGCAGTAGGAGGAGCGGCTGCAGTTGTACTGTGTACCTGCGCCGTCGTCGTTTGCTGTCTCAAGTCTTGGCACTCGGAGTTAGGAGGTATGCACGCGCACCTGCCGTGCATGGCATTGGAGTTAGGAGATAGGCACACGCACCTGCTGTGTGCATTGTATTAGCGTTATGAGGTAGGCACGCGCACCTGCCGTGCATAGTATTGGAGTTATGAGGTAGGCACGCACACCGTGTGCGCGTATATAATAAGAAGCAACTTGACGATGCAGCGTGCAGCGAGAAAGAGAGAGGGGCTGAAAGACCAAGGTTGTCTTTTGACGCCACTGTAATCTAGCTCTCTCGAAGCGGGAGCTGCGAGTCCGTTCAATGCTCAAGCCAGACGGCCCCTCTTCCCTCTTCTCGTAGGCAGATGAATAAGCCAGACGGCCCTCTTCCCTCTTCTCGTGGACAAATGAATCAGCCATTCCATTCCATTCCATTGATTTCATTTCGGAACAGCATCCAACTTCTTCACCACCTCATGGGCTCCGTTAATCAGCTCCTTCCGCACGCTCCTTGCCTCAGCATTACCCTCGAGGTCAATGGCATCAGCCTTGTCGACTAGCTGCATTACGCTCTCGCTCAATTTGAGATACTCTTTCCTCCGCGCCTCCGGATCCGACGGCGGACTGAGGATGAATCGCGTGCACAGCGGCAGCCAGACGGTGTTCATGGTCGAGATCAGGCCTTGCACCTTGCCCAGCGGGGTGTTTGCGTCGGCCGCAGGCAGCTGTGGCGGCGTCGGCGGCGAAGCGCGACCAGTCGACGGGGCGCGCGCAGCAGACGGCCCGCGCGACTGTGAGGGCTCGCGGCCTCGTCGGTGGTCCGAGTCGCGGTAGTCTGGCCCACGAGACGAGGCGCGCTGAGAGTCACGGTAATCTGGCCCGCGAGATGAGGCGCGCTGAGAGTCGCGGTAATCTGGCCCGCGAGATGAGGCGCGCTGAGAGTCGTGGTGCTGGGCCTCCGAGGCCCGGAAGGCCTCTCGCGGCCGTCGGTCGACGGGAGTGGAGGACGGCACGTGGCCGGTGGGGGATAGGAAGCCGTTGCCATTGGTCTGCACTGGAGCGAACGGCTCGTCGCCGCGGTGTCTGACGGAGGAAGTCGACCGTGGCCGCTGCTGCAGGGGCTGCTGCAGGGGCTGCTGCCGTCGTGCACCGGCCCTGTTGGCGCCCGAGCCCGAATCGGAGCCGCTGTCGGAGGCCGAGTCGCGGTCGCGGACCTGCTCGTAGTTGCTCGGCCGCTCGGTGACAATGGCCGACACTTCGCTGTTCTGCTTCATCCGGTATCTGCGCAGCGAGCACTCGTTTCTCTTTACCTCGCGCCTCTTGTAGATCAGCCGCACCCGGTCGGCCGTGGTGCCGATTCGCTCAGCCACGCGGCGTCGCAGCTCTCGCACAGTCACCTTCTCTTCGTTGATTGCGTATGGGGGAAAGTCGATGGTGAACGTGCGATCCATGTGAATCACGTGGATCCGGTCGGGTGCTTCCGAGTCCTCGGAGTCGTCGCCGGCGCCGACGCCGTAGGCTGGGCGCACAGACGACGGCCGATGGCCGGTGTAGAAGTCTTCGTCCGGCTCAATGTACTCAAAGTGGTTCGACAGCCTGGCCTGCGGGTCATTCCAGGCGCCAAGGAATGGCGACCCGCGGCCGCCAGCCCAGCCAAAGCTGCGGCGGTCGCCCATCAGATAGCCGGCGGCGGCGAAGAAGAGGAGCGAGAGGACGACGACGACGACTGTGGTTGTGGTGGTGGTGGTGGTGAGCGCGGCGACGGAGGCTGTGCAAGGCGTGGCAAGAGTGAAAAGAGTGGAAAGGGTGGAAAGAGCGGTGGTGAGGGCGTGGTGGATGGGCTGGATGAGCCGGATGAGCTGGCCGTTAAGCTGGCCGTTGAGCGACGGGCGCGGCAGCTGAGCGGTCGGCGTCGGCCGGATCAAGTCTGAGACGGTATCGAGTGCTTGAGCGGCCCACGACCGGAGAGCAGACAGCGCCACGGTGACGACGGTGACGGCGTGGGTCGGGGCAACCGCGCTGGGGACGCAAGCAGAGGCCGCAGGCGGGGCGTCGAGGTCGCGCAGTTTGGACGCAAGCGCAGGCGGCCTGTCAGACATGCACCCAGCAAGTCGCACACTTGGTCGAGACACACTACTAATTATAAGTTCAGCGACGGGTTAAACTTCTCACACAGTATTCTTCAGTCCCACTGATCGTCGACCACACACCCGCAATGACGTGCCACTCAGCGCCTTTTAACCCTTGGCCTTTTAACGCCTCTTCTGTCTTGCGACCGCTTGACCGAACAGGTCCCACTGCCATCAGCCGTGCCAATACCAGCCTTGTTTTTTCCATGGCCAGGTGGCGCCAACGGCGCTGCCCAGCCGCATAGTGGGGGTGGCTACGCGGCAACAGGTCAAACTTTTCTCCGGCGCCCAGAAACGGCTAAGGCTGTTTCAGGCGGGGGCTAACTACGGGTACCCGCTAACTACGACCGCCCGGTGACGACAACAATCAATCGGTCCTGTGTGTAGCGACAACAATCAATCGGTCCTGTGTGTAGCGACAACAATCAATCGGTCCTGTGTGTAGCGACAACAAGCCGTCAGTCGCTCGATCAGTCTCAATCGGTCTTCAGTCGCTCTCCTAGCTGGATCTGTCTCATTCGGTCTGTGTAGCGACAGTCAGTCGCTCGCCTAGCTGGATCTGTCGTCCTGTGTGTCGCGTTCCAATGAGCCATTTCCCATCTACCGACAGCTCCAACACTGCAGTGCCCCAAAGCCTATCGTCGGAGCATTCCACTTCGGAGTGTTCCCCGGTCATGCCGCCGGTCAACTTCCTCTCTCTCAAGTCAAAGCGGCACGATTAAATTGCCGTTTGAGCCTGATTCACTTGATATTTCTACTCGTCACTAATCTCCGTCGCTGTCTAAACACTGTCTCCTTTGAACTTGGATGGACCGCTAGTTTGATGCTTCAGTGGTCGTCCATCCTTCTATATTCCCTCGTCCATCCTTCTATATTCCCTCGTCCATCCTTCTATATTCCCTCGTCCATCCTTCCATGTTCCCTCATCCATCTTTCCATGTTCCCTCATCCATCTTTCCATGTTCCCTCATCCATCTTTCCATGTTCCCTCGCCTCGCCGTGAGAGCATCCGAGTCTTGGGCGGATTGCCTTCATGTTTGTCCCTGGCATGCCTTCTTATCACCAGAATTTCAAACCAGACAGATCGGCAAGAAAGGGCCCTTTCAAAGGGCTCGATTGTGCCTCCAGCTCTTGCCCAACTAGATACCAAAGACAGAACAGACTCGACAGACTCAGATATATTGACTTCCATCTCGGGCCTCGAGTTCTTTCTTTCTTTCTTTTCTTTTTCTTTCTCTCTCTCTCTCTCACGGCCTGCAGATCCCAGGCAGAGCATCTTAGCTCAGCTCAGCTCAGCTGACCAGGCTCTGCTTGACAATCGCTAGATCACCCTCAACGGCCAAAACAACATCCCCTTGCGCCGTCACTGTCCCCACCACATCCCAGTTCTCTGTCTGCAGATAATGCGGCAACGGAAAATGATACCTGACACCCTCGTCCACCCTTTCCTCATCCAGCCGACAACTACACACCCAGCCATCCACACTCGTAAACACCAGCCTCGTGCGGTACATGCCCAGTATGGTGTCGATCTGCGAAAGGACGTTGTCCAACACCTCGAACGTATGCTTGACTGCCTCCTCCGAGGCTGACAGTTGCGGCCACACGAACGGCGCGGAGCTTGGGTTATTGTCATAGACCGCAAAGCACGGCTGTACCGCAGGTGCAGGTGCAGATGCGCTCCCATGCGCATGGCCGCTGCCGGCGGCGTGGGCCAGATGCGCATGTCTGTACTGCATTTCGTATGCATTCTGTTCAGCCCACTGCACCGCGGCCGACGAGATGGTCGGCTTGTTTGGATCATCTCTCTCCCAGGAGATAATGTGGCTTGATCCGTGCGAGGCCCTCGCCTTGCTGCTGGACCGCTGGATCTCGAGGAACTGGCATGGATCACGGGGGTGCAAGGCCCATTTCTGAGACCGCTTGGGCGGACCAGTGGGGAGCGAAGACGAAGACAGCTGAGGCGCGCTAGGAAACGGGTTACATTCGTGGACAAGCACGGCCGGCCCGCCGGCCGTGGGAAAGACGTATTCTCTGCCCGTCGTCGACACAAGGAGAAGTTCGCCCTCGCGGCTGAAGAGGAGTTGGCGGATTGGGTGTTGCAGGCTCTTCTGGAACACGAGCTGGACAGCCCAGGTGACCTTGAGTCCCACGGGGCCGCGTTCCTGATCCATCCTGACGTGGTGTACTTTGACAGTGCTAGAGTTGTCCGCCGTTGCCAGTAGCCCACGTATGCCATTCCAGGCCATGGAGAGCACGGGCGTGCGCCCAAAGCTAAACAACTTTTGTTTCGGTCTGCCGCGTAATGTGTCATAAACCACAACCGCACCGTCATCGCGACCGCACAAGATGAAGTTGCCAACATGCAATTCCGCCAAGACGGTGAGTGGAACACCGTCGGTACTGGTAGATGCCTCGACTAGTTGGGAAGGCGCCGTCGAGAAAGTGGACTTGCCGTCGCTGTGGCTGCTGTCGTCGTCTTCCTTGCGACGTACAAGCGCGGCCGGCTGCCACACGTTGAGTCTCTGGCGCCGAATATCCAGTATTCGGAGGCCGTTACTAGCGAAATGCAGACCCAAGATATCCTCTTCCTCATGTTTGATCTTTATCAACACTGAAAGGTTTTCGAAATCGTAGATATAGATGTCCCCGAGCTTTGTCCCTACTCCGAGCGTGATCCCGTTACCAGCCACGGCCATATGTGCTACATCCGCGGAGATGCTATTGGCCTGCTTCATGGTTGAAATGTCATAGGTGCAAAGCTGGCCATCGAACGATCCGATAGCAACCATTTCCAGCGGAGGGTTGAAGGCCACCGCATCAATATTCGCTGAAAACCCGATTTTACCCCTTGGCCGACGCAAGGTATTGAAGTCGTACAGCTCGAGCGCTTCATTTCGATACACCAGCGCCACCAACCCCAACTCGTCCGAAATGTGTACTTGCAGCGGTGACCTACCTATCGTCTTGCTGCGCTCCAATTGTCGAGACTGAAGTGTGTCTCCAGTCCGGGCGTCGAATGAGCAGACTGCTTTTGCTCGAGTTACGCAGCTGATCGTAGAGTCGTTGGCGTTGATTGACAGGGTCAGTATTTCGTCTGCTGTGCCAGTTGTCCAGATGTTTTCGCCAGTTTCATAGTTGTACATGGCAAATACCCCTCGTCCACTCGCAACAAGCCAATCTCGGCCGTGTGCAAATTGAAGACACTTCATCGCTTCGGGAGTCTTGATCCTGCCTGCTTCTTGACAAGTCGCGGTGTTGAAGAGCACTACCTGCGCGCTCCGGAGACTGACTGCGTAACGTTTATCACAGCACGCCATTGTAATCACATAGTCTTCACCAAAAGAAACAGAGCCAATCTTGTCAGGCCAGCTGCCACGAGAGAGTCCGACGACTTGTAGGCCCACATCCCGCCTCCCGAACTCGACATAGAGCTTCGAATGTGCAGGGCACAATGGAGGAATAACAGTGTGGATCGCTGCCGGGTCTCGCAGTAGGTGCTTGCCAAAAACTGTCACTAATCGAATCATCTCGTCTGCCCAGTCCTGTATGTCTCGCAGATCCGGGCTCGGAACCAACTGGATTCTCCGATCCATTCGCTTTTTTGCAAACTCCCGGAGGTTTTTTCCCGTCCTAGTCAGGCTTGAAAGGCTTTTCAAACGAGCACAGCGTTGGACCCAGAAGAGAACGGCACCTTGAAAGAAGTCCAGAATAGAGCGGATCAACCTGTCTGTGGCAGTACTTTCTTCAGCCGGTGCACTATAGACCTCGTTAGACCTGTATCAGGGTGACTAGACTGTCGGCACCAGGCGAGAGTGATGGGAAGTATGCTTGCTCTAGAGCGGTGCTTATCAACTGCAGTCTGTCGGCTTTGGAGGGGCTTAAAAGGACTGGGCAGACTGAAAAAGGGCTAAGGAGGTGAGAATTCGCCCGGTATACCAAAGGAGGTCATTGCCTGATCTAGGACGGAGTCCCTGAGTCCCTGGGCAATTCAAAGCTCAACTTCAGTCATGCCGGCACATGTCATCTCAAAAAAAAGGGAAATACTTGCCTTTTGATAACGTGTTCAGAAAAACTTCCAGACGCGTATGATAGAAAAGCCTCGTCATCCTTTTCAAACGGATTGCGCGAGCCCGTTCTTCTCTGAGATGCCCCGAAAGTCTCGGTCATGAAGGTCAAGCAAATTCTGGCCAGGCGCTCCTGTGTTGCACCTTTATCGAAGGTGAAACCTTCGACCTCTTCTGACCCACGTAGTCGATTCTTGTTCAAAAGGTATTCCCGCACCGTGTCATGGATCACTTCGACACGGTCGTTGGTCACAGTGACAAGCGGACTGCAAATTGATTCCATCGCCTGTCCCGGATTCTTCAAGGTGCGACCAGTGTCAAGGCGAATTGCAGTACGCAACTCCGCCACACTCATTGGATGTGTCGCACAGGTCACCCACTGTAATATAGATTTGGCAAGCTCCGAGTTGAGAGATCTAGAGAGCTGCCGGAGGATGCGAGAGTAGGGGTCGTGAAGTCCGTCGGGAACGGTATCTATCACCATCTTGATATCATCATCCGTCCAGTAATTGGATAGCTCTTGCACGATCAAGGTCGTCCAAAGGAACGAGCCCTTGGATTTCTCAATCAACTGATTGATAAGTATCTCAGCCTCAACCTCGTCATCTACATGCAGGTCGTCTGAGTTGTGCTCAAGATATGCCCTGATGTCATTGAGTGTTTCAGACTGATCGATGTGATGACTCGTTACTCGCATGTCTAGGCGCCGTAGTTCCCTTTCCAGATTTTGGTCTTTTCTGCTGGTGATGAAGACGCTATAACCCAATGGAAGAGCTTGCAGCAAACTCACCAGCTCGTTCCCAGAACCAGAATTCGACTCGTCAAGGGCATCAATAATCCAGTACTGGCGTCTCTCGAGTTCTGAGCGGAATATGCGCTGAAGAAACAACTGCTTCCAGAGGGCCCTGACATCGTTCGGCTCCGCTGTCAGGGAGTTTTCATTCTGCATCGATAATAAAGCGCGACGCAAACGTGGTGATGCTCTTGCCATCTGGTATGCAAGGGTCCGGAGAAGCCCGCTTATGCTCTGCCTGGAGCGATCTCCATGCTTGAAGTAGTAGAAGCTCGTGTCGCACTGCCTCTCTTGGAGGTGACGAACCACATGGGTGGCAAGATACGACTTCCCACATCCAGGCATGCCTGTAAGCCAGTATATCTGCCCCTTTCGCGCACTTGACTGATCATGGCCTTCATCATCGCGCCATGCCTCGAATTTCGTGCTCCTGAGAAGCCATTCGCCAGATTGAGGTGCTTTCTTCTGGTCTCGTCTGGAGAAATCTTCGTCCTCAGCATCGGGTACGCCGAGATATGCACCAATAATTCGCATGTGACTCTCCACCTTTTCCGGATTCAGCACTGGGATCTCAGCAAATGAGCCGGTAAATCAGGGGGGTAGACAAACACTCCTCTTGTATATCCCGGCATAGATCGTGAAGGATTTCTCTGATATGGAGATATGTGGGATCGGACGCAGATTTATATCGAACAACTCCGGCGTGGTCTGCGTTCACTTGAAGTGTTGATTCTTGTGAAACATCTAACCCAGTCAGCTCTGTCACATCTAGTATGATATCTTACTCAGAGTTGCTTGTCTCTTAGTGACAAGCGGATTGCTTGTGCCTTCGAAGAAGCTCCATATTACAAGATCATGAAGTTTGGAATAGAAAGCCTCATTGATGTCCTGTACGACAGTCGTGTTTGGGTCGGCGTCAATGAAGTCGAGATTTGAAGATGTATTGCAGGCCCGCAAAATACTTAGTAGCATCGCACGATTGTTGCCATCACGATGCGGAGTAGCCAGGAACAGAACCGTGTGAAAACGGCGACTGAGTTCGTGCAACTTATTAGTCTCTTTGGCATTCGCGATAGCCTAATGGCATTAGTCTGTGCCCCCCCGCCAATGTAGGATATCAGCATTTACAGCTTTCACCACCACCCCTCCAAGGGAATGCGCGATGAAGATGATGCGGTTCTGTGTTGAATTGGCATCAGGCAGGCAAACAACGGTAGACATGGCCTTGAGGCGTACCTGTGCGCTTCGTTTCACATAGGTATTCAACTCCAGCGCAGAACACAGTGAGAAGCCAATATCCCGCAGCTTGCTAACTGGTGCACGCCCATTGATCGGTGGTTCATGATACCCGTAGGTATGCACACGGGTATTCGATAATTCCATATCTTCGGTAAGCCACTCAGGCCAGAAGGTTGCCCTCTCATTTTCGTATGTCCAAGTCCATAAAGAATCACCGAGAAGACTATGAACAAACACTATCTCGATACAAGGATCAGCCGGATCGTTTAGAGTGTGCAATCCAACCTGGCCACGACTCTTCTCTACGTCTTTGGCGCTCAGGGATTGTGAAGCGAGCCGGTGAGGTAGAGCAGATGAATTCGATTCTGGCATACTAAAAGCTCTCTGGCTGCCGCGCGACTGTTGGGCGTCAAAATTAGCATCTCGTTCCAGCTCAGATAAAGGGCAGCCATACGCGTGGGGACACCTCAGCCTGCATAATCACATATTCCTAGATCAGAAGCCAGGCGCAAGCTCGGCGACTGTAACGAGAGAATCCTCAACAGGAAAGCGAATGAAGCGATAAGAAACCAAGCAGCATATAGAATCACGGATTGAGCAATTTGGGGCTCCAGTAGTGAGGCTCCAGGCGCAGATTGCGCAAAATATGGGCAGGTGCTGAATTTAGGCCACAAAGTAAGAGCAACGCCCACTTATGCTGGCCAAGGTAATGGCAAGTTAGCTGACGAATGGTATCCGAATCGCCAAAACAGAGGAGTGATCTACACCTGTCACAGTCGGACTCATCAGGCTGTGGTATTCGTTCTCCGTTTTCGAGGCGAGCACCTGATTCTAGTGCCAGTGTGGGCGCCGAGTCGGCAGCGCCTATAGGCCAGCCATGCAACCTGCTTTTGTTCATACTACAGATTATTTGTTAGCGAGAAGCGGGGCCCAAGTTGTGCGGCTGGACAAGGGGGAGGAAGGGGAAGTAGGCAAAATAGGATAGCGCCCAGAGAAATTAAAACCTAAATACTTTGACTTCATACGATTGCCATAGAAAACTAGCACAACAAGACTGGTATGGTACTTCCGAAGCTTATTACTGGTTATCTATGATAGTTGACCGGCACGACTGGCGCGAAACAGCCTCAGAAGTTGTTTCAACCCAGTACATACAAATTCGCAAGTGCCAGTCAAATGCGGGGCCCTAATCCAGACACCCATACCAGCGAGGCTGAGGCACAGTAGCCGGAATAGCCCAGTGCTTCTTCACTGCGTCCGTGTGACCGGTGTCATCATTCGACTGTGCATGCAGTAAGTGTCAGGGATCTTGCGTGTCCATCAAGTTACCCGGCCACGTCAGAAACAGCCTCCGCCAATCTAACAGCATTTCTTCAAGCCATGTCGCATGCCAAGTTTGTTGCAGCTGCACCTTATTGATTGCAGCGCTCAAATCAGCATGATGAAGTAGCTACGTTATCGTTCTGGGTACATAGTAGAACCAAAGCCACTCTGATTTGATGGTCATTGGTATTTCGGTGTTCAAGCATTGGAGTTTGCCTGCAATCAGCTGCATGGATCGTTGACATGCTCTAGTTGGGTTTGACGTGTCCACGGCAACATAGGATTTATATCGGCACCGAATTCTCCCGGAGTTGAATTCTTAGCACATATCGTACCATAATGGCTCATCAAGCTGCGTGGGGAGATACCGGCCAGCCACTGGATAAGCTCGAGGATGTACCCCACGACCCAAGCTGGGTCAAATGTGAGTCTCTAACTCTGGCAAAGGGCGATCTGACAAGCATTCAGTGCTTCCAGTTGGATGTACGGTGCTGTCAGCTACTGGCCATGGCGCCAGCTACTGGAGCCAGTCGGGTAAGATTGATGTTCAACTACAAGATGGCGGCAACGACAGTTTCTTCATCAAGGTTCTCTCGCTTCACACATCCTTTTCCTTGGGGCTTGATCTAACCGTGCGCAAGTTGTCACGGACCGAGATCGGCAAGACCATGGTCAAAGGCGAGTATGAGTCGATGAAGATGCTGCACCTAGTCTCACCAAATTCTGTGCCCAAGCCCATCGGCTATGGAACGTACGAGACAAATGATGACATCCACTTCTTTATCTGCGAATTCATCGAGCTCTACGACGAGCTTCCTGATGTGGTCGACTTCTGCCAAGCGATTGCCCAGCTCCACATGCAGAGCATAGACTACTCACCAGATGGCAAGTTCGGTTTTCAAACCACTACTTGCAATGGTACAGTATATCAATATACGAAATGGGAGGATTCCTGGGAGGCTTTCTACATTGAGAGTCTTAAACAGGCCTTTAGACTTGAAGAAGATGTGCATGGGCCTTCGGAAGAGATATCGCGCTTGTTACCCCCACTGCTTGAACTGGTATGTCCAAGACTGCTGAGACCGCTAGAAACAGGAGGAAATGTCTTGCGACCCTGCCTGATACATGGAGACCTGTGGGACGGAAATGTCGCTATACACGCAAATACCGGCAGGCCTTTCATCTTTGATGCTTCGGCATTCTGGGCCCATAACGAATATGAGCTACATATCTGGCGTGGTGCGCGGTACAGGATTCGCAAGACTTTCGTCAAGGAATACTTTCGGCATTTCCCGGTATCTCCACCAGAAGAAGACTGGGACGATCGAAATCTGTTGTATTCGCTAAGAGCTGACTTACACTCCTCAATTTTGTTCAAAAATACCAAGAAATTCAGGGGTTTGTTGATCCAGAGCATGCAAACGCTAGTGGAGAAGTACCCCCAAGGATACGAGGGCGATTTCCCGCGTAAAGATCAAGGCGGTCACCCGAAGGCGACTGAGGAGTTGAAAACTGACCCAGACTTGCAACAGGAAATGTCTGATGAACGACAAACTTTTATGCCTGGAGCACTGGTAGATTAGATGTTCTAAACCATTCTAGAAGGATGGGGAATTATGCCACTCTCATGTTGTCATTTCTGACTTAAAAATTGGCTGAGAACAAAAGCTATTGCTTCATGTGACGAGTTCTTCTGTGTCACTCTTCGATGTCATGATGGAAGACAACGTCCAAGATGAAACGCTTGTATTGGCGTTAGAACTAGGTTGATTCGTTCTGCATGGTCTCTGCATTCTGCTTCGGACTGTATGTTGAAATACGAAAGTCGCTCATGGGTCACGGCGTCTGTGTTCGGATCTGTTGGTGGAGTTCTGGCGCACTGCAAGCGCCCGGTAAATCGCTGGCGTCTTACCTGCAAAGCCCCTGCATCGAGAGTGAGGGCACATTCGTGCCCGAGAAAGTGAGCCACGACATCACCATGCTTAATCTTTCCGAAAGCTACACCAACCAGGAATTGTGGTTCGGCACAACCAGACGTGATGACGACGACAAGGGAGGCACATGGTTCTGATGAATCGTTCTTCGAAGCCATGGATCCCTGAGGGTCATTTTGTCTAAGTGGCATATTCCCGGGTAGATGCATCTCAGACACGTTGACCTTGTCCAACAAAGAGAGCATGGATATGAAATCCGCGAGCCTCACTTTGCGAAAGTATCGTGAAGTCAAGCGATCCAGTAAGCTGGGATCTGAGATCACAGACGCAGAGGGCTTTTCATCATGGAGCGATTCAGTACGAACGACCCGGCCCGTGACAAAAGCAGTTGCGCCCCATAAAGCTCGATCGTCCTTAATAGGAGGCGGGATTTCCGGAGCTTTTAATTTACTCTGCGATGTATCAATACACAGCAGCCGCGAGAGGAATCGAATGTATCGGGCCATATCCTTGGCAGGCACATCGCTCAAGCAAAGAACTTCTATCAGCAGCAATCCGATGTCCTGTCCATAGCTAATCTGTATTCGTTCAGTAACCGATTCCGCAGCCAGGCCGAGCATTGCAAAAACTCTGTCATGAGGCACTCGACATAGGCTTGATCGATTGTTGACCATCAACTCCAAAAGCGGGGGCCGTGTTTGACTAGAGCTGTTTCGCTGCTGCATCAATGCATATGCAGGGCTATCTCTAAACGCTGACCAGGCTTGACGATACTGGCTATCTGCGACAGCCGAATAAAACGATGACACCTTCCGAAGCAGTCTCTGCATTGCCTGCCAGGATAACATGTGGTCACCACAAATTATGATGAGATCTGTTGCAAGCAGAAACTCCTGGACAACCCAGGTTCGAGTCCAATAAGGCCTGAGGGCCCAATTTTGTAGGTGCATAGAGTTAGAATGGTCGGGGAGCAGCTTGCCTGACGATTTCGAGGCGCGGTCGATAAGCTGCATCGCAGCGACACTGCTTGCGTCGCTGGGACCAAGCCAGACAATGACCCTAGCGGCACTGCGATAGATCTGTGCCATGGACTGTACCTGCATAGCGCGCTCACTCAAATTACTTTGATCGATGCACAGGGCGTCTATCCAGAGAGTAACGGGCTGAGTCGTGTGGCGACTTTGGCGCAGAAACCTCCAGAGATTCTCGCGAACGCGGATCGGCCATGCATCGAGAGTGATCTCATATGATGGTTCTTCATCGCCCCAGACATATGATAGCGCATCGTACGGGTCACACTCAATACTGGGAGTACCCAAGGGGATTCGAGCGACCCGGAGGCGACACACTACAGGGTTTTGAATGCTGTCAGGTTCAAGTGTGAGTAGTCGAAAGAACCTGCCCTTTCCATCTGACGGAAGCGGGTGATAATGGTAACGTGGCTCCATCATAGCAATTTCGGCTGGTGAATCTCATGGTTAGAGATACGGAGTCCAGGCCTCGGACGCAGCTGCTGGTACTGGTGTTCTTAAAGAGTTATTGGTGAAGTAGGGGTCGGATGGCTTTGAGTTCCCGTAGAGTTCATCCTTCGACGGGGTTGTTATTTAGATTACATGAATGGCTCATTCCAACTCTATCCCTTTACCTGATTCTATGGCTATCAGACTTGCACTGCCCGTGTCTGGATATTGACGAATTCGGTGACTACCGAGTTGCTGCCTAATGATTGCCGGCCTGAGGCTTAATCAAGGTTTAGAGACGTGTGCAATGCCCAGTCGCATATTTTAACCTCTTCAAGCAACACACCACACCTAAAGGGATTAGCTGGAAAATTATGAGAATTAGTCTAGAGTTATGCATTGAACTAATATTAACTTTCTAAGCTTCTTCAGCTAGACCTACGTGTTAGGGACAGCGTCCGAGAGACAGGACAACAATGTTATAAAGATGAAACGCACGGAGAACGATTTGTGGCCCAAGGTATTCGAGTTGACAACACAAGACAAGCTGGCTGCTTAAGTTGCGGCATTTGTTCTTAGGGTACCTAGGCATCACCTTTGTGACTTTGAACCTGCCAAGCTCGTTGATGCATAAATAGCTGTACTTGCACTCTTCCAGTTGAGCACGAGCGGTGGCCTCAGCTTGCTGCAGCATTATTTCGTTTGTTTCATTGCTTGGGCCTGCAGTGATGCCGTCAACCACCATTAGTAATGCGCGGTAGTCGGGGCTGAGCTTGAAGAGCTCGGGAGAGACCTGGGCACCATGAAGAAGAGTGCGCCAACCCTCGAATGTTGCCATATTTTGCACTGGTCAGTAACTTCGAGAGGGACCGGAAGTTAGTGAAGGTAGTCCATTTTGAAGCAAGGCCACAGCAAAAGGAGATCTGACTGCACCCTACTGCATAGTCACCCGAATTTTCCATCTGAGATGTATGGCCAGGGAAAACCTCTTCCCGAGTGTGCCCTTTTGGTTATTTGACTTGACCGTCCCCTCCGAGCTAAACCAATCAAACGATACAATGCTGCGCAGTCACTCAGCTAGTACAGTGTTTGAGCAAATATTTTGACCAAGTATTAGAGCGCAATCAAGCAGAGGGAGGCTGCCATTATCCATTCAGATCTTCAGAGGTAGTTTTCTCGTGTCCCTTTTTCATTGCTTCGGTAAATGGCATCAATCATTTTATGCCGGATCAGCGCGTCCTTAGACGTGGTTACGCTCCCCTCGCCTTTTCCTGCGAATGCATCCCAAGCTAGGCCAACATTGACTGAGAAATCAGATGCTGGTTCAACTGGTGCCTCCTTCAGTTCAGCGCCTTTCTCGGCCTTGGCGAACTTCAACGTCGGATGAAACGTCTGCACATGTCCCATGGGAGCCTCGAGGACAAGATTTCCCTCTGCGCCATTGATCTCCCAGTAGAAATTTTTGCCAGTGTTTGACATGCCAGATTTGTAGACGACCGTAGCGACACCGCCACGCTCTAAGTTTCCCTGCACAGACACTTGGTCGTGCGAGGTCTTGTCAATTATGCGGAGGACATTGCCGGACTTGGAGTCGAAGATGGTCGTCTTCGGTCGGAGATTAGCCAACGTAGCTTGCAAATCCTTGAATTCCCCAAGCACATAGCAGAGTGCATCTATTGTATGACCTGCCGGGATGGTGAGCAGATTAGCGCCATGCTCGACGGGCAGCGCGTACTCAAAGTCGGAGGCTACGCGATCTCCAAAGATCATAGCGTGCGCCACAATGGTGGTGCTGAGGATCTGACCCAGTTCGCCATTCTTGACCATCTCTCTAGCTTTCCTGATGCTCGAATTCTGGCGGGCCTGGAGACCGACCATGGTTTTCACCTTTTGCGATTCCGCGAGTGCAGTTAGCTCCTCGGCTTCCTTCAGATTCGCAGCGAGCGGCCATTCGACAAAGACGTCTTTCTTGGCCTCCAGAGCGGGCTTGACTAGCTTATAGTGCTGGGGTACTTTGACCGAGACGGCTACGATGTCGACATTCGGGTCTTTGACCAGAGAATCGATGTTGCCATAGCATGCCGCGGCACCCGCGAGATTATACTTAGCTGCCGCCTTCTCCGCTGCTGCGATGCTGCTATTCTGGAGTGCGGTGATCTTGTAGTCATCTGTTTTCTCCAGGTATGGCAAATGAGCTTGGGATGCCCATGAGCTAGACAGCGCGCGACTGTCAATGTTACAGCACCGAATGAATTGATTTTGCTTACCCCTCAGCCGATAATCCGACGAATCTAATCTTGACAGGCGCCATTGTGTTGATTTCACGAATACTTCAAATGTCATATCATCTTTAACGACTGTGATTATGCTGCGCAAATTCCGAACCGCTGACAAATTCTCGCTCTGGATCCCTGACAAATCCACTCACTTCATGCGAAAGATCAACGTACCTCACTTGTTCTACTAGCTCAAGAGCACGGACGCTCGCGTAAAGCAACGTCTGATCGTGTTCGTTGAGATATTTTCTGCGTACGGGTGTTCGATCCTCATCTCTGCTCTCTCATTCCCGAGAGCATAGCTCTATGCTGCACCAGCAGATTCCGGCAAATTTGTATAATAATCCGCATCTTGATTGAGCAGATAGAACCCTTCTGGTTCTGGGTTATTCGACCCACCATACCTGCCAATATGTCAGTCACGGTCCAGAGGAACCCTCCATCATGTAGTTCAACGGAGGCAGTGTTACAGGTGGAGTTTACCTATTGGGCTAGTAACCTTTCACTTATATATACTTCGCCCGCAGCTGGCTAATTAGTCGTACGTCGTCTTTGGAAGGCGCTGCTGCAATGATGCTTTCCGCCAAACCAATCATCTCTCGTTCCCACTTCTGCAGTACTTGGGGGTTGTTGCGGATACTCGGCACTCTCGTCAAAAACCAAAGCAGCCCAGTGAGCACGAAACTCGGCGCCGAGACACCAATATAGTATATTAATTTGGGCGTGACACTATTCCCCAGCTTTTGGACCAGCGCAAACCCTTCCTTAGCTGCCTCGGCACTGTGATTTGCTTCTGCCCATGTCACTCCCGATTTCCTCTTGGCAGCCGCAACGGCTGCGCTCATGAAACCAACGACGGCGGCGGCATGTGTGCGTAGCCAGCTCTGCATATCAGGCTCGTGGACACACTTAATCCCTGCCGAGGAGAAGATGGAGCGCCATTCGGGTGATGAGACAATAGTGATCTGGCCGAAGTTTATAAATTGGTGCACCAATGCTCCGTCGTAGAAAGAGGCCAAGATCGCCGGAAATCCCATGATGCAGCGTTCCTTTCCCAAAACGTCGAAGTATCTGTCCAGTGATGCAAAAGTGTTGAACATGAATAGAATCTCGGTTGACTTTGGACATGCCTTGAGCGTAGCGAACAATTGCTCGTCAAGCTGGTGCTCGGTAATAGTCAGGAGGACGAGGTCCCAGGGTTGTGCGGTGTCGAGGGATGCGACGGCAACCACAGGAGTCTTCGAGATCTCCGTCGCTTTCTCCGATTCCTTCGTGAGAATACCGCCATTTGCCTGGAGACCTGCAAGTCGCTGGCCACGACCTACGATTGTGACTTCGTGTCCGGCCTTTACAAGATGCACTGCGAAGGCGCAGCCGACCGGCCCAGCGCCAATGATGGTAATCTTTTTCTTTTCCGCGGCCATAATGGTGAAACGTAAAGTCGGTCGAGAGAGACGAGGCCGTTCTATGGAAGTCCAACCACACAGATTTTACACTAATGTTCGACTGAGATGAAAGAGCCGCGTGCTTAGATTCACAAGACGTGAAGATAACGGTGAAGAAATGGCATTTGTAGCCAGGATATATTGAACGGACGATTTGTTCGTCCGCCGCCGCAGCAATTTGACTCAAAGCCCTCATGCCTCGTGTGAGAAGCGACCTCTAGGCAACAGTGAAACTGGAAACACTATACTGTGATAAGTAGACAGACTAGCAGTTTAATGAAGGATAGGTGCCCAGGAAGAGCACCGCCCAATGCCAAATGAGGCAGGCTACTGTGATACCAACCCCTTCTTTAGTGGACCCTTCAGGTAGCTACCCAGAGTTAACCCCTACTAGGCTAGATTAATGGGCTATTTCAATATCATAAAAACGCTGGTACCTATAAGACGCCCATAAGCACCCCCCTATTCTATTACCCTGAGACACCGATAAGCACCCTCTATCCTACCACCTAGTATGGCCCCCATTCGCTGAAATTTCATCTAGGCGCCTCTCAGGCATAGAATCAACCAATTCCCTTAAGTAGTCCTACCCAACTGCCTGTTGGATCAGCACGAGACTGTTGCGGAAGGAGCGTGGCACCCGCCAGGCTTGGCAGGAGCCTAGTTTATCTGCTCATCCGTAGCCCATAGATCGTGGATCATCAATCAATCGACTCAGTCATCAGATTTCATCCATCTGTCCGTTCTGCAGCCAGCAGACCGCCAGAGGAACTGTCACTAAACTAGAGTCACATGACCACGCGACTCTAAGAGCCACCTGAGCTCTTCCCCTGTCCAAAAGATATGTAAGATCTATAGTGAAGATATTGCTGTTTCCTGATCAGCTACTGTTGTATATTTGCTGTAGATTCAACACGCATCAGGGCAGCGCTCCCTATGGCTGGCGCCGTGCTCAGGCGTGCTCCCTCAGTACTCCCCTGGCGTTCCCTATGCTCTGCCGTAGCTCCCTCGATGCTCTTCCGTGCTCGGCCGGGTGCCTCCGATGCTCCGTCACGTGCCCGATTAAAGCGGCCGCGCTCCCTTTCCTGAACGAAAATGGTAATTAAGGGACAAAGCACAGTTCGGGGTATATAAAATAATATATATATATATATATATATGCGTGTCGTTCATGACATTATGTCAGCTGCCGACACCCAAGCTAGGTAAGATCCAGGTCATGCCTATCTCGAGCCCAGCTTGCCGAATCACATTACAAAGCAGCTCTAAGCTAAGCATTACTAAGTAACTAATATTCAGACGCACTGCATGTCATTCGAGAGATGACCTGCCCCACTGTGGAGGAGGGGTTGTTTGTATCCAATAGCCCGCTTTTCCAAAGCTGACGTGCCAAACATTAACCTAGGAGATGCCCGACTCTAGATGCGATAAAGAGCCCCTTGCAGCGTATCACACTCACCTCTAGCACAGGTCCCACGCTCCATTTCCGCGATTGTAGACACGCAGAATGCTCAAATCATGCACGTTGCAGCAGTCTCAGGCTCAACGCGGGAAAAAGAGCGCTTATAGTAGCACGTTCAATCCCTCTTCAAACTCTCTTGGAGAACTCTACCTGGTTGGTTTGATACCAGTGGCATTGCTTCTGTTCTCTGATAGCGCGACTGCTTGAAGCCTGTCTGAGCGGTACACGCTGACTGGACGCATTGGCGGCCGTAGCAAGGTAAGAAGAGGAAGAAGAAGAAGAAGAATAAGAAGAAGTTTTAAGTCACCACCATGAGCGACTCTAGCGCGCGACCATTCCCCCTCCTGCAAACCAAATCTATCCCCCAAGGAACGGCCGACTTCGAGAAACTGCGCGAATCCATCGTCAACGAGCTCTACGATGCCATCCCCAAGCACCTCTGGCTTCCTTCGTCAGTTATTGAAAGCGCCCCACTCGACGTGACCGACATCCCCAGATCATGTGGGTTGCTCACTGACCAAGAACTCGACATCACTGAGAACTACGATGCCACGAGTCTGGCCGCGGCCATCGCCGATAAGAAATTCACGTCTGTTGCGGTGGCCACGGCCTTTGCTAAACGAGCTGCTATTGCCCATCAGTTAACCTGCTGCTTGTCGGCATTCTTCATGGACGAGGCTATTGAGCGAGCCAAGTATCTAGACGACTATCTAGAGAAGAACGGCAAGACAATTGGGCCTTTGCATGGTGTTCCTGTATGTGTTTTTCAGTCCCATGACTGTTGTTGCATCATGCTCACGTTGCCTGTCTGTACCTTTCTCTCTTCTTACCTCTCCTAGGTCTCGGTAAAGGAGCACATGGCCATCGCTAACCACTACTCCTCGTACGGGTTCGTTGACACTCGCGTCTTCAACGAGGCCGACTCGCTCTTGATCTCTATCCTGCGGCGCGCCGGCGCCGTTTTCTACGTCAAAACCAACCAGCCCCAGGGCATCATGCACCTGGAATCCGACTCGCACTACGGCCGCGTCAACAACCCGCACAATGTGAACCTGTCTGCGGGCGGGAGCACGGGCGGCGAAGCGGCACTCATTGCCATCAAGGGCTCCGTACTCGGCCTAGGCACCGACATTGGCGGCTCGGTGCGCGGCCCGTGCGGCTTCAGCGGCATCCACGGCTTCAAACCGACGACTGAGATACTGTCAGTACAAGGTTTCCTCCCTGGCGGCTTCCCCGCCGAGCTGAACATCGCGGGTACTACGGGTCCGATGGGCCGCTCTCTCCGCGACCTCGACCTGTACATGAGCATCGTGATCGGCGCCAAGATGTACCTGGACGATCCGGGGGTGATCCCGCTACCATGGCACGGGCTGGCCACGCCCTTGGCCAAGGAGAAGAAACTGAAAGTAGGCGTGATGTGGACGGACGGCGCGATCACGCCACAGCCGCCTGTGCAGCGTATGCTCAAGTGGGCAGTCGAAAAACTACAGGAGCCACAAGCCAGCACTGAGTTCGAAGTCAAGACCTTCATGCCATACAAGGCGGCCGAGGCCATCAAGCTCATCCGGCAGATGTACTGGCCCGACGGCGGCGCGGGCGTCAAAGCCCACATGCAAGCCACGGGTGAGCCCGAGTTCCCGCTGACGACGTACGTGCTGGCGGACGCCATCGCCGACAAGGAAAAAACAGCGACGCAGGTGACGGACATGCGTGTGCAGCGCGACGACTTCCGCGCAGCCTTCGTGCACAGCTGGAACAAGCAGGATGTGGATGTGGTAATCGCGCCGGTGTTTGTCGGGCCGGCCTCCAAGCACGACACCGCGTACTACTGGAACTACACGGCGCTGTGGAACTTTGTCGACTACCCTGGCATTGTGGTGCCGACGGGGTTGAAGGTGAGCAAGGAGGAAGACGGCCAGGCCTACCCAGCCGACTACGTGCCGTTGAGCGACGAGTGTAAGCACGTCAAGAGCATGTGGGAAGAGGGCGGCTGGGAGGGCGCGCCGCTGGCCTTGCAGATCATCGGCCGAAGGTATCATGACAGTGAGCTGATGGCCAGCTTGGGCAAGTTGCAGAAAGTCTTGGGATTCGCATAGGCCAGAAAAACGGCCGATTGGACTTGGGCCTGGCCTGGCCTGGCTTGGCCTGGTTTGGCCTGGCCTGGCTTGGCTTGGGCGACGACTACTCTTTGTAGTTTTATAGTTTTCTATTCAATCAGGAACCCGTCACTCGTGCTGCGCACGGTCTTTTCGAAATTCATCTCTTCGCCTTCTTCAATAAGCGTGGCACTGATGACATCCACGCCAACAAAGGGTTTGCCCAAGTCGAACTTGACGCTCATCGGGAAAAACTCGCTCTCGTCGTCTGTAGTGGCTTCAAACTCGAAGGAGCCGGAGGCATTGGACTCATCCACCGTGCCGATAGACCATTCCAGCGTATCGGCCCCCAGCTGGTAATCGGAATCAAGCGACGTCACAGCCGGCTCGGTTACGTAGGGAATAGTCACCACGACATGGTTGAGCGGTGATGACGTCGAGGTCAGCTCGTATTCGATCGTGACGGTGTAGGAATCCGATGCCTTGGTCACCCAGACAGTGAAGGTGATGGGAAGCACGTCAGGTGTGTCTGCCGGAGCCGTGGCCCGCCAGCGGAGCACGCCGATCGAGTTGTTGGTGGGAAAGCGTTTCGAAGTGTCTTTGAGTTGGATCACTTTAGACGACGCAAACAGGTTCTTGTCTACGTTGGGGTGTGTTCGGAATTGGGCCTTCAGCGGCCCTTCGTCGGCATGCAGCGACAGCGTCAGCTTGGTCAAGGCAGCATCGGTGATCTTGAGCTGCAGATCACCCTTGACTTCAAACGACTTCAACGCTCCCTCTCGCGACAGCTTGGCTGAAATCTGCTCTGCAACAAGCACACGCACTGGAGACGCCGAGTCGAGCGAGGGCCGCGACGACGACGACGCCGCCGCCAACGCCACCACTGGTGTCGCGGCCGCGGCCGCAGCCGGCTGAGCCGGAGCAGCGGATTCCTCTACGTAGCCCGGGCCAAGATCTGCCTTGACCTTGTCGTAGATGTCGGTCGTTTTGGACTTCTTGCCCAGCTGCATGCCCTTTCCGCGTGAAGCCAAGGGCTTGTGAACTGTCTTGTTCTTCTCCGCTTCGTATGCGTCGTAGGAATCGCTGACGGCAGGCCGCGCCGGCGGAGTGTATGTCGGGTACTGCGGCATCTTTGGCGGCAATCCACGGCCGTAGGCGGCAGACCGTGCCGCCTCCTTTCGCTGCATCTCCAACTGCTTGGCCTTGCGCTTGCGCTCTTCCGACGCCTCGAGCTCCTTGTTGCGCGCGATGATCTCCTGGATGCGTTCTTCGTGGGACTCCATCTCGAGGAAGGTCCTGATCTGGCTCATTGACAGATTCTCTCGGTATCCCATCGTCACCAGCTCGTCAAAGGCGCTGAGGAGCTCGAAGGCGTTGCGCAGGATTTCCCGCTCGTCGAGCTTCTTGCAGATGCTGGTGACGACTTGGGCAAAGAGGTGCAGGCTGTCGATGTCCTGGAGGATGTTGGACTGTCGGTTGGTGATCAAGACCATGTACAGCTCGTCGACCGGCTGATACACGAACCGCACGTTGTCCTGCTCGACCGTGGTGTGCTGGGTGCCGGCGTCGGCCAGCTTGGGGAAGGACGCCAGCAAGGCTTCGACGCGGGACCGGTTCATCTCTCTGAACTGGCGCGAGAGGACGGCCTTGCCGCCGCGGGTGCATATTGAGGCTGAGAGGACGACCTATACGAACGCACCCCCGTCAGCAGAGTCCAGGCCAAGGCCATCGGCGGCGGAGGCCATACCATGATGGTGGTGCTTATGGAACAAGGGATAAGAGGAGGGAGGAGCAGGTGCCCGAGAACCGAGATAGGAGGAGGAGCAGGTGCCGAGATAGGAGGAGGGACGAGCAGGCGACGTGACAGGAGGAGGGACGAGCAGGTGCCGAGATGGGCCTGTCTGGACAGAGAGAGCGCCCGTCTCTCTTCTCCTCGGTGTCGGTGTCCAGGCTGTCCTGAACTCGCCCACCGTACTTTCCCCAGGGCCCTGAACTGGTGGTGCCTTCTCAATCCGGTAAGCTCGGCTTGGCGGCTTGGCGGCTTGGCGACTACCGTCTTGGCGTCTTGGCGACTGCGGTCTTGGCGTCTTGGTGACTGGTTCCATCAACTTCCTCACCTCTCCCACGCTCATCTCATCACCAGCCAGGCTTCTCGTCGTCATCTTCATCACTTTTCTCCTCTCGTGGCATTGACACAGACACCTCACGCCGACGCGGGTCTTTGGCGGATCTTTGGCAAGCACTCGATCGCGCGTCCTCGCCACAGAGAAGTGGAGCCGTGACAGCTTTGCCCCAGGTGCGCGTTTGCACCTGCGTCTTCCCGCCTATTCCCACGCTGCAGCCTGGAAAGACAGCCGATACCCTTAAGACTTAAACCCACGCGGCGTCCTTTTGTCCCTTTTTGCTCTCTGTTTGCTACTCTACCTTTCTTCAGTCTGCACACATGCCTCTGCCTAGCTCATGACGACCCTCGGACAACCCGCGTTCGCTCCCATGGACGCCCCGGCCCCGGCCCTAGACGAGAAGATGGACATGGCTTCTTCGCCTTTCCATCAAGTTGATGTAGAAGATATCGATTTGGAATTCGATCCCGTGGAGACGCAGAATCTCGTGCCACCGTCCGACAACTTCATGGGTGACGCCTCAGACTTCGGCAGTGAGGCTGATGATGCTATGCACGGCGACAGCGCCGAGCTCTTCGAAGACCAAGACATGGACGATGATGGCCAAGGTGAAGTACAACTTGAGGAGAATGAACTCGACATGGGTCAAGATGCGGTTGATGACCAAGAACGAGAGGATGACTTGATCTATGACGCTGAAGGGGAAGACACCAATACCGCAGATCCCCATGTGCAGCTAGAACCCCCGCAACCGGAAATCCCGACACAGCTCGAAGAAGAATTGTTCGACTTCGACGACACCGACAATATTGACAACTCAGCTCCCGATCCGGCGCCGGACCAGGCGCCAACGACAGAAGATGCCCATGAACTGGCCGGTGTCGAAGCCCAACCAGAGACCCAGCCAAGTCCCAGTGATCCCGCCCCCGATGAGCATCTCGAGGCAACGAATGACCCGCCGCATGACGTAGATGACGAGACCGCACAGGTCCAAGAAGCACAGTTGCAAGCAGTGTCAGAGCTGCAGGATCGCGAGGAAGAACAGGAGCGGCACCCGGACTTGAATGGCCTCTCTGCCGAAGCTCAAGACCAGCTCACACAAGAAGACGCCGACAATTCCGCCACCACCAGCCCTGTAGACGATCAAGCTCCCTCCAGCATAGAGTCGCTGGCTGATACTGAGATCAATGCTCTTGGGCCCCACTTTGTCACCTTGACTTACAAAGATGTCCAGTATCCCCTCTTTTCAGACCGAGAGGCGGCCGATGGCCAGCTGTTTCCTCTGTCCGACACAAATCTCATCTTCGAGCCGTTGGAAAAGCTTCTGGAAGCTTGCAAGGAGCGAGTCTTCACCGCCGATCAAGACCACTTGGATGAGGTCGTTTTTACCATTCCCGTCTTCGCCATGAAATACTGCCAAGACTCCAAGTTTGCCTCGGACCACTCGCTCTGGGACATTCTGCGTCTCTATGTCAAGCTCAAGCAGAACGAAGGAGCCAAGTCCATCGAACCTCTGAATTGCGCGCTCTACGTGCAGACCTGCCTTGATACACAGTTCAAGTGGTTGATTAGTGAAGCTCACAAGCAACTCACCTACAGCGACTTGCACCCCGACTATGTCGGAGTTGGCAACGCCCTCTCGGAACCAATCGGACATGCACATGATCTCTCGGTTGACGAGGAAGGCAGCCTTGAAAGTGAAGAGCCCGAAGAAGAACACGGCGATCCTTCGCTTGGCGTGCCGGAACCCGCACCCCGGGACGCCGAAGCGCACGAGAGTGTTGAGATTGCAAGTGACGAGAGCGTACAACGTGACGAAGAAAGCAGGGAGGACAACGATGTCGATGCGACTGACTTGGCTGTTGACGCCTCCACCTCCATCCCTGAGGGCGACCAGGCACAGGCTGATCCCCCCGTTGTCGACGATGCCGCTCCTGCGGAAGAGCAAGCCGAGCAGCCTTCTGAATTCTTTGACGATGCCTTTGATGAAGACGAGCAAGAGGCCGATGCAGTCGAAGATGAGGAAGAGCAACTCGAGTTCCATGAAGACGCTCGCGCCCTCGAGCAAGCTGAGGCCGCCAACGAACAGGCCCTCGAGACCGGGCATCAAAATCACGCCGATGGCAATGAGCAGACTGATCTCAGTGACGAACCTCAACCTTTCAAGATTGTTGAAGAAGTGGAAGAAATTGCTCTTGAGGAAGAAGATCTGACCATACATCCACAAGACCCTCTAGGAGTGGATGAAGATCCAGATGCCCTTCTCGAAGGCAGACCCGCCGATACTTCGTCAACCGATTTAGAAAATGTCCAGACCAATGGCAGCCACACCACCAAGAGTGCTTCCGCTACTGAGTCCGCGCCTGCCACACCTACCAAGTCCAAATTAGCTAAACGAAAGGCTGAAGGAGACGATGATGATCTTCTGGAATTGGATTTTGATACCCCACAGACGAAGCGACATCGACCATCGCCGCCATAGCACATCGCCCGTGCGGTTCGACATGGACATTTCCAGCCGGAGCTAGAGGAGTATCATCACTCTGTTGGCCGGACCCATTTTGGCCTGCTAATCAGGACCCACCCCCCACCCAACATGGGAGACTAACCACAGCTTTCCAACTCACCGCTGTTCCGGACTGAGGCATAAGACTGGCAGTCTCTCAGAAACGCCCACAGGTTCAATTCCTCTTCCCTTGTAGAATTCGTGATCCCCTTGATACCCCTGTACTAACACATAGCCTTATCATCTACTGACCAACACTCTATTGACATGGTTGACTATTCCGTCCATCCTGGAAATCTATAGTCACATCACATAGAGACTTGAAGAAATCCTTGGGGTGTTTGATCCGCAAATTGCTGCTGCTGCTGCTGCTGCTGCTGCTACGGATGTCAACAGAAGTAATGGCCAGGAAGTCGAAGAGTGTGGAGGAGGAGCAGACATTGGCTGACTAGGGCACGCTTTGTTTCGAGGCAAGCCCCTGGAGCATCGAATGACAGACCGCCGATGAAGCAGTCTTCGCCGACCAACTTTCTGCGCGCCCTCATTGCGCTTGAGGCATCATCACTTGGGCACTCTGGATCCCAGTTCAGATCCTGGGCATCATGCCGCCGCCGCTGCCTCACTTTTGCTTTACCAAAATTTGAAATCATATTAAAAACAATCTTTTTCCTCCAGCCGCGATCGCCCCTTATCTTCTCGTCGTAGCTATCTTCTCGTCGTAGCTATCTTCTTGTCATAACTGTATTCTCGTCGCAGCTATCTTCTCGTCGTAGCTATCTTCTCGTCATAGCTTGCTTCCAATCCCACTCTCTGCGTCGTCCTTGAGCACATAATAGGCCTCCTGTACGCATGTCGCGATCAAGCTTCCCTTCTCAGTGAAGATCTTGCTGTTCATGACCGCCCTGCCATCACTAGCCCAGGGACCTGTAACTTCGACGTACGTCATTTCATCCGCTCGGAACCCGTCATTGCGTTCAAAATGGATCGTGTGATTCAGACTCGTGAACAATTTGAAATGCGGCAACTGCATCTTCTCGACCGGCTCGCCGATGGGCGCCAGGCCAAAGGGGATGGCGTGCACGGTGGGCGGGAAGTCAAGAACATGGTAGTCGCTCAGGCTCAGAATGCCGAGGACTTGCATGAACGGATCACTCGAAGTAATGGCCGGTGTGATGTGGCAGGCGACTGGGGCATGGATTTGCTCGGGTTTTGGTTTTGGTTCTGACGAGCCAACAAGACGATGTGACTTGGTCATGCTGTGCGGCACGACGACGAGGGGAAGCCGCTGGAAGGCCATGAACGGCCCTGAATGCCGCCCTTGTGCGTCGGGCGAACGGCCTGGTGACAGGTCGTCGATGGTGATGTGGGCCAGCCGGCCGGCCGTGGCTCGCGACGTGGTATGCTTCATTGACTTGCCCTTCCATGCACCGCCGGTCATAAAGGTGCAGGTTACAAAGCACATCGGCTTGCCCTCCTGACTGACGTTGACCGAGCGGACTTGGAAGCGCCGGCCCGACGAGACGGTGTTGACGGTCAAGGTGATGGGCTTTCTTGGGTTGGGACCGGCCAGGAAGTGGATCTGCAGGTTGGTGAGCACGGCAGTGGTGGACGACGACGACGACGACGACGACGACGACGACGACGAGGCGAGGGTTGTGCGCGCCGCCGCCGCAGACAGAGCCATGAGTGTGCCGCCGGGGACGACTTTTGTCAAGGGCCATGTCCAGGGAGTGTGGATGTTAGTGAATGTAGAGGCTAGTGCTGGGTCTGGCTGGAGGAGGAGAGATTCTTCAAAGGTTTTGGCCATGGTTTGAGCTATAGCTATTGTACATACTACTGCTGCTGCTGTATATTTGTGGGTGGAATGCCACTCGCGGCTACAGCAAAGGCGATGTAGATATAGAGTTGTCAGAAATTCTCCAAGAGTGGCATACTAGACCTACAGTAGAATGGCAACCTCGGCTCCTTGACTGTCATAATCCATAGGATGAAGAGCTCGGAAGCCTAATACCATGTATGGCCCTCGTCTGCCCTTCAAGCTGCCACCTCGGGTATCTCTGATCCTCTCTCATGATATGATTCAGATAATCATATTGCCCCAGAAAATCATATTGCCCCAGAAAATCATATTGCCCCAGAGAATCATATTGCCCAGAGGCTTACAATGTTAGCAAGATAAGAAAAGGGCTTCGTCAGACTCTGACGACAATGAGAATGGGAAGATTGCTGTTCTGGCAAATAGGGCGTACGGAGTTGCGCGCTCAGGCCAAAGAATGGCTACAATGCCGGATCCGGCTTGCCTTGATCAGGTAAGCTACTGTAGTTAGGTTGGCCCAGGATAATGAACGAACAGCGGGCCGTTGATAGAGCGAGCTTATAAGATGGATGGCGCCCCACGATTGCCGGCCGTCGTTCAGTCTCAGACATATTGTAAGTGGTACAGGAACTGATCATGGCCATGGAAAAACAAGCGCTGGAAGAACAAGTGCTGGGCAAGGTCCTGCCCATCACATTGAATGATGTAAACAGAGAAGAGACTGGTAGGGGCAACAGCCGAACCTTTCGAAGAGCCCGCTTTGCCACCCTAGGCTTTCTCGCCTTGCTCTTTGGAGCTGCGGTATGGAGCCCGCAAGACTTCACGCGCTCACTCTCCTCCAAATTTCCAGGAGTGTATGATGCCAGCAAAGCTCAAAGCGGAGCAACGGGATGCCCGCAGGTTCCCGCCCTTCTGCCATCAGCGCAGACTCCGGCGCTCATCGACCTAGACGAATATGTCCAGTCTGAGAAGTTTCTCAACATCTCTGTCGCCCGTCTGTCAGGTGCCGTCCAGATACCCACCGAGTCTTTCGATGACCTGGGTCCCATTGGCGAGGACAAGCGATGGGAGATCATGTATGAATTTGCCGCATATCTAAAGGAGACCTTCCCTGCAACACATGAAAGTGTTCAGCTTGAGAAGGTCAACACCCACGGTCTGCTGTACACATGGCACGGCTCGGACAGCAGTTTGAAGCCGACACTCCTCATGGCTCACCAAGATGTTGTTCCCGTGCCCGAGTCAACCGTTGATTCTTGGACTCACCCTCCCTTCTCCGGCTACTACGATGGCAAGTACGTTTGGGGCCGAGGTTCTTGGGACTGCAAGAGCCAGCTGATTGGCATTCTCGGCGCCGTTGAGGAGCTCATCAAGGCTGGCTTTAAGCCGCGTCGCACGGTTATCCTGTCGTTCGGATTTGATGAAGAAGTCAGTGGCCCACAAGGCGCTGCCCACCTGGCTCCATTCTTGCTCGAGAGATACTCAGCCAACGGCATAGCTGCCATTGTTGACGAAGGAGCTGGGTTCGCGAGCTCGTGGGGAATGCAAGTCGCGCTGCCGGGCGTGGGAGAGAAGGGATATACCGATGTGCAAATCGTGGTCCGCATGCCCGGCGGCCACTCTAGCATCCCGAGCGACCACACCTCGATCGGAGTCATGAGCGACTTGATTACTCTGATCGAGAACCGCAAGTACAGCCCGTACCTGGACGATGAGAACCCGTACCTGGGCCTGCTCACATGTGGCGCTGAACACGCACCAGACTTTCCATCCAAGCTCAAGGGGCTTCTGAAGCAGCGGCTTGCCAGCGGCAGCTCCAAGCCCAAGAAGGGGACAGACCGGCTCGCAATGGAAGTTGCCAAGGAAGGCCTGGCAATACGGTACCTAATGCAAACTTCCGTTGCAGCAGATGTCATCCAAGGGGGAGTCAAAGTCAACGCTTTGCCAGAACGCACGGCAGCAACGATCAACCATCGCATCAACGTCGGTGAAACGCCGGCCACTGTGTACAGCAAGATCACCGGCCTTGCGAAAGCAATGGCGTACAAGTACAACCTGACCTTGCATGCATTCGACGGTGTGACAGAAGCTCCCAGCTCCATCTCCCTCTTCCCCGCCCACGACGACCTGGCGCCGTCGCCCGTGACGCCCACAGAGTCTACGCTGTCGCCCTGGACAATCCTCTCGGGCACGACGAGAGCATTGTACGGCACGGACGTGATCGTTGCGCCCGGCATCATGACCGGCAACACGGATACGAAATACTATTGGGATCTCACTAAGCATATATTTCGCTTCTCGCCGGGATGGGATAGCGAGGCTGGTGACGCTGGACTGGGCAATATCCACACTGTTAATGAGAGGGTCAGTGCCAAGAGTCATGTCAACTTGCTGCGGTGGGTTAGCTTGTTCGTGCGGAATATGGATGAGAGCGAGCTCGACTGATTGAGAGACGGATCTGTTTGTATGAATCAGGGCATATATGGATGGTAGAGCGGCAACTTACTAGGGCGCGGTGAAATGCGTCCTCGGTTGCCTTGAGGAGCTGCCTGTGTAATATTGGGACCAAGTATAGACACGGGGCCTTTTGCCTTTAGCTAGGAACTTCTTTCCCTCACGCAGACCGCTTGCCCTGATCCCACTCCCTAGCATCTCCGGCTTTCCCCCACCTGAGACTAGCAGCCGATTTCTCTTTCCCGCTGCTCATGCCGTCTTCCCACTTTTTGATGTCCTCGTCGCCGAACCCCGCTTCGCGCATTCGCTCTGCGTGCTTCTGTTTCCATTTCTGCCGGTCCCGAAACGCCTCCAGTGCCAGATCCCAGTCTTGCTGTTCTCGCCGCTGCTGGGACGAATCCTCCTCGGAGTCTGGGTGGTGGTAAATGTCGAGAGCAGGATCGTAGCTGGCAGCAAAGTGTGAGTCTATGGCCGAACTGGATTGCTTGTGCGCGCCGCGGCCTCGACTCCGGATCGAGGGTGACGGAGGAGGTAGCGGGCCGACGAGCTCCTCAAGGGGGTCTGAATGGGAGGCTGAGTCGCAGTGTGCAGAGGGGTAATGGTGACCAGGGGATGAGCGGTGGGCAAGAGTTTCTCCAGAAGGCTCCTTGGACCTGTGCTGTCTTCCATCGTGCGTTCGATGCTTGGCCATGGAACTGGATGTTCGGTGGCGGTTCCGGTGCGGACTTGGTGATCTTGAGCGGGACATTTCATCACCTGAGCTCCTCCGTCTGTGCCTGTGCCTGTGCTTTCGTTCACTTTGGTCGTCATGGTGTTTTCGGCGCTTGTCGAGATGACTGGACGGTTGTAGGTGTTCTTGATGTGGACTTGGCGAACTTGAACAAGAACCGTCGGAAGAGGAGTTTCTACGTCTGCGCTTGTGACTGTGCCTTTGTTCTCTTTGGCTATCACCGTGCCTTTGTTCTCTCTGGCTATCACCGTGCCTTTGTTCTCTGTGGCTATCACCGTGCCTTTGTTCTCTCTGGCTATCACCGTGCCTTTGTTCTCTTTGGCTATCACCGTGCCTTTGTTTTCTCTGGCTATCATCGTGCCTTTGTTTTCTCTGGCTATCATCGTGCCTTTGTTTTCTCTGGCTATCAACGTGCCTGTGTTCTCTCTGGCTATCACCGTGCCTTTGTTCTCTCTGGCTATCATCGTGCCTTCGTTCTCTCTGGCTACCATCGTGCCTTCGTTCTCTCTGGCTATCATCCTGCCCTCGATCTCTCTGGCTATCATCGTGGCTCTCCCGGTGGCCACGTCCATCCAGCCTCCGCCGCTTTCTGTGCTCGTCACCTCCGGCAGAAGGTCTGGAGTCATTGAGCTGGCGTAGTCTTGCCCGACACTCGCTTTGTTCCTTCCGTCTCAGTGCGGCATTATGGCTATCTGCGTCACGGACAAGATTCTTCAGAAACCTCGTGTTGGGCCTCAGTGCTGCCTCGGCCGGGCGTCTAGGCAGCATGGCTGACAAACCTTGCGAGACATAGCGGGCTGATGCGGCACGGGCGTCCTCGGCCAGCAGACGCGCGACCGTGTCATCATCCAGTTCATCTGCAGGAGCCATCTCCTTCTAACCATCACCTCATCACCTCAAGGCTCTCTCGTGTGAAGGCGGTGCGTGGAATAGGGAATGAGTGGGTCAGCGCCTGGGCGTTACAGTAATATAATAATACTAACTTAGTACTCCGTATCCGACCCACCAACCTCCCAATTGGGCAACCAGGCTGAAGTGACCAGAAGAGACCCTTTTTTAATGACTTTTGTTCGTGTTACTACTACTCACAGCTGATGGTATTTCATCCACACACTCTCTCTTCCAACGCCAGCACGGCTCACTTCACATAGACTGTACATTACCGCTTTTCGCTCCTTCTTCGCCGTCTCCCTTTTAATTCCCGACAGCCGTCCCCCCAATAGTGCCTGCCCTCGCGTCGCGGCGCGCAGTGCGCCTTCCGAGTTTGGTTCATGAACTTTCCAGTCAAGCTTGTGCAAGGTGCGGAGCCTCCGAGCTCATCGCCGCCATCGCCCACGACGTTCTCCAAGCCACACAGTACTCGACGAAAGACCGATCAGAATGGAACGCCGGTGACAAAGCCGCTGGCGGCCAGCCAAAGTTGGGCTCATTTCATTGCCGGAGGGTACGGTCGCCGCGGTTTGCTGCCATGCTCGTTGCACCCACTGACGCGACCATAGTGCGGGAGGAGCGACGTCTGCCATTATCACCTGTCCGCTCGATGTGCTCAGAACCCGCCTCCAGTCGGAAACATACCAGGCCGACGTGCGGGCGCGTCACGCCGCCAATCCGCCCCCCCGGCGAACCGGCCCCCTAGCCATTCCCCGGGCCGCGTGGTTCCACGTGAAAGAAACAGGCCAAGGCCTTGTGGCCATCTACAAGTACGAGGGCTTCCGCGCACTCTTCAAGGGCCTCGGGGCCAACCTGATCGGCGTCGTGCCCGCGCGCTCTACGAATTTCTTCGTCTACGGAAATGGCAAGAGACTGCTCAGCAACCATTTCAATGCTGATGGCCAAATGGGGGAGAGCCCGTGGCAAATCCATGTTGCTGCGGCCATAGCGGCTGGCATTGCCACAGGCACGGCCACAAACCCTATCTGGCTGGTCAAGACCCGCATGCAGCTTGACCGAAACCGCGTCAGCGATGACCCAACGCGCGGGAGGCAATACCGCAACAGCTGGGACTGCATCAAACAGACGGTGCGCCACGAAGGAATCCGAGGCCTCTACAAGGGCCTCACGGCCAGCTATCTTGGCGTCACCGAGTCGACCATGCAGTGGGTCATGTACGAGCAGTTCAAAACCATCCTTTCACGTCGCCAAGCACAGCGGGCGGCCGATCCCCACTACCAGCGGAACCTCGCCGACAAGGCAGAAGACTTTGCCGGCATGTTCACCGCGGCCTCGCTGGCCAAGTTGATTGCCTCAGCACTCACCTATCCACACGAGGTTGTCCGTACCCGCTTACGCCAGGCCCCTGTGGTCATCTCGGCAGCCGGCACGCCGGTTGTCAAGTACACCGGCCTGGTCCAGTGCTTCAAGTTGATCTTCAAGGAGGAAGGCCTTGCCGGATTGTACGGTGGCGTGACGCCTCACCTTCTGCGAGTAGCACCTAGTGCCGGAATCATGTTTATGGTTTACGAGGGTGTGCTGAAGCTGCTGCACTCTAGTCAGAAAGACAAAGTCGTTGTCTGATCCTTGGCCTGTGATGCAGTGAAGGAGAGTTCAGATGCTGAGAACAACAAACCCTCCAATCGGGCAAAGGTCGTGAGCTGCGTGTAAATTATCAAAAAGTTGTCTGTTTTGTTGCTAGCATTGCATCTGCATGGCGTGGAAGACCGAGTTGCGCGACTCGAGGACATCTTGTATCCAGATCGCGCCTTTTTCCATTTTTTTTTCAGGCCCAAGCCTGTCTTGGAGCTCGGGTCTTGGGCTTATATGATACCCAACTCATGATATCAACATCAATGACAATCAATCATAGTTTACAGATCATGGATTCCTTGGCCAAATCTCAGGTGCATCTAGGCGCACAAGTCTTCAAAGCGGTTGGGTACGTGCTCCTGCGCGACATTGCCTCTGAACTACAAGAGACAGTATTCATCACATTGAGGAGACGCACTCAGATAGCATGCGTCACATGGCACTTGCTTCGGTAGAGGTAGTGGCAGAAATGGTCTAATGACGTCAGTTCTCAAATCTTGAATTGTTGACCTTTTTTGGCCAGGCTTGGCATTTTTCTCCTGGCTATCGTCGTCTTGCTTCGGTCGGTCTCTATCACTGGTCTTGACAATCAATCCCCTTCGCTCTGCAACTTCATAGACTCAAAGGCGTCATCAAGATGGTGTATATACGGCAGCGTAATCTGCCAAAGCTGTACGAATACCAGTACTCGGGTATCGACAAGTCGCTGGTGTCCAAGTACATATTGAAGCCCTTCTACACCAATGTAGCCATCAAATTCTTCCCCATGTCGATGGCGTGAGTTCATGACCGTCTCTCCAACGGCACGCACTGATATCTCCAGGCCCAATGCGGTATGCAGCATCCCATATGCTTGCCCACTATTCCAGCCCCCCCCCCTGACACGTCGTGACAGATCACTCTCAGTGGCTTCGCTTTCGTCGTGATCAACTTCTTGACCATGTTGTGGTATAACCCAACCCTAGACACAGACTGCCCGCCATGGGTCTACCTCAGCTGGGCAATCGGACTCTTCCTCTACCAGACATTCGATGCAGTGGATGGCACTCAGGCCCGCAGAACCCACCAGAGCGGGCCTCTGGGCGAGCTCTTTGACCATGGTAAGAAAATAGTGGGTGGTAAAGTAAAGCACCGTGTCTAACAAGTCGTAGGTGTCGACGCGTGCAACACAAGTCTTGAAGTACTCCTCTTCGCTGGCGCCATGAATCTCGGACAGTCGTGGAATACAATCCTGACCCTTTTTGGCACCGTCTTTACCTTTTACATCCAGACGTGGGACGAGTATCACACCCACAAGCTGACCCTTGGCATAGTGTCAGGGCCTGTCGAGGGCGTTCTGACCTTGATCGTTGTCTACTTTGTCACTTTCCTCAAGGGAGGCGGGAGCTACTGGCAGCAGCCCATGTTGCCGACGCTTGGCATTCCAAGCCTCGACATCCTTCCTCAGTCTTTCTATCAGATGGCCTGGAACGAGTGGTACATGCTCTACGGCGGCGTTGTCCTTGTTTTCAACACTCTTAGCAGCATCCAGAATGTCCTGCAAGCCAGGAGAGAGCGTGGCGAGAATCCGACAAAGGCACTATGGGGACTGGTACCGGTCCTTTTGACTTGGATCCTGATCTTCGCATACCTGTGGCTGAACCCCGTCATTCTGCATCACCACATCATTCCCTTCGTCCTCTTTGCCGGAATTCTCAACGCCTACTCAGTCGGTCAGATGATTGTTCGACATCTGGTCAAAGACAAATTTCCGTACAAGAATATCCTCATTCTACCGCTGGTCTGGGCAGTCTTTGACAGCTTGGGTCCGCGACTGGGGCTCTGGCCGAGTGCGTTGGGTGACGGCGTATACCAAGTCGCCTTTGTCTTCCTCATGACTGGACTCGCTATTGGTGTATACGGCAGCTTTGTGCACGACGTTATCACCACAATCTGTGACTATCTCGATATTTGGTGTCTGACAATCAAACACCCTTACGTTGAAGGCCAGGAAAACGGCCGGCAAAACAGCAAGGAAAACGGGGCTGTGAAGAAAACGAATTAAAGAACTTTGTGAATATACAAGGTGGGACCCGATTGCGCAAGTTTCGATGCATCATGTGCAACGCAATGTCCCAGACAGTAGTGACAAGTTTTGAATACAGTCGTTCTCTAAGACTCATCCTCCAAGAGTCAGACCCATTCAATCTACGAGTTCCGTTTGTATCGCATTTGGATTAGAGAATGAGTATTTCAAAAAAAAAAAATTTGCTCACCTAGAGCACCTCTTGCATCGATCAACAAGCCCTCGAAACAAGATGACAATGAGTCGTGTTGAAGGTGCGATCTACGCCCCAGGCAGCGATCCCGACAACGGCGGTACGTGTGATTTAATTCTCCTTGAACCCGGATTACTAAAGGTTCCGATTTCCAACTGATATCGAAAATCAGGTCACGCGAGCAATACCAGCTTGGCCTCTCCCTACCAGTATCCTTCACGCAGCCATAACGGCAATGCATACGGCTACGCGCACGGCCATGGCCATGGAGGAGGATATGGCACTGGCAACGGGCACAGCCACATGATGATGCCGCTCCCTCCACCGTGCGACAGCTACGAGGGCAGCGCGCTGGTCAATCGAGGAATGCTCAAGATCGAATGGGCCAACACCGGCGTCAGCGTGCCGCTGAGCAAACTCCTGGGCGCTGAGCCGGGCATGCAAAATAATCTGATGGCTTGGGGCAGCGACTCGGCGTATAGGTTTGCAGCTCCTCCCCCTCCTCCTCCTCCTCCTGCTGCTGCTGCTGCTGCTGCTGCTGCTCTAGCTCCTGCTCTAGCTCCAGCTCCAGCTCTTGCGCCTCCTCCGCCCAAGGATGACGACGATGATGATGACGATGATGATGGAGACGATGAGGACCAAGATGAAGATGAGGAAGAAGGCAAGGAGTGCGACGGCCCAGCTTGTCCGAAGGACCCGGAGCTCTTGAAGGATATCAGACAGGTTCTTGCGACAGATCGGGGAGCTATTGGCAAAGGGAGAGGCAAAGGCAAGAAGAAGAAGGACAAGACCAAGAAGATGAAGTGGCTATGCTGGAATTGCTGCTGGTATGAACATGGCTATCCTGCTGCTAAGAAGGTGTGGTCCAAGGCGAAGAAGGCTTAGACAGCTGTGCCTCTGAGCATTTCTGTCAAGCTCGGATCAGACTGAGCAACTGTGGGGTAGGCTGGAGGCGACAGACATCATTCAGGAAGCTTGGAAGCTTTGTGCATCACCTGGATGGATGGCTGCAGTTCAACAGAAGCGGTGGTGGTAACCATCTAGACTTATTGAACTGGACGCATTAGCACTGTAATCTTCTCCCATTGTTTTCTATGATGTACAATCTATTGATACGGTCTCTACTGATATTCTTCTCCTTCATGCCTTTCATGCACCTCGTGATTTTAGGCCAATGTAGGCCCTTAGGTTTCTCTTCTTCGCTGCGAGACTCATAGCAACACCAGGAGCTTGGAAACCAAGTTCTTTAGTAACACGATCCACTTCTTGCTCATTCATCCGCTCGATTTCTGCAGGTGTAGCAGGGAATCCAGCAATAACATTACCAGTGAAGGGGTTGAGGAGTGGCATGAGAGCATTTGTATGGTCTGTGAGGTAGGAATTTTGAACCCTGGCCATATTGTTTTGATTACTATAATAGAATTAGTAGAGTAATATTAAAATATATAAGAAGAATACATACCTTGCAATCGTCACTGTATTGAGGTCTTGACCAATGGCCTGAATACCTTCTCTGAGTTCGTGTCTGAATTGCTCGATTGCAGCTAGGATTCGTTCTCCAGCGGTGATGTGAGGTAGATTTTGGGCTTTCACGATTTCATTGCCGGCAGCAACCATACGTTGTCCAACGAGATTGAAGTCTAGCTGTGGACCGAGTGGGTTTGGGCCTGGCTGTGGACCAAGGGGGTTTGGATAATCCATGATGGGTGTGTTGGTGAAAGATGATGGTGATTACTTGGAAACTGCAGATTATGAGGGGTAAAAGTCTGGGTGCCAATATGGCAGTGACAACCGCCTTCTTTCCTTGGGAGTGCACTTCTAAAGGCAGTGGCACTCACCCCCCCCCCAAATTTGGCGGGATATTTCCCTGCACCTTGCGCTGTACGATTTGACCCTCGGCGGGTTTTGACCCAAGGACAAGCAGGAGACGATCGACGGCCTAGCATTTTCTCACTATAACATACACAATTTGCACCTTCTTCGCCTTGCGATTGTAGTGAATTGACTGTCCGCTGGCGGAGGAGGTGGTGCCAAGATAGGGAGGCGGTGCCTAAGTATGCAAGCTGTGGCACGGCCAGCGGAAGCTATGACGTCATAGCTCCGACGACAAAACAGAACAACAACAGCAAGATGATATTGCTGTCAGCTATGATATTCGAATTGTATACAGCTTTCACTTGAGATTGGCAAAGACAAGGCGAGGGGACCGGGGACGTGCGATGGCGCGCAAAAGCCCGGCATCTTCTAGTAGGAGAGCAGGGCCTAGTCCAGACCTCAGAGAAGGCCGGCCTTCAATCCCGCGACAACGGTCATCCATTATCACAGTGGACAGTGTGTTGCAGTATGCGTCAGATATACCTTCGGCACAGCGTAGAGTGCCGGCACGGCCGATGTTGCACCGCACCGGGTCAGGAAAGCCGGTCAACCCGCGACTGACCGGGCGGTTCCAGGCGGCTCACAAACCGTCACGGTCAACCAAGACGTCGGAGAAGCTAGTGCTGTTGCCAGAGGCGGAGGAGGAGGAGGAAGACGAGAAGGGCGACTTCAGCAAAGACGGCGACTCGGGCCCGCCAAGAGACGACGAGGATGATGGCAGCTACCGACAGCCGGCCCGAGACGGGGTCAAGAGCTATGCGGAGAGACTGCCCAAGTCGCGGCGGACTGAGAAAGAGCTGCCGCGCGTGACGGCGTACTGCACGGCCCAGGCCTACAGACTGCAGTCGACAGCGGCATTTGTCAGGCAAAGGCACGGCGCACGGGCCAAGTTGTACGATGACTGCCTGTACTGTGCGTATCACCTGCCCCTAATGCCAGGCATTGAAGGCTACCGGCTGCGAAGTGGCCCACCATTCAAGAGCGCAAAGGGCGGCAGTATCCTGGACGAGGCAATCGAGCGCAGTGAGCAGCGCGACTACCATGGCGTGTATGCGGCCGAAGAAGAGCAGCATTCAGTTCGAGGAGAAGATGAGCAGGACGGAGACCGAGGAGCGCCAGAAGGGTTGGGGCCAGAAGAAGCGGTGCACGGTTCGGAGGCAGCCGGCCATCGTGAGGCACCGCCGCAAATCAACGGCTTCAGGCGCAGCAGCGACTCGTCGCAGCGATCGGCCAGTCCTGGGCCAAGCGCACAGTTCGATTCCTATCGCTTTGCCGAGATGTTTGTCTTTGGCTACGGCGTAGTCGTCTTTTGGAACTTTTCAGAGCGGCAGGAGAAGGACGTGTTGGCAGACATGGCCTTTTCGACCATTGTCGATCCCAAGACGAACGTTGTGTCGCCGCTAACACTGGTGACCAACCCGCTGGATGAGGAAGACTTTGAGACGGAGGAATTCCACTTTGAATACAACAACGAGATTCAGCGGCCGCGCGTGTACAATGACATGATCACACTGCGCAGCGGCGACCATATGATCAAGCTGGCCATCAGCCACGCGATTGCGCAGAGCACAAAGCTCAGCTTCTTCGAGGAGACCATGGCCACGCAGATGGAGGAGGCCAAGGACGTGCCCAGTCGCCTGGCCAAGACCGGCGAACTCGGCCTGAACCGCGAGGAGGTTGTCAAGCTACTCGGTGGCCTGTTCCGGAGTCGTGTCGAAGTCAACCTATGTAAGTGGCAACCCCCGAGTGCAAAGACGAAGAAGCAAAAAAGATGTAAAGCTAGACAAGTGCTGACAGAAGGTGATGGTGTGATGGTACAGCTTCCAACGTGCTGGACGTGCCCAGATTTCTGTGGGATTCGGAGCCGACGCTGCATCCGCTGTACATAGCAGTGCGCGAGTACCTCGAGATCAAGCCAAGAATCCAGGTGCTCAACGAGCGGTGCCGCGTCTTCCTCGACTTGGCAGAGGTGCTGTCGGACTACGTGTCGGACAACAAGATGTCACGAATTACCTGGATTATCATTGTCTTGATTGCCATTTCCATCCTGGTGACCTGCTCCGAGGTCTTCCTGCGGTTTGGAATCCTGAGCACGCGAGGAGCGAGCAAGGCCAATACGGCCGTTCTGCAAGCCTTGTCGCCGCCGGCTGAGCTGTGATATACACATATAGATATATATATATATATACAGAGAGAGTGAGAGCGAGAAGGGGCGAGGGGAGACAGAGAGAGAGAGAGAGAGAGAGAGAGAGAGAGAGAGAGAGAGAGAGAGAGAGCGAGAGAGAGAGAGAGAGAG
>QRBJ01000064.1:0-118547 GCA_003709865.1 Chaetothyriales sp. CBS 132003 | reverse complement strand
AGAAGAAGAAGAAGAAGAAGAAGAAGAAGAAGAAGAAGAAGAAGAAGAAGAAGAAGAAGAAGAAGAAGAAGAAGAAGTATGCGCAACATCCTCATAACAGGCGCCGCCAATGGGCTCGGGCGCGCCTTGTTGGAGCATTATGCAAAGGAAGAGGATAAGAACAGGATATTCGCAGTAGACGTGTCTTGGCCTAACAAGGCCAATGCTCATGATCATTGTGCCGCTACCACGGCCGCTAATAACATATCATACCACAAAACTGACATCACATCCGAACCCGATCTGGAAACGCTCGTCAAGACGCTCGAGTCGGCAGGCGTGAGCAAGCTCGACCTTGTCATCAACTCGGCCGGCATACGAGGGCTCATCAGCAACGACCCTGCCTCTTCTTCCGCCACTATCAACCAATCGTCCGACGTGGCAAAAGCCGAAACGCTACAAGTCATGACAACAGCAACGCTGCTGCGGACATTCGAGGTGAACGCGGTGGGCACGTTTCAACTGGTCCGGCATCTGCTCCCTTTTCTGCGCACACCAGAGGAGAAACAAGAACAACAAGAACAACAACATTGTTGGTCAAAAGTCATCATCATGGGCTCGCGCATGGGCTCGATATCGTCAAACGTGTCGGGTGGCGCATACGCGTACCGGGCATCGAAGGCGGCGCTCAACGCGATCGTCAAGTCGCTAGTCATCGACGTGGCTGACGTGTGTTTCGTCACCGTGCACCCGGGCCGAGTGGCGACGGCGCTATGCAACGGCGTGCGCGAGGACAATGCGATGGAGCCGGAGGAAGTGCTACCCTCGTTGATCGCGCTGGTGGAAGGCTGCTCGCTCGCTGATAGTGGCCGGTATGTCGATCGGTTTGGCGAGGATATTGGGTGGTGAATTTCATAATGCACGCCGGCAATGGAAATTAAACATGGCGGGCTTGGTTACTGGTGATGGCAGCTTAGAAAGGAAACCACTTTGAAATCACGGCCGGCGGAGTTTCGCCTCGTGCTAGCAGTTCAAAGTAGCGTCGTGTTTGGGGGATGGTCTGTAAATATACACCTTTCAGTAATTGAATGGAAAACAGGACTAGACGGAAAGGGCAACAAGTACAGTACTGACCAACTCATTCTCAACCGCATACTTGGTCAACAAGGAACTGTTCTCGAGAACGTTATTGGCGCGTCTGATGCGCTGTTGCGTCGCATAGTCGAGGTTGCTGAAGGTGGTTACTGACGATGAGTGGTGAGAGTTCTGGCGGTGGTGGTGGTGACGGCGAGGGTGCGGGGAAGAAGAAGAAGAAGAAGAAGAAGAAGTAGAAGAAGCAGAAGCAAGCCGGCTGGCCGTCGTCGGTGCTATTGCATTTGCCCTCGCCGTATTGGCAGAAGAAGCAGCACTACTAGCAAGACCAATTCCACGGGCGGCGGTTGAGGTCGATGCGCCGGATACTGTGCGACTGCCACCACCACCAGATTCCGAGTCCGGTCGGTTGTTGGTGTGAGTAGTTGAGGTAGTCGATGAGGACATTGCTAGTATGGGGTGAACATTCAAAAAAAGGTCTAAGGTGTACAAGGCCTCTCTACAACGAGCAAGGACAGGAACACCGAGGGCAGAGCATGGACAGTGAGGTAGTAGTACAAGTGTACGAGGTGGTAATAATACATGGTAATAATACACGTGTGAAGTGGCAATTAAGAATACGTGTTAAGCTCAGTCAATCATACCCAAGTTGATGCCCCGGAAACACACACCAAGATCGACGGGATTCTCATTGAGTAGCCTGCCTTGTATACATCGTGCCACGCACGGCCGCCTGGTGTACAGCAGACCGGCAGTATCACATACCTCTTTCCTCGGCTCTATCAAATATCAAAACTGCACACATGCGACATGGGTCGCGAGAAATGTCGTAAATGTCCTCTCCATTCTTGCCCGTGGTCATGGCCAAAAGTTCTATCACATGACAACAGCCCTCCCTTGGAGGACCGCGCCTTTTCGCCCGTTGCAGCTGTCTCTGCACAAAATCGGCGGACAACACCCATCCAGATTCTGATCCAAACGCCGATATGCCTGCCACTTCCCCCCACATTAATATGCCGCTAATGTTGCACCAATCAAGGAGGAGAATTCAGAAGACCCTGTGTCTTCAATGCTGCCGGTGGGAGTACAATGAATTACACTTGACATCCGTCCGTCAGGCTGTTCTTTGGCCGCAAAGTATCCTGCTGCTGGTGGGCGTACAATGAATGGCATTAACATCCGTCCATCAGGCTGTTCTTTGGCCGCCAAGTATCCTGCTGCTGGCGGGAGTACAATGAATTACATCAACATCCGTCCATCAGGCTGTTCTTTGGCCGCGAGTATCCTGCAGCTTCCCTGTGCACGCAATTAGTAACTTCAAACTGACACGAATCGGGCTCCCGGGACTCACCATGATGTCTTGTTGGGGTTTTGGTAGGCTTTCGCATGAGCACTGATATAGCTGGTTGTTGGGTATCCGTCGGGATCGCATGACATTTCGCCGCTGCTATCCTGATAGATCCGAATGTAGTCGACCCGCATCGTGGCTGGCATCAACGACGCCAGTCCGGTCAGGTTGAGGGAGGAGAAGCCTGGCGACATGCCAAAGTTGATAATGACCGTCATCGGCTCCTCTGGAATAATGCGCCGGCCGACGTTGCCGTTGGCGGCAAGCGAGCTTGCGTGCAGTCGCCAAACGGCATCGTCTCCCACATACCATATGATGTCGCCATCATCTCCGGGCGTGTATTCGAAGGCATAGGACTGATACGCATTGCCGTCGTACCAGTCGTTGTTCAAATTCGTCAAGCCGGAGAAGGCTTGCTGGTAGGGGCCGCCCTTGTAGCTGTTCATGGCCGTGATGGAGGGGTCGTACAGCTCGACAAAGTCGTAGTTGGGCTGGTACCAGATATCGAAGGGCGCCACTTGGAAGGACTGCGAGGCGTGGCCAATTTGGTTGTTGAGCACATCAAAGGGCGCAACACTGGCTTCGATCACATCGATTTCTGGCGCAGATCGCGACTTGCCCGAACTGGGATGGTCCTCGTCGCTGCAGGTGCAGGAGGGAAGGCGCATGCCTGGCAGGTAGCTGATGCCATCCGGCGAACTCTGATTCGGGGTGATGCCGGCATCGCAAGTATTCTCGTACGAGTAGGGCCAGAGTCCGTCGGTTGTCGACGCATACCCCGGCCGTCCCAGATTGCCCATGGCCCAGAAGCCGGGCCAGAAACCGACGGTGTCGCCTTGGCCGGGCAGCGAAATGCTGGCCTCTAAGCGGCCCTGCTTGAAGCACATCTTGTTCCAGCTCTGCAGCATGCCGGATCGATAGTTGAGATTGTGATTTTGAAAGGCATCGAATCTGAGTTCCAACACACCATCCTTTGTCGTGGCGGCATCGGGATCGTACCATTCCAAATCCTTGGTCACACCGTACCAAAGGTCCATGGCCTGCCAGTACGGATCGTCACCGTCGTAGAAGGTGCGGCCCTCGGTAGTGAATTCGTCGGAGAAGACGAGATCCCACGTATTGCCGTGGTAGTCAGTCTTGGTCTTGGCCGAAGACGGCGTGTCGGGGTCGACGAGTGTTGTCCGCACATTAGTCAGCAACGCCACCTTGCCGTTGTTCAAGCACAGAGAATTGTCTTTGCACGGATCAGTGCTGGTGGTGTATTTCTGGACGAAGGTTCTAGTTCAGCGTTAGTCAGCGTGCCACTCGTCTACGCTTGCCTCGAGGCCAAACCGGACTTACATGACAGGGTAGGCAATGAAGAGCACCAAGATGCCAATGGTGACGAAGGCAAGGCCGCCCAGATTGACAAAGCCTCGCCGGTTGAAGATGTCACATTCTCGCGGCTCGCCGCCCGGGTCCGGGTTGTGCAGATAGTCGTCCTTCTCCACGTCCTCGGGGAAGAGCAGCAGGCCGGCCGAGGGAAGGATATTATACTTCTCTGACACCGTCTGCGTGTTGACATCGTTGTCGTCGCTCCCCGCTCTCGAGCCCGGTCGCGACACGGACGCGTCTCGAAAGGGATTGTCGAAGACTCTGCTGTCATGGCTGCGGTCCGAGTCGAAGCTCGAGCGTCTGGACGACGGCGCGCTCATCTGCTGGCCCGATGTAAGGGGCGAGTGGCTCTGTGATCGGCTGCTGTACGGGCGCGAGGGTGAGGGCTGGAGGAGCTGGTCGGAGGAATCGAGCACCGGGCTCTGGTCAGACACAAGCGGTAGCTGTGCACTCGATGTGGCTGGTTGGGAGCCCGAGGGCTGCAGGACTAATGACCGCGACGCATGGCTGAGGTCTGCTGCCACCAGGTCTTCCTGACCCGAGTTCAGTCTTATGTGGGGAGCCACTCGTGGGGGCGACTGGCCGGCGCTGTTGTTCGACGACATGGCAACGCGGCGACCGACGAGTCGTCAGGGCGGGTCGATCGCCAGAACAAGGACGTGTTGTTGGCAGCAGGTGTGAGGGTACTCAGTAGTTGATGCAGTTGATGCAGTTGATCAAGTTGATGCAGTTGATGCAGTCGATGCAGTTGATGGTGTTGATGCTGAAATGATGGGTGTCCCACCCAGCTGCACAGCCCAGATAAGGGCAGCAGATCCTCTGGTGTCACTGTGATGGCTGAAATCACAGCCTCACAACAGACTTCACTCGGCTGCCACGGCAAACAAGTGTACTATAGGCTCTTCTTGTCTTCCAGGGCAGAAGACAGAGTGTGTTTAGGGGCACTAATCCACACAGGTTGTGGGCCAAAAACGAGCGTCGACAGCAGCAGTGACCAGACAGACAGGGCGGCCAAGGACAGACAACAGATAGCGATCGAAGAAGGTGTGAGTCAAGGTCTGAGGGGGTAGCGAGATGGCAGTGCACCAGCGAGAGACGAAAATGACAACGGCGACAACGACGGCAGCGACAACGACAACAACGGCCGGGGGCGCAGTTGGCCAGGCCAAATATGTTCGGTACAGTGTGTGGTATTAGCTCCAAAGAAATCTACGGGGCGCCCGCCACCGCGCCAATAGGCGCTTTGCCTTAGGGGCTGCCAGGCCCCCAGTCCCTGCTGTTGGGGGGGCCGTCTTATCGCTGATTAACCAGCTAGCTAAGCTACTGAGGTTCGCATGCAGAGGGAACGCACTCGCTCGTGCCTTGCAGTAGGCTGCCTGCAACACAACGCTTTGGGCAGCCGTGCCACGCATTCACTCATTGCTTAGTATGATGCTTGGTGGTCGCTGACTCTCAGTCTGATTAATTACACCTGAAAGCACAGCCAGTCAGTCCTTGTTGCTCTGTTGCCTTGCTCTGCCGCCTTGCACTCTGTGGTGTTGTTGCCCCTATTGCCTTGTACATGCACCAGCACCAGCACCAGCACCAGCACTAGCAGGTAATAGGCACTCAAGTAATCAATGATTAAGGAACAGATTGTGTCTCAGCTTGCACGCCCAAGGCTAGCTGATCATCTCAGCCACATATCGGCCAGCCTGATGGGGGCCGGCAAAGGCTTGCCCAGGCTTCCGTGGATGTGGATCTGTTCCAGGCAAAAAAAAAAAAAAGCTTTTCAGCGCTGGGGGCGCCCGCCAGGGCTCCAGGGCTCCCCTGTGGCATGTCGGCCAATCTTATGCTGGTAATCCCACTTTTCGCGGCGATTGACCACCAACTGGAAGGGCCGATGGCAGCAGCGTGCACCCCTTCTTTTTGCCATCGCGTCGTTGCACCAGCCTCCAATCAGAGCCCCAGTGGTGCTCGACGCTGAGAGGGGCTGCGACTTAGCCGACTCAGGCCGTCAATTTCGGCTCAGGCTACGAGAGGCTCTTTCTGACAGCCGTCAGCCCGTGATCAATGTACCATTGAATGGGGCAACGAGGGGTGGAGTCCGTGCTCGAGGCACGCGATCAAAGCAGCCACCGTGCCCACTACCGGTGGACTGGGGCGGTTGGCGCGCACAGGCCTCCAGACAACGGGCGCTGTTTTCCGAGGAGATTGGTTAATTACCCATCAACGCATCTGGGTTTGCTTAATCTGCCACTCGACAACTGAGATGCATAACCCAGTTTGCCGAGTCTGAGAGGGTGCGAGTTTTGGTTCTTCTCGACGGAGATTCGTAAGCTAGTGTGAGTAAAGAGTACGGTACCGCCGCCCTTGGCGAGATTAAGTGCATCGACCCGACCGGTATGCAACGATCGCTTCGTAATGCTATCCACCATGGTCATGATTTGTGCGCCCGTGACCAGCCGCGTCGGGCCTAGCGGCCACATTGACCGTTTTTGACCCTGGCCGTTGGGGTGTGCTTGTGGATAATTATTGCCGTGATCCGTATCCACAGTAACTACTGTAGTAGTGTGAGCTTGTCAGTATCAAGACCTTGACGATATCAAGACCATGCCAGTATCAAGATCTTGGCGGTATCAAGACCATGCCAGTATCAAGATCTTGGCGGTATCAAGACCATGCCAGTATCAAGACCTTGACGGTATCAAGACCATGCCAGTATCAAGACCATGCCAGTATCAAGACCATGCCAGTATCAAGACCATGCCAGTATCAAGACCTTGACAGGATCAAGACCTTGTCAGGATCAAGACCTCGACAGGATCAAGACCTCGACAGTACCAAGACCTACATAGCAGGTGCCCGGCTGTTGTTATTACATGGCCGAATGAAGGACTCATTCGCTTACGGCAGCTTCTTGGGTGAATTAATCGCCCTTCAACCGATCCAGCCAGTCCACCAGCCTCTTCTTGATGACCACGCCGACCAACTTGCCGCTCAGCCCGTCCGTCAACATCAGGTAGCGCAGTCCCAACTTGCCAAACAGCTCGACCGCGAACTCCATGGGCGCCGACGCCGGGAGAGTCAGCGGCGTGCGGTCGACAAAGGGCGTCATGTCGATGATGTCGCGTATAGCCTCACTTTCAGAACCATTGCCAGGCCCATTGTCGGTGGTGGAAGTTGGAGCAGACGGGCGGCTCAGGGCCGCGCTTGCTGGATGTGTAGGCAGGTAGGGGTTGGCAGGATGGATCACGCGCACCAGTGCGGGAACGGTGGCCGCGTCGTCATGACCAGCGCCAGCGCCAGCACTGCCAAGCGCGTATTCCAACTCGGCCTGTGCGATGTAGCCCAGCGGCAGGCCCGACGCGTCAGGGTGATCGTCATCACGATTGACCAGCACGAGCCCTGCGTCCATGAGCCCGCGGCGCTGCAGCTGTGTGAGCTTGTCGACCAGCAGCTGTCTCGAGACCAGGCCGGTGGCCAGGGGCACCACGACGGTGATTTGCCGCATGGTTTGCGCGGGCGGGATCAGTTCTTTGACTGTGTAGTAGTTGTCGTCACTGGCCACTTGTCCGCGGGGGCCTCGTAGTAGCAGGGCCATGCTGGCGTCGAGATCGAGAAAGGGATGGCCGAGAACGGCCTGGGCGAGGTCGTAGACGCCTTCGTGTTCGAGGGCGTCGGCGACCCACTTGGCAACCATGATGCCGATCATGTTGGGCACAATGAAGTCGAGGTCGCCGGTCAGCTCGAACATGATCACGGCCAGGGAGATGGTCATGCGCGACACGCCGGCCAGGAAGGCGCCGGCGCCCACCATGGCGAAGATGCCGGGCGACGCGGACGACAGGGCGGGCACTTGGCCGACCAGGCGGCCAAAAAAGGCGCCTGCATCGAGAGCGGGGATGATGACGCCCGACGGGACTTTGACGCCGAAGGTGATGATAGTCAGGACCAGTTTGACCAGCGTGCCGTGAATGAGCCAGCCGATGTAGCCAGTACTGGCGCCATCTCCGCTGGCGGCAGACTCGTGCCGACACACGTACGTGGTCTGCGAAGCGGCCTGGTTGGTGCAGTCGACCAGCAGGTTCTTGATGATGATGTCGCCCGGCTCGCGCGTCAGCGGGTTGGGGAACTGCAGCACAGCGGTAGCGAGGACGACGAGAAAGACCTCGAACACGGGGTTGGACTTGATCACGGCGAACGCGCGGAACCAGCGCGACCAGAGGAAGTTGACCTTGCAGAAGACGCCGCCGAAGATGCCGCCAGCGACGCCAAGCAGCACAAAGACGGGGTAGTGCTGGGGCTGGTAGGAGCTGGCGCCGCCGCCGTAGTTGGTCTCGAAGAGCACCAGCCGGCCCGTGCCGGTCGGGTTGAGCTCGCGCAGGATGAGGGCGGCGCAGAGCGAGCAGACGAAGGCTCGCCAGAGGACTTTGCGCGGGAAGTAGGTCGCGATCTCCTCGTAGGCAAACAGCACGCCGCCAATGGGCGCTCCAAAGGCCACGGACAGGCCGCTGGCAACACCGGCGGCCAGCATCTCGCGCAGCTTGCGCCCGTTGTGCGCATACTTGGGCACGCAGCTGGCAACCAGATTCGACACGCAGGCCGAGATGTGGACAAAGGGGCCCTCTTTGCCCAGACACATGCCCGTCGACACGGCGAAGATGGAGCCGACGGCCTTGACCAGCAGCACCTTGAAATCGAGCAAGTGAGGGATGACAAAGCCGCTGAGGATGGTCTTGATCTCGGGGATGCCGGAGCCGGCTGCCATGTACATGGACTTGCCCTGAGCCGCCGGCGCCGGCGCCGGCTCAGCATTCGCATCTCCACCGCCCTGGCTGTGCATCGACTTGGCCTTCAGCACCGGGCTTCGGTCGCCCTGGCCCGGCGAGGCTGCCGGCAAGGCCATCTTGGTCGTCATGGTCACACTGCCGCTGATGATGCCAAACAGAAGGGCCCAGGCGACGTAGATGGCAAACTGATCCCAAAAGCCGGTGCGCCACGGATGCCAATCGGTGCAGGTGCCGCTGATGCTGCCGGTGCTGCCATTGCTTGCCAACAAGGCCTCGCTGGACGCACAGCAGCTTTCCTTGTTGGACAAGATGCCGGTGCTGCAATACCCCGTTTTCCAGTCGCTGACCGTCGCCACCGCCATGTCGACCACAAAGGCCACACAGGCAGTGAGCGTGCCAATGACTGCCGCCACTATCCAGCCGGAGCACGAGTCCAACAGCGCCATGGCCTGGTTGCGGAGGCCTGGCCGGCCGTGGACTGCCCGCCAGCGGAAGGAGTCTTTGACCTGGGAAATCAAAAAGTCAGCCCTGGCATGACCAAGGAGAACGAACTCGGTTGTTGCTGCGGTCGGCCATGACAGCCGGCGGCGGGGAATTCACCAGATCATGGAGCCAGTCGATTGTCGTGTAATCGTTGTATGGGAGCCGCTCTCCCACGGCAGTCTCGCCAAGCAGCAGCTCCTCCTTGCTCACCTGGGAGCTGCTGATGGACGCCGCGTCCCCATGGTAGCTAATGGACAAGATTCTGTGGCGTGGCGGAAGAAGCAGACGTGTGCGCTCCGTATCGAGCTCCTGGTCGCTGGCCATAATGGCCTGGGAGGAGGTGAAGTGGAAGAGAGAGCCCCATGTGGAGGGCCAGCCTCAATGATGATGCTCTCCGTCACTAGACCTGACCTCGGATCTGATTCCCAGGCCGCGAATTGTCGATACTGATAAGGGATAAGCTGCAGGGTGGGCGTTGTTGATAAGGACAAAGCTGGAGATTCCTGTCCAAATACTCCACATCTCCGCCCAAATTACTTGGTGACCACTATGCGAAGCTAAATTGATTAGAGATAGCGTTAGTAATAATGCTTTGAATAGCAAGTGCACCACCGGGCGACATGCGCCACCGTACACACTTGCCCCAGTGGCCTTTGACGTCATGCCATGCGTGCTCGTCATGCGTGCTCGTGAGACGCTCGACCCTGTGACAACATTGCACTTTGATGCCACACGTCTCATTCACTAAACACCTAATCCGAGTCAGTCCAGCAACACGGCGGATACTCACTCAATCGGCACGCCAGCCAAAACCCAGCCCATCACAACCGCCGCAACTGCCTAGCTCGTCACAACCGCCGCGACTGCCCAGCTTGTCACAACCACCGCAACTGCCTAGCTCGTCACAACCGCTGCAACTGCCCAGCCTGTCACAACCGCCGCAACTGCCCAACCCGTCACAACTGCGGCAGGTACCACCGCTCCTCCACCTGCAGCCCACCCCCACTGGCCCCATGGCCGACGACTCCTCGTACGCCGCCTTCCTGAACAGGGCCAACGCCGACCTCGCCTCCTCCCCCCCCTCCACCTCTCACCAACGGGCACCACACGCCACCGCAACCACCGCCACCACAACAACTCCTTCTACCACCATTCCCGCACCCCTCAAATCCATCGTCCACAGCAACTCCCACACCTACACCTCCGACACCGATTCTCAGTGGGAGCCTGTTTCAATCTCCTACTCCAGTCCGTCTGCGCTGCCACCGTCTGCCGAGGACTTCAGGAGGGCCATTTCAACCTCGGCAACAGTCGAAGAGCTGCAAATCAGCGACTTTGATCCACAGACGCAGTATGGAGCCGTGATTGACGCGGTCAAGGAGGCAGCAGCAGGGGCAGAGAATGCACAGATTTTTAGAGTGCCAGTCGATCGCACGCGGGTCGAGTATTATATCGTTGCCGTTGCCCATGCTCCCGAGGCGGCTGAGAAGAAGTTGGTGGGTGTGGTGGCTAGGGCGGTAGAGAGTTGAAAAGAAGAAAAAACATAATCAGGATAAAGGCGAAGGATGAGACAGGTAGTGGATGAAGATGGGTAGTTGAAGACAGATAGTGGATGAATGAATAGGCGGATGAATCAATGGGTGCATGTATAGATGGATGAATGGGTGGATAAATGAATAGGCGGATGAATGAATAGGCAGATAAATGAATAGGCGGATGAATGAACACGTCGATGAATATTAATTTGTGTAGATAAATGAATGAACAGGTATAGATGACCAAAAGAGCTTCAGACAATGGCCTTTTTAGAGAAAGTTTAATATTTATGCTTGTACAACCCGTCAGATACAACAAGAGCCTGGCATGGGCTAGACATAAACCAGGGATACCAAGACAGACAGCCATCGCTTTTCTCTTCTTGCTTGTCTTGATTCATTCAACTCCCGTGCTATGCTAGCGCTTGAACCCATGGCCACGTCCCTTTCGTTCCAAATCATCCGATAGGTAGTAAGTAGCTATGGACCGTTTTACGCTCGAACAAGCCCCAGACATCGATCTCTTGGCTGTGCTCTTGCCCCAGATATCGATCTCTTGGCTGTGCTCTTGAACCCATGGCCATGTCCCTTTTCGCTTTAAATCATCTGATACGCAGCCATGGACCCTTGTACGTTGGTTGTACGTTTGAACAAGCCCCAGACATGAATGCCTTGGCTGTGCTCTCTCTACACACCATCTCAGCCATAATAGTGCACACCCAAGAGACAGCAGTGTCCCACAAGAATGCACAGCTAAGAAGCAACAGTGTCCTTCTTGAGCGTGCCAAGGTACTGTTTCTTCTCTGCCGCCGTCTGGTAGGCACCGTGACCAAACTTGGACGAGGTGTCGATCCACTTGAGGTCGATCTTTTCCAGAGCCTTGCGAGAGGTGTGCGTGAACAAGGACTTTCGCAGCGTGATCACCCGCTTCTTCACACCCGGAACTGAGCCCTTGAGCACAAGGAAGTCGTTCTTGACCTCACCGTAGCGGACGAAGCCACCAAGACTATAAAACAGTGGCAGTTAGCGGTGTTTCAGGTCGCAGCATGCAGCCACACGACAGGGGCAAAACATACGGAGTGATGGTCTTCTTAACCACATCGGCCTCGGTCGACGCGTTCTTGTCGTCGTCGCCCTTGCCAATCCGGTACACCTTGTGGTTGACAGATGTGCGGTGGTGGTAGCCGTCTTGGCCGGCACGAGCAACGGTCCACTGCACGTGCGAGGGATGCCATGCACCAATACACGCAACCTTGCGCAGGCCCTTGTGTGTCTTTCTCGGCAGCTTCTTGGTGCCCCATCGCGAGGTGACGCCTTGGAAGCCGTGGCCCTTGGTGACGGCAATGCAGTCGATCATCTCGTCCTGCTCGAACACGCTGTCGATCTCGACCGGCTTCTCAAACAGGCCGTGGCCAAAGTCGACCTTGTCCTCAACCGAGCCGCCATTGATCTGGATCTCCATCAGGTGCGCCTTCTTCTGCTTGAGCGGCGTCGACCGGATCTGAGTGTGAGCAAGCACACGGACAACGGTGCAGTACTTCTTGATGCGCTCCAGCTCACGGCTGATCGACGCGCCCTTGGATTCCGAGTACTTCTTGGCGTACTTGGTGAAGGCCTTCTTCTTCGACTTGTACCAGTTCTTGTAGAATCGGCGCTTGACCTCGTCCGAAAGATGCTCGGCCCAGACGGTGGTAAGCGATCGCAGGCCACGCGGAGTCTCGATGTAGCCAACGAGGCCGACGACAATCAACTGCATCGTGTGTTAGCCGCAATTATCATCATTATCATCATCATCATCGTCGTCGTCGTCATCATCATCATCATCATCGTCGTCGTCATCATCATCATCATCATCATCATCGTCATCATCATCATCATCATCATCATTCAAACAGCCGCAGCCCTTACCGGTGGTGTCTCAATAATGGTGACGGCCTCGACAACCTCTTTCTTGTGCATCTTGGCCCCCGGTCGCTCAAGGTCGCGCACCACCGTCGTCATGCCGGCCTTGTAGCCCAATGATGCCGTCAGGTGCACTGGTTTCTTCGGGTCATCCTTGGGAAAGCTGTGATCAATCTTTCAGCTTCGACTCTCAAAGGAGTCATGACTTCAGAGAACCAACCTCTTGACCTTGCCGCGGTGTCTTGAAGCTCGCTTCCTGGGCAAGAAAGCAAGCGAGCCTGCACAGTTGTTAGCATGCAAGCGCCATTGTTCGAGTGCAGGGAGCCATCGGCGGCGGGGCGGTACCGTGTCGCGGTGCTTCGAATTTGCGGTGAGACCTGAGCAGTTTGTTAGCGGCTGGCCAGCGGCTGCCACACGTCTCATGTCTGTCTGTCTGTTCACTTACATCTTGTCCGATGGCAAGGAAAATCTCAATCAAGTCGACAGTTGTGCGGATCAAGGCCGTTTGCTGGATTCGTTCGGGTGCGAGGAAGTTTCCAAACGTGTGTGGGCTTGGCAGCCAAGATTTTTTGGCTCGCTGGCGCTAGCCTATTTCAGTAACCCCCTATTTGGCACAACTGCTCACGTGACCACTCTCACTTTGGGATCAAAACCGACATCCGACACGCTTAAATTGGGTCGTCTGAAGTAAAGAACAACTATCGTAGCTCGTCTCGTGATTGAATTTATAGTATACCGAACGCAATTTTCCCCCCATTCCCGATTCCTGACCTTCTGGCCCTTTCTCTCACCCTATAAGATGTCAGGCCACCGGGACTATGCACCTCTCCCGTTTCCTCACCACACCCCCCCCCATTTTCGCTGTACACTGAACTTTGATTCGAACACGAAACTTTGATCTGAACACGAAGCTTTGATTTCAACACGAAGCTTTGGTTTGAACACGAAGCCTTGATTTCAACACGAAGCCTTGATTTCAACACGAAGCTCTGATTTCAACACGAAACTTTGATTTTCTAGGCCGCGATCTCTTGCTTCGGCACCACACCAGACGGTGCCGCCTGTACCGGGCTGTTCTTTGCAGCTGTGCTTGGCGCCGTGCCTGGCGCCGTGCCGCTTGCCGCACGCTTGTCATCCTCCGAGTTGTTGTCATAGTCTTCATCCACGTCCATTTTGCGCGCCGCAGACTCGGCAGCCTCCTTTCGCTCGTCCACATGTCCGTCAAGGATCGTAGACATGGACGGGATCTGCTGCTGCGGCGGCGGCTGACTGAAGGGGTGATGAGCTGCCTCAGACGGATGATAGCTCTCATTTGCCCTGCGTTCGTTTTCACGATGCATCTCAGTCGGGCTGGGCCGGTATTGATCACGTGGCGTTGTGATTCGGTGAGGCGGGCTGGGATTGTGCACAGGCTCATCCAGGCGCGCCCTAGTCTCATCCAGGCGCGCACGAATCTCATCCAGGCGCGCACGAGTCTCCTCGTTTGTCGGCTTTTTCGACGGGCCCGGCTCATTGTCCCACTCGCGACTTCGCTTCAGCGCCGACGGCGGCCTCTCGTCACGCGGAGCTTCGGCATTGATTGGCATCAGCGGAGCCGAAGACGCCGTGCCGTTCGTAATGCTTGGGAATGCTGGCGGCGCCTGGTACGGCTGGTGGTGGTAGCCGCCGTGGGGCGAGTGTGGCCGTTCGTCTCGGATCGGCCTGATCTCTGTGGGCGGGCTGAAAGGACGTCCGTAAGGCGGCAGGCTGTTCGACGGCCCGCCACCGTTGGCTTGCTGCACAGGGCCGCCATTCAGCTGCGGCGAAGGGCGCACACTTGGGAAACCCGGCCCCCGATCCTGAATGTGCAGCTGCGGAAGAGTTTGCGGACCCGCTCCATATGGCGGTGGTGGTGCTGGCTGGATCTTGGGAGAGGGAGACTGCACCTTGCGAACGGGCGTATGCCGGGATGGCTCGCCGTACGGCCGTGGGCCATCTAGCAGTGGCGAGGGAGCTCGGGCCGGCGGAGCGCCGATGCGATCTCTGCTGTCATAGCCGTTCTGCTGCGGGCCCTGCTGTGCCGGCGGATTGATTCCAGGAATGCCTCGAGTCCATTCGCTGACTCTGGCAGCGTCAACCGGAGGCTGATGGGGCGGCTGTTGAGGATGCTGGTTCGGCTGCAAGCTCCACTGAGGCTCCGGTGGAACACCTACACCGCTTTGGTATGCCTGAGGGTGAACGTCTTGAGGTGCAGGCGCATTGTGTTGATTTCCGCCAGCGCCGCCACCACTGCGAAGAAGTTGAAGGCGTGCCTTGATGTGTTGGTTGGAAGGATCCAATTCAGCCGCCCGAGCATATGCATCCAGAGCATCGGCCGTCTGATTGTTGCATGACTCATACTGTTGTTCAACTTGTCAGTGGTCCGAGTAAGAAGCGGGCGTGCCGGGGGGGGGAGGGAAACTCACCAACGTGCCAAGATCGTACCAAACTTCCGAGATGTACGGATTCAAGCGAATGGCACGGGAGTAGGCATCAAGAGCGTCGCGGTATTGATTGATCTGGTAGTATAGCACGCCAATCGAACACCAAAAGGTTGGATTTCGACCGTCACGGTACACTGCTTGTTGGTAGGCTTCATACGCCTTTGGGAATTTTTGCTGTGCCATGTAGCAGCGACCAAGCAGATACCAGCTCTGAGCGTCTTGGTTATCTGGCCAATCATTAGCGCCAAGAGGAAATATCAAGAGCAAAGAGGAAATATCAAGAGCAAAGAGGAAATATCAAGAGCAAAGAGGAAATATCAAGAGCAAAGAGGAAATGTCAAGAGCAAAGAGGAAATGTCAAGAGCAAAGAGGAAATGTCAAGAGCAGAGAGGAAATGTCAAGAGCAGAGAGGAAATGTCAAGAGCAGAGAGGAAATGTCAAGAGCAAAGAGGAAATGTCAAGAGCAAAGAGGAAATGTCAAGAGCAAAGAGGAAATGTCAAGAGCAAAGAGAGCTTACCTGAGCTGACAGACTGCTCAAGATACTCAATCGCCTGTTCCTGGCTTTGGTAGCTATTGCTCTGTTGGTGATGCAGCCAGCCAAGTTGCTGAAGCACTTTGGCGTGTTTTGGGTCCCGGTCAAGCACTCGGCGGTATGCCGTCTTTGCACTCTCGAACTTGCAATCGTTAGTCAAAAGCCGGCGCCGGCGCCGCCATCTTGGAACGGGTCGCTTACGTCTTTTTGTTGTTCATGCACGTGGCCGATCTGGAACCAGATGTCTTCTTCGCTCAGAGGCCGTGGCGGGTCTGAGACAATGTATTTGAAGCACTGAAAGTTGCATTAGCTCAGCCTGGCTGGCCGCCTTGGCACAAACACCCACCTCGAGACTCTGCGCGAATTTCTGTTGCTGCTTGTAGATGATGCCCAGGCGGAAGTAAATCTCATTCGCCTTCTCGAAGCCAGGCTCCATGCGCATGACTTGCGAGAATGCCTCCTCGGCGTGTTCCAAGGAACCATACCGATCGTACAAGATCCCGATCCCGTACCAAAGCTTGGGCTCCTAATTATCATGGTTAACGCTGCCCAGCATCACCGCGCGCACGGACCACTACTAACCTTGGGATCTGGTAGGTAGTAAAGAGCCTGCTGGTAGGCAGTGTATGCTTCCTGCAGGTTGTCCATCATCAGGTAGCAGTGGCCCAGGTTGCCCCATGCATCACCATTTGCCGGCTCCACCGACAGGATCTTCTTGAGATACTCCATGGCTTTGGTGTATTCCTCTTTCGTCCGCAGTATGGTTGAGATGGCGTTCAATGTGTGCGTCGACCAGCTATTATGGCGTAGGGCCTGGTCATATGCAAAAAGGGCCCCGTCCAAGTCGCCCGTCAGCTCGTTGAGCGAACCTGGTAAATGTCAGCTGACATGGGTGTGCCTCAAATGCGCGCCAATACATACCTATCCGCTGCCATGTTGACTCGTTCAGTTGGGCCAAAAGTCGCTGCCGCTGCACATGGGCGTCTACTGGAACGGCGGCGGCTGCATGCCCGTACTGTTGCCCTCCTTGCTGCATGGCCAGAAGGCCCGGAGGCGAGGGATGGGGCACCAGAGACATGTCGGGCCACGTGCCGAGCTTGTTGTAGACGAGCAGGCTCACAGCTTCTGCTCAGAGCCTAGCAGTACGATTGAATGGCACCGGCTTCCAACCCACGGGCGCGTCCAATGGCTGTTTTGATGCTATGGAAAGAAAGCCAAGTCGCCAATGTCACCGTAATGGGGGATTACAAAAATGCCTGCTATCAAGTGCTCAACTCAAATGCCCAACAATGAAAGATGGATTTCAATCGGTGTGCTTGGTAATGTTTGTTGGCTCTCGAAACCATCAATATTGGTTCAGAGCCGCTGAGGCCGGGCTAGGCTGAAGATGAGGGGGTGTGGGTGGCAGTCGGTGGAAAATGGAACAAATACACAGGGTACGGGGGTGGTGTATAGCGTTGGTTTGCTGGGTGGGAAAACACACAAAGATATGGCGGGTAAGGGGAGATGTAACAGGTACTGCTGCACACACAAGAGCACCGGCAGCACAGGAAGCGGATGGGGAAACGAGCGGGTGACAGGAGGCGGGAGGAAGACATTGCGACGATTCAACGCTAAGGGTAGGGTTTCTCTGCCTGTCGAGATCTCTGTTACGAAAGGGAGTCGTGGGGCACGAGCGAGCGGCAGACACGACCTGAGTGGACGCCTTCCAGGATAAGTTTCCGTTCCTTTGAAGGAATGACGCCCACCCGAGCATGCCAGCAAGTGTTTAACTTTCCATCGGAGCCCCGCTTGAGTGGGCCGCGTGTCAGAGCTTCGCTAAAAATGCAGATGAGCCGGGCCTGGAAAGTGGCGCCCGACACCACATCTGCCAGGATGTTCGGGGTATTGATAGGCACGGCGCTTCCCTCCAGGCCGAAGCTTCTCCAACGAGGCCCTGGTCTGGTGGGTCCAATCATGCACCCGACAGCACAGGCCCCGCCGCCCCCCCTCCAGGTGCCCGACTTTTGATTTCTGTGCCCCACAATCTCCTTTTTTTCTCACGAACCTTGTGCCGCGCCTACCCTGTGGCAACAAAGTTGCCTGCCATGCCCGCCAGCCACATGCCCCCCTTGTGAAACCGGCTTCTGCTCTTGGAGTTGCCTAAATTTAATATTTAATCTGGCGGCCACCGCGGCCACCCACACCACAGGCGGAGAAACTTTGCCTGGACAGCTGCTAGTTCGCTGCGTGACTTGGTCAGCCAAAGTAAGCTGTGCACGTCGGTAGTTTTGATTCGATGATCGCGCATCTGCCCCATGGCGCAGTGGCGAACCTGGTTGCAGATTTAAGGCCCCTTCCCGCGAGGATCAAACGTGGGATTGCGCCTGACAACTGGGGGACGGGAGAGTGACGCGACATTGAGCCTGATCTGGCTCCGAGGCTGTCATGTGACTCGAGCCGCAAGAGCGGCCGTGTGCATGCCCTGCATTGCCATAAAAGCGGCCAGCCGACTCTGCTCTCGTCTGCTGCTCGATTGTGTTGAAAAGATACTGTCCCAGTCGAGCCTTCTCACTCAGATGTCACTAACGTCCGGCGAGGACAGTTGGTTACTTTCTCTGACGAGGCAAGCTGCCGTTGGTGATTGAACGGCCGCCGCCGCGCGCATTGTACACGCCCACGCACACACACACTCGCTGTGCCATTTCCATGGCAGACTGGACGCAAGCTAGGTTGAGTGGCAGGCGCCCTTTACAATCAATTGGAGTGTTATTAGTAGTGTGCTAGATGGAGTACTAGGTAAATGTGACGCCGTGCATTGTCCAGACCAGCCGCTCGCAAACTGTGCTGCATTCATTCTATTATAGAGTGGCAATACCACTAGATCCTCGTCCATTACGGAGTGACAATACTAGATCCTCTTCCATTATGGAGTGACAATACTAGATCCTCGTCCACTATGGAGTGACAATACTAGATCCTCGTCCTTCAAGAGTAGCCAGTTCTACAGTACTTGATCGATACCCGACCTGCGTGTGATGGCGGGTATTGTGCAACGGCGTGGAGTTTGACGTATAGAGAGTAGCTGATGTGTTCATGCCCCCATTGCTTATATTGTGCCACATGAGATAGCTTCACTCTACATTCACCGTTTCCGCTTTACTTGAGATGGGCCCCAGACGACAATAAACGCCAATGGCGTGTCGAGCCTCAGGCGAGCTGTGCTATCGTGCCGAACCCCGCGAAGTGTGGCGTTGTTAGTGGAATCCGCCAAATGGACCCCGCAAACGGCAGCTCACAGGCACCGATATTGACAGAGCTGGCTACACAGGTTACTTTGCGACGTAATGTGGTACAGCTGCTGGTGTGTGACCGGAGCAGTGCTTTTTCAGACGCGATGTCACGATCTGTCTGTGTCACACAGCCCCACCTCGAAGAGCCAAGGCAATTTACTTGGCAGACAGTCAGGCCTTATTAGCGGCTGGTGCGTCTTGGATTCTCATCGGCCCCTCGGGCTTCTAGATAAAGACAGCCTCCTAGACAAAGGCAGCCTCCTAGCCAAAAGCAGCCTCCTAGCCAAAGGCAGCCTCCTAGAGATAAAGACAGCCTAAGGCTCAAATAGAGGGCTGGTGAACTGTGCGGAAGTAAAAATTGTCACAGGTCTTGGCTCGGGATATGGAGAGGAGGCCCAAAAATCTGCAACATCATGGCGTTAGTGGCATGGATATATGTAAGGGACGCATGTTCTGGCTCAGTCCGGCGGCACGGCACAGTACACAGCCCTCGCTGGTTGGAATCGTCAAGAAAGGCGTGGCAGAGCGCCGGTGACTATGCGACAATTTGCCCAATTCCTCCCATCGCAGTGGGAACAGACAACAGAGAGATCCTGTGTTGTAATAATCAAAGCTCATTCCAATTGAGTGCATTAATTACTTTTGAGTCAGCCCTGTAGTAGTGGTGGCTAATTGTCTTACTGAAAGTGTCATTTCGGCTAAGGGACATGACGCAAACCAGCCACTTTGGGCCGCAATGGCTTGATGAGAAGAGAAAATCTGGAAGCGCGGTCCAATGAAACTAAAATATATACTCCCTAAAGCCGTAGCGCATGCGAATTTGGCATTGTCAGAGCATAGGCATCGTCGCATGTGCCATTAATTACTAACAATTACCAACGAATACCAACGAATACCAACGAGTACTAACGAATCTCGGAGCCTCAACGGCTATTACAGGTCGCGCAATTGGGGGCGGCGGCTTGGCGGCCGACGCTTTCCTTAATCAGATCCGCCAAGGCTTGGCTCCTGGATTCATTCTCTCCGCTCAGCACCTGTCACGACGAGGCAGTGGGTGATGGAGGACAGGGACGACTCACAACAGGCCGGAGAGTACTCCGCTCCGCTTATTCCGGGCCATGGCGAGCTCATTTGAGGCCAAAGGTCAGGTGCTCGGCCACTGGCCAAGACATTCAATTTACTAGGCCTGCTTGGCGATACTCGGCATAGCTTGGCTGTCCCATCCATCCCGCAAGTAGAGGGGCTGCCGTTCTTGGGTGCAGTCTTGGTAATGGGGTTTCCAAGACACACTCATTCCATGGCATTTCCGGCGGTCAGGCCTTTGAAGTATGTGCTGGTTTCCCTTCCAGCTGACTCAATGTCCGCTGCTACAAGTCTCTGTTCTGTCCATTCCACCCCGCTGAGCAGCAGAGACTTTTCATCTGGGCCTGTGCCGACGTCCCGCCTAGGACAATGGGCAGCCGGCCTTTGTATCCGCCCATGGCCCATCCTGCGGGGAACTACCAACCCTTCAGCGGCCTGAATCCCTCCTCTCTGGCCTACAGCCGCCCACAGGCTCTGGTGTTAGCACGACCTCCCTTAGCAACTGTCCATCGGAGCCCACAACCAGGCGCCCTACACAAACTTCAATCACATCCACAGTCATCAATCTCCAGCGTCACATCCGGCTCATCAGATGCATCCGACAATAAGATATGTGCTCCGCCGCACCATTCCCGGTCCAAGCTACAAGCAGATCGGCGTCGTTTTGAATTTTCAACGAGCGGCACATCTCGAACCGTCGATGGCGGCAATGCTCGTCTCACCAATTGGCCGGAAACGGATGAAGAGCGCCCGGTCATCATTCGGTACATCCCCCCGGACGATGAACCAATGGCGGAGGACGACCATGCTGTTTGGATCCTAGTAAGTGTGCATGCCAATCGTGCGCCTGCTTTGTCACACCGGCTGACACATGATGCAGTGCTGGCTCTCGTGCATGGATCCCTTCCATAGCCTGTTCAGCTATATCTTCTCTCTCTTTGCCCTGATCGGACTAGTCCTCTTCTGGCCACTACGACTATGCCGTAAGGGAGACGCGTTCAGCACAGTGCTAGTTCGCACCATTGCGCCAGTCTTCTGCAATCACCTACGACTGATATGCGCGCCGTCGGCCACGACAGCGCATGACTTTGACTTCAGTGCCCCGCGCCTGATGCTCGTCCATCTGGCGTTGCCAATAGTCAGTCTCGCCCTGGCTTTCTTCGCCTGGGTTGCTGCCGTTTTTTGGCTTTTCGCTCTGATGATGGGAAATCCGGACGGGACCGAAAAGCGAGATGACGGCCGCGCCACTGTGCTCGGAGCTCGCAACTACCTGGAGAAATACCTCCTTAGCGCCCTCAGGAATGAACCTTGACATGTATGTGTCGTTTTCCTGGTGGTGCACGATTGCATGAACGCATTTTCCGGCCAAGGCCACAGGGTTGCTTTACAGGCCTAGGAGTTATGTGGTGGATACAGACAGCCTCGGCTCATGACCTGGATTTTCACCCAAGTATTGTAACTGCGCGAACTGCATCTGTCGGTGTTAATATCCTTGGTTTTCGGTCTTTTTGGCGCCGATTGTAGTTCATAAGTCGACCTTTTCGCTGGCGAACCTTTTCACCTTGGGTGTGCTGGGAAGAAGATCGTGAACGGTGACGACTGTCGACCTGGACTTGGCGAGAGCGAGGGACCCCCAAATATGAAAATGGCCATCAGGGCATGACATTGATTGTATTGGTGTAGCGGGAAACAAAAGTGACTAGGAACAAAGCCGGCCGCCACCCGTTCACATGATTCCACATGGTCGGGCATGTGGAGTGGAGGGGTGGAGAGTATCTTGCATGCCTCCATATGCTGATAGTCGAAAACGGTTCAGTCAAGAGTGAGCTTCACTGTGAGGTATTCAAGGCCAAAGGCCCACCGTGGTCCACCCGGCAACTTGTCTGGCTGACAAAGAGGCTGTCGATGCAATAAATACAGTTGAGCATGGTTATTGCTCCTGACCTTTGGCAAAGCGTATTTTTTTGGGCTCGGCACGCGATATAATAGGAAAGGCCTGCCCTTTCCTAATAAGAGAAGGACGAGGTATTGGATGACCGTGGGGCTTAGTAACTGATTGCCAAGGCTGGGCTGTTTGACTTGGCAGGAAGGAATATGACTGGTGTGACTAAACAGGAAAGACCTAGTAGACAATAGTGATTCCTATTAGAATCATTCTTATGAGCCTCCATAGATGTCTTTAGCCATTGTTTCTTTCTAGAGATCCCAACCCCAGTAGCCTGCCTTGGTTGCAAATGCATTTGACAATAGTGTACAAAAGGGGACAGAGAGCAAGAGTCAAAAGGGGACAGAGAGCAAGAGTCAAAACAAAGAGAGAGACTTCAGTACACTAATCAATAAGACCTTGGTTGGATCATAGATTGGTCAGATAGTCCTCTATCTCCTCTTTGCTGAGTTTGCGGAACCGGGGACCAACAGCATTTTCGACGCCTTCGTAGCCAAGCAAGTGGTTGACTGGGTCACCCACAATACCGATCTCGACGGTGTCGCCGTTCATTTCGCCCTCGATTGTTTCTTTGAGCGTTAATAGCGCAATATGGATTGCGTCCTATGCCGAGCACAGGGATTAGCCATCTGAACCGGATGCAGGGCAAGAGAGCGTGTGTGGGTCTCACCTCGAGCTCCAAGCTGTCGTTGTACCGCTTCTCGAGGAAGGTCTTTGCACTGGTGGCACTTTTCCCAATGGCCGTTGCCTTCCAAGGGAAGTAGCTGCCGCTGGGATCGACTTGGTACAAACTGGGGCCGCCCTTGAGGATGCCGCCGGTCTTGCGGCTCTTCTCCACCAGCTTCTTCTCCGCCTCGCTCTCGCCTTCCGTGGCCAGCGCCGTCTCCGGCTCGATCCCGTCGTCCCACCCGGCAATCAACAGACTCACTCCGTACGGCCGGACACCACCGCTCTGAGTGGCCTCCTGCATGACTCGGGCCACGTCCTGCACCAGTATCCGGGTGGGCGGGTACTCGTTGTAGATGCGTTTGTAGTTTGTGTGCGACACTTTACGGGCCTTGTCGACGAGGACGCGGTAGTCAGGGCCCATGCCGGAATAGACCATGCCGATATTGGGCGTGATGAGCGACACTTTGGACAGCGACGGCGGGTCGATCAGCGGTGAGGACGACTTCTTCTCGGTGGCCAGGACAATGCCATTGGTAGCTTTGATGCCCAGAGAGGTGACGCCCTGGTTTACCGCATTGAGAGCGTATTCGATTTGCACGAGCTTGCCGCTGCACAGCGTTCAGATGAGTGAGTGATGAGGGAGCGAAAGCAGCAGGGAAGGAGGAGGGGGGGTGTTTGGGCCTTACCTCGGCGAGAAAGTGGTGAGGGAGAAGGAGTAGCGGTCTGCCATTGTTGGCCAACGGAAAGAGAGGAATGAAGAGTGTAGGTAGAAGAGATGTAGAATCACTCTGCCATTTCGTGACAGCGCTTCCAACTGTGATCGCGAGGCTGCAGCTCGATGCGTGTCTCGAGGACTTAAAGGCGGAGATAAGCTGGGCTTAGTTACTAACTAATTATATGACAGGGTGTGGATCCTTCACTATAGTGAAGTATACGTGTATTGTTAGTTTTAAGATGAGAACAATGGAAAAAAAGAAGTTTTATGCCTAGGAATAGTATAGACTGGTGATGAACTGGATGTTTACTAGTTCTTTACTGGATATTTACGAGTTCTTTACTGATTATCCTGTACAAGGACTTCACATTGCTTGGTATCATGTGCGATGTACGATCTTGGCTGGCTTGGCAAGTTTGGTACGTGTATTCGAGGTAAAGTTTGCGCTAAGGAGAATCCCCGTGCCAAGATTACTGACTGAGCTGTATCCTTGGAAAAACGCCGTGCCAAGATTACTGACCGAGCTTTACCGATAACCTGCCGACCTGTGTCCTTCCTGCCTGGCCAGGCAGGCTCCACTCCGGACTGTGCCAAGTCCTTCGGATCGCGGCTGCTGTTCTTCTTCGGCACCATCTTGGCTGCATAATTATCTCCTCTCCTCTTGCAGCTCAGCTGTTGGACCAGAGATATGACGGGCTCCTGTGTGGCCCTAGCTGTCTGTGGATGCTGTCACCAGAGTGAGGTGCTTGGCCGATTGTGATGTGATTGCAGATGGTTGATTACAGATGGTGATTGCAGATTGACGCGTAGGCAAACCGGTACTGGCACTGCACTGCACGTACCTGTCATTCACCGTTGACTTGAGAGGTAACCATGGATCTGCCGTCGGATGGACAGGATGGACAGGATGGACAGGATGGACAGGATGGCAAGGATGATGCTGCTTCTACAAAGTCTTCCCAGCCGCACCAGTCCGAGTCCACAACGAACTGGACATACCCGACGAGGATGTGCAGAATCTGCTACGAGGATGTTGTGCCCACCGTCACTATGTATCCTCCTGGCTTACCTCCCGCGTTGCAGAGGCTCCATGTCGAGTACGTCAGTGAAGATGACAACTACGGAAGGCTGATCAAGCCCTGCAAATGCCGAGGCGGAATGAGGTACATCCACGAACACTGCTTGCTGAGGTTGAGGACAGAGAGCACACGGCCAGGGTCGCTCTGGAAGTGCCATGAGTGTGGACATGAGTTTAATTTCAGGAGACTGACGCTGCAACGCTACCTGGCCAGTAAAGTCGTCTCCGGCCTTCTCGCAGTTGTCTTCATGCTCATCGTCATGTTCTTCCTTGGCTTCGTCGCAGATCCTCTCATCAACCTCTATCTAGATCCTTACGACACCCTTGTGGGGAATGAGGACTACTGGAGGGAATTTGAGATGCGTGACGACGACGACGACGACGACGACGACGAGGTCGTCATGTCTGGCTGGAGTGTTCACTTCCTCAAGGGCATGATATCGATGGGTCTTGTTGGCTTTCTCAAGACGGCCCTCCTGAATCCCTTCCACTGGTGGAACATCCGCATCAACGGCTGGTCAAGCGGGCGCTCGTCAGGCAATTTGACAACAGGGCGAAGCAGAGCTGTCAACATCAGCTGGATTGCCGTGCTCATTGGCATCTCATCTGCCTTCTTACTCTTCTATCAATGGACGCAGAAGATTATTGGCATGACGCTGCAGAGGATCGGGAACAACATCGTTGATACACAGTTGCCTGGGGATGATGACGACATCAAGCCCCCTCCTGGCTTCAAATTTGCTCCTCCGGAATCGGAGCCGAAATCAGCCACTTCGCCTGACACAGCTCAAGCAAATATTGTAGACGATGTTGGCCAAACGTCGGATGCATCTCCGTCGGAGATCAGAGACCAGGCGCCGTTCTTGCGCAAGCGGCGCACATCGTCATCCCAAACGCCAGTGCCGAGCATGTGAGTGCCAGAACTAGCTGGCGAGCAGCGGGCGAGGCAGTACTAGGCCGGATGGAACGGTTGGAAGAGCAACCAGCTCTATACAAACAGGCTCCAGGCATGACCTTGATCGAGCCCCTAGCTGTGGTCTTGGTCGATCCCCCCAGGCGTGGTCTTGGTCGATCCCCCCCAAGGCAATGAATCTTCCTTCTCTGACTTTCCCCCCACAGCTCGTATGTGAACTTCTCTGTTCAAATCTCATCATCGCCCAACTTTGAGTTGTCACTTGTTTTCTTCCATGGAGTGCCAATCAGTCAATGCGCGAAGAGCAATTGCATCTCGCTGAAGATCACCCACTACCGTGATGGTAGTTTGGTCGACGGCATTTGCACGGCCAGTACCCAATACCGCAGAGTTGCTTCGATGTGTGACGGCCTCTCTGGTTATTGAAACTGGCAAATTCATACAACTCTGGCTTTGCTGCTCCAAAATACAACGTCTTTTGCAATTGAGATTGTTGCTCCTTGCGCTCATCACGCATCACGCATCACGCATCACGCATCACGCATCACGCATCACGCATCACGCATCACGCATCACGCATCACGCCTTCCCTGCTTTGCTCCGCTTCAATCGGTGTATGCTACTGCTCCTGTGGATAATGCGATTGCCCGGCCCCGTCTGTGGTCTTGCCCGATTTGACTGTTTTCTGCATGCCCGTATCTTCACTGACGATGCCGGCCACTTTGGTCTGCTCGGTGGCAAAATCCAACATGGCCGTCCTTCCTGTCCCAGACGAAGTCGTCTCTCTTGACCTGACTGAAAGAACTGACTTTTCCATCTTCCTCAGATATCCTGACATTGACTTTGATCCTGAAGCCCCACAGATGGATGGACCAGGACCTGCGATTGATTTTTCTTCTCCTGTATCTCATGCCGCTGGAAATCTGCTCTCACTGAGGCCTGAAGGGCCCTTTTCATCACCTGCATCAGATCAGGAGGGCAATGATGACACTGATTTGGCTTCCAGATCAGCCTCGACACCTCATACCATCCCCAGTCCACTGGCTGTTCAGGATAGAGAGTCAAATCGGCCAGGTGAATACCAGGAATTCCTGCACAAGGTCGAGGTTGCAGACCTGCCAGAGACGGCAGTCCATTACTTCCGTAGTCTGGCAGGCCAGATGTTGCAGATGGCGGTGCTGCTTCAACCCAAAAGCTTCTATCTCTCAGCCACAGCCGACCAAGACATCGTCGGGTGCTCTGATGCCCTGCTTGCACAACTATGCGCCTCAAACAAGATTGTCTCGGGCCAGATCTCCGCCATCCACTACATCACATCTCTTGCCCCTTTCACAGTCACACCCACCGACCTCGCCCTGCCATCCATCTTCTATCAACGCGCCTCCCTAATTGTTGCTCACCTAACCCTCCCCTGCCGAAGATCATTCAATCTTCTTTCCGCCCTTCTGGCCGTGTTCGACGCATACATATACTCTCCCTATCTCCACCTCTCTCAGCATCGTCATCACTTCTCTTCCGCTTGCGCCGAGCGCATCAATGCTCTTTACAACGCACTCCAAACGCTGATCGCGAGCTACAGCCAATGGATGCGCACTCTCCGTGGCCTCAAGTGCACGTACATGTCGCCCTTACTCGGCCAAATCAAGGATTCCACAAAGGTTCAGGCGGAGATTGCGGACAGAAAAGCTGCTCTGCTTGCTTGTGACGAGATGAACGCACGCCCACTTTCCGACGTCATGACCGATCAAGTCGAGGAAGATCAGCTTAGGGGCGTGGAAAGATTGGCGGAGAGGAGACGCACGAAGAGTAGTACGCTTGTGCGGGAGACGAAGACAAGGATGGTTGGGGTGCGAGACCGCGGAGGGCTACAGGGGATGGTAAGGACAAGAGTGAGGCGAGAGCATACTCTATGATAATGATGATGATGACGACGACGACGACGACGACGACGACCATGATGACCATGGCCATGGCCATGATAGACAACAATTCTCATGCCCTGACTTGAGAGGTGTGAGTGTGTAGAATAGTGTGTGTCACTTCTGTCATTGAGACTGGGCTTCCAGGTACATAAACCACTCTCGACCAATTAACTAAGTAGTGTCCATTTGATCCTGGCCTGCAGCAGCAGCAGCAGCAGCAGCAGAATCGCCACCTTTCGGTCTCTCTTTCACCCAGGCAATAAAGTCATCGATGGCAAAGGGCCAGGCACCGTCAGCTCTCCAGCCGTCGATCGTCTGCTCATCCGGCTCCTCCTTGGTCTTGAGCACGAGTTCACCAACCATATTCCACAGATCCTTGTTGACCGGCCTCTTGCCCTGGGTCTCGTAGAACTCGAGCCACAAGTCGAGCCACTGGACGCCGCGGCGGCCGTTGTTCCACTCGATGCCGCCTGAGGCAGCCGAGAAGAACATTTTCCAGAACTCGAGGGCCGATTCCAGCGGAACGGAGCGCTGGTGCTCGGGCTTGGCGAACTTGAACGCTGCGCGGTAGATAGTTTTGAAGTAGGCTGGGTCCGAGGTCAGGCGCTTGCGGAGCAGGGACACGTGTGCAGATTGGCGGGGGATGGTGTCGAGGGGTTGGGGTTGCTGTGCGGTGGCGGCGGTGGCGGTGCGTGCGGAGGGTCTAGCTGTTGCTGTTGCTGCCGCCGTCGTCGTAGTAGTGGTGGTGGTAGTAGAAGCGTTGAGCCAGCCGGACACAAAGGCTTTGCGCTTGAATTCGCCAATGGACTCGACGTCGAGGAGGTCGCACAGCGCAAAGTGGACTACTTCGTCGACGGCGATGGACAGGTCGGACAGGTAGGATTGTGCTCCGTCGATGAGGATCTTGTCGGGTTCAGTCTGGGGAGAGTCTCGGTATGTGTCAAACAGTTTGTTCAAGTGTTGCTGCACGGGTGTTGATGCTGAGGCAGTGTTGTTGGAGGAATAGAAACTAGAAGCAGGGAAAAAGAAACAGGGTTGTTAGCCTCAGAACCACCAACAATCTGTGTGCTTTGCGTGATAAAACAAACTTGTTCACATAGTTCACAAAATGGAGGAAATTCTCCACATCTGACACTCGTTGTTGCTCGGATGTGGAAGTGCTAGTAGCAGTAGCAATATCCTGTACTGATGCAAGCAGCTCCATGGCTGTGGAAGTGCTGACAGCGGTAGCAGTATCCTGTACTGATGAAAGCAGCTCCGTGGCTGTGGAAGTGCTGGCAGCAGTAGCAGTATTCTGTACTGATGAAAGCGGCTCCGTGGCTGTGAAAGTGCTGGCGGCAGTAGCAGGATCCTGTACAGGTGAAAGCGGCTCCATGGATGTGGTCTGGTCTTGAACTGTGGCCGCCCTGGACTTTTTGGGCGACATGTCCGTTAGGACAGGAGAGTCTTCAGCAGACGCTTTCCGCTTGCTGGGGGTCATGATGCCAGTGAAGGGTAACCAAGACCACCAACAGCCAATGAAAGACCAGGAGTTGCATCAGAAGAAGTAGTACAAGAGGGGAGCGTGAGAAGAGAGACAGAGACAGAGAGGGCAGTCTCGCGCAGGTCCAAAGTGAGTGTCAGGTATGGCAGATACAACTTGTTTACTTGGACGCCAAGAAACTGGCCTTGAGTCTTTGTTGCCTGGGTTGTCGCGGTCTGAATTGGTTTGCTGTAGATTGAGATTTCAAGACATGTACTGTCCCTGACAACGGTTGTTGGGTGCCGGTTGTCGTGCTCTCCCGTAGTGGGGCAACAAGGCATGGCAGAAAGGAGCGCAACACACTTCACTTACCTGTCGATAGCACGTTCGACATTCCAGTCGTAGTTCCTAAGATGCTGCGGCAAGTCAGTCGAGATCCGGCAACGCCAATCGTTCGACACACTTCCCTTGGCTGCAACGCTCTCCTTGGCCTGCGTGAAACTAACGAACTGTGCTATTGATGTGCGTTGACTCGAGCTGTACGTGGGTGGCATGGTGACTCCTGAGTGGAGGAAAGGCCTTACACGTGGACTAAGCTATCCTGCAATCGACATGGATCAACCCGGACTCAAGAGAGCGCTACACGAAGGATCAAGAGCGTCATCAGCCACGCAAACGCAGTCAACAGCAAATGCTCAGGGCAAGATTCAGCCTGGAATGGCGAGGCACAAGTCGGCGGCAACGCTCGAGAGGGAAAGTTTGCCGCGCATTTAAGTTCGTCCTCGGTGCGTTTAAAGAAGCGCTGCCCACTATAAATAAGGCCGACAGGGCAGTGCTTGAAACAGAAGTGTGAGGTGCACGCAGGTCAATTCTCGCAGGTCAATTCTCGCAGGTCAATTCTCGCAGGTCAATTCTCGCAGGTCAATTATCGTATGCCAATCCTCGCAGGTCAATTCTCTCAGGTCAATTCTCTCAGGTGACAACAATGCAGATGTGGACTGATCCAAGTTTACTTGAGGCCTGGCGGAGCTGTAGATGGGAAGCGATGCTTACTAAGGGTCAGCATTCCACCGTCTTTGGCTCCGGCAGCGTTCAGAGAGTGCGTGATATTTAATTAGTGGAACAATGGCTGTCTCGAAACGGGCAGTCACTACATGCGAGCGTCAGGGTGTGTGGGGACGCCACAAGCAGCGCACGGAGTGCACGGTGCACAGCCCCAAGGAGGGTATAACCTATAGCGTTGTCGGAATGCGGCAAGTGTGACTGCAGTGGCATTCCCGGGGGTGAGGGCCGCTTCAGGTCCCGCTTCTAAAATAAACTACGACCTCGCGTGAGAATATATCATCTTCAGAGGCCCAGTTCCGCGTCTGCTCTCTTCCAACCCATCGCCGCCCTCATCTACGCTCCGCTCGAAACACTCCAGAACCTGATAAGATGGGCGTACGTGGCCCTTATTTACCCTGATTTGCCCCTCACTTGCCCCGCATTCCTCCAGCTGACACGGGCTCTGACAGTTAGCCTCAAAACTCGCAGCCAGCCAAGCGAACGCTCCCTATCCTGGAGGGCCAGCTCAATCCGGAGGGCCAGCGACTCAATCTGGTGTGCCGCCACAGGCTGGTAGCTATGTGAGTCGTCAATGTGTGTCCGCGGGCAGCAGCAAACTTTGGCACTGACCGTGACTAGCCGGGTCAGCAGCCGTCATACCAGGCGTATCCGGGAGCGCCGCCACAAGGTGGAGCCCGACCAGTACAGGTGAGGAAATTCTCATTGCCGCGCCACAGTTGGGGGCGGTGCCGGTGACATACTATGATCACATCACTTTGGCCACCCCACTCCACCTCTCGCTTCCATAAAATTGTTTACTCAGTCGCGCACTGGCGACCGTCTCTTGGACCTACTGGAATCATCGCCTTCTTTCCTGGAGCATCCTTCTATCATTTTTCATCATGAGCAAGTTCTCGCGCCTCGCGCAAGCTAAGCCGACGGCCGGACAGCCTCCGTACCCGTCCAGCAACCCCGCAGCGCCACAGGCCGCATACGCAAGCAGCCAGTCTCAAGCCGGAAGGCCTACTTCACCCTATCCACAAGGCCCTCCTCCCCCGCCGAGGCCGTCTGCATCTCCCCAGCCACAGTACCCGTCGTCACCATATCAACAGCCGGCAGCGCCCCAGCAGAATGCGTACGGCTCGCAGTTAGGCGTTCCCGGACAGCAGCAGCAGCAGCAGCAGCAGCAGCAGCCGCCGCAGTACTCTCCACAGCCTGCCTACAACTCCCCTCAGTACGGGCAGCAGCAGCCACAATATGGACAGCAGCAGCAGCAGCCATATAATCAACAGCCACAGTACGGACAGCAACAGCAGTACCAGCAGCCATACGGGCAGCCACAGTACAACCAAGGACCAGGATATGTTCGTGATGCGCATGCACTCATTCTTTTTGCAAGTCCAATTACTGACAACTTTTTTCATTAGGGTGGCCCGCAAGGCGGATATCCCGGCCATGGTGGCCCAGGAGGTGCTGTCCCCCAACAAGGCAGCTATGGTGCACCTCAGGCCGCTCCCGTTGGCAATATAGCGGCGTATAAGCAGTTGATCCAGGCCGCCATTCAAGAGAAAAGCTTGCAGTCTTTCTATCCTCCTGGATCGCAAGCCATTGATCAGATTGCCAACCGTGCAGGCCAGCAAGTCGCTGCCCTGGCCGCACAGTGGCGCATCAACACAGAAATCGCGTCGGATATTGTCAAGCTAGCTCTCTACGATATCGTCCTCTACGTCGATGACAGCGGTTCTATGGCCTTCGAAGAGAACGGCGAGCGTATTGACGATCTCAAGCTCATCTTGAACCGTGTCGCTTTTGCAGCCTCGCTCTTTGACGACGACGGCATCCAGGTCCGATTCATGAACTCAGTCGAGCAGGGAAATGGCATCCGCAGTGAGCAGCAGGTCAACGAGATGATTGCTCGCACCAAGTTTTCCGGCCTCACGCCGATGGGTCGCGAGCTGCAGAACAAGATCCTCGGCCCGCTCGTGCTTGGTCCGGCTCGATCAGGACAGCTTCGAAAGCCTATTCTTGTCATCACCATCACCGATGGCCAGCCAACTGGCGAGAGCTCTTCTGACGTTGCTAAGATCATCAAGAATGCTTCAGCTGAGCTTGAGCGCTCTCGCTACGGCAAGGGCGCATTGGCCTTCCAATTTGCACAGGTTGGCAATGACTTGAAGGCTCGTGAATTCCTCAGCAAGCTCGATGAGGAGCCGACGATTGGCGACATAATCGATTGCACATCTAGTAAGCTCAATTCCGCCGCCCCGGCACTGCCAGCACCGACTAACCTCTTCATAGACTACGAAGTTGAAGCCGATGAAATGAAGCATGCAAACCCACCCGTTGACCTCACCCCGGAACTCTGGCTCATCAAACTCCTCCTCGGCGCCATCGACTCGTCTTACGACTCCAAAGACGAGAAGGCGTCCGGCTCACGACCTCCACAAGGCGCCCCCAGCGGCTACGGCGGCTATCAGGCTGGATATGGCGCGCCCCCATCCGGCCAAGGCGGCTATGGTGCGCCACAGAGTCAGTATGGACAGCCTCAGGCCGGATATGGTCAGCAGCAGGCTGGCTACGGCCAACGTCCTCCACAGCAGGCTGGCTATTCGCAGCAAGGTGGCTACCCTCAGCAACAGGGTGGCTACTCTCAGCAACAGGGTGGCTACCCTCAGCAACAAGGTGGCTACAGTAGTGCGCCGCCTCCACCGAGATACTAGCCTTGAGTGGTCGAGCTGGCAACGGGAGTGGAAAGAAGGCAGGCAACGTCTGTATAACTTTGGCGAGGATCGAACTGCTTTTCTCAGTTTAGGCGCTGCCTCGCTTCTTCATGCCAGGGGCTAAACATGGCATAGGCAGCTAAACAGACTACACGTGTACTCTTTGCGCACTGGCACAACAAGTCGATGGATGACCTGTATCTTCAGCGCAGCCATGAATTAATAGCGTAATATCACCCTTGACCAGGCCATCCCATCTCGCTCTGATGCTCTTTACCTGCTCTTGTGTCTCTACCTATTCTTGTCTGTACCTATTCTCGTCTCTCTCCATTCCATCTCTCGCCTTCCTTGCCAGTATATGACGTGTTTGACGTGTATGAGGACAATCCTTAGTCGCCGCGAGAGTTTCAACCTACCTACGTAGCCTGTTTTACTATTAATGCCGAGGTGATCGATGATGTCATGGTGGCGAAAGGGATGTGTTCAAACTTTCTGTTCTTCCTGCCAAGGGCATGGCATGTTCTTTTGCAGACACGTGATCAGGAAGTGCTGTTGTTGAGAGTGAGTTATGTTCCATACAGATAAGTAAATTTACCTGGAACGAGGATTAGATACTCTAATTAGTGAGTACCAACAGAGAGCTGGGTCAACCGAGCTGGGTCAACCGAGCTGTTTTTGTGGCAAGAATATTGCGAGGGATCGATTGCGCCAAAAAAAAACATTCTAATGGGCCGCCATAGGTCTAGCCGAGCGCTACTTAAAACTATGAGCAGCAAACTCGGTCTCTTTGCTCCGCCTTCTTCCTACCAAGGGTATATAGAATCTGTCTCATGACTGGACAAAGAGTTGATGATCTGGCAGCCTGCGAGATTGGCATCGCGGTCAAAGCCCTTGACCGGCGCCTCTTGGGTCAGGTCGAAGACGTTCCAGCCGTAGGCGGGCGTCTCTTCCTTCGGCCGGTGCGCTGTACACCCCCCTCGTTAGAGCTGTATCGTGCCTCTCTTATACCCTCTCGTGTTGCGTGGAAAGCTGTTTCTATCTTTTCAAATCATTATCGGCGTCAAAGGAGACGTAGCAATCCAGACAGGGGTCAACTGTAAGATAGCTCACGGCTATCGAACGATGGAGAACCGAGAAACAAGCAATCTGTCTGATGAATTGATGATGATCAGACGGATGAACCGTCAGGCTACGGATAGACTGCAAGTGGCGCGCACCTGGCGCTAGGCACCAGCCAGCAAACGGCAGGTAATTAATTACGCCGTGACATCAACGTTAAGCGCGAGAACTTCTTTCTTCTAGAACCTCGCTAGAAATCTCGAGCCAATGCAGTGTGAGCACCACTGTACCTGCAAAATACGAAGGAACACATGACCACGTGGTTACCATCTTGCATCTCTGGACACCCAGGGGCAAACACGAATGAGAGACGGCTCAGGCATGCGTGGGCAGATGAATAACTCACTGCTCGTCAATAAGGACGAATCTACTCCATGCTGGCGAATGTATCTTCCAGCGCAAGACTTTGCCGTCAGATGTTTGAGACGAGCTGCCCCGCGCATGGCTGTTGCTCTCTAGTAGTTCCAGAACGCAAAGGAAGGCGTCGGGCATCGGGCGTCAGGCGTCAGGCGTCGAAAAGCTGTGTATATACAATACACGTAGCGAGCAAAGGGCGGTGACTGCGAACCGGTCAACCGGGCCCAGACAACACAAGAAAGAAGCCTGCAACGCACAAAGCGAGAATACCGAGAGATGAGGCTTGCTGACTCGTCGACCTGTGTGCAAGAGCGGCCGCGGCATTGAGAGAATACGAGAATTTGAGTCTTGACCAAGGCCTCTCTGAAACCGTTGCGCAGACCTCTCATTGTTGGCCGAAAACCAGCTACAACCGTGGGCTTTCGACGCGTAGTGTCATCGGTGCCAGCTGTAGTCAACTGCATCTCAGTCCTTTCGCGGGGAAGTTATAGGAGGAATAACGAGTATGATCAAGTCCGTCCTGGCGAGTCGCGTGGGCTATGACGCCCTTTATGAAGCCGGGAAATGCCTACCAAGCCTACCAGTGCCTACCAAGCCTACCAGTGCCTACCAATATCGTGGCCAGAGTACAGGTCGCACAAGGTACTGCTAGTACCCCTGTCCCGCGCCCTTGAGTCTCCCAAAGTTCCGCGCAAGCTAAGGCTCGAGAGGGCGTCAGCTGCAAAGCGAGCCACCTAGTGATTGGGTGCCTGTCTTGACCGCAACGAAAGTGTTCTGCCTACCTTGCTCAGCCTTCACGCTAACCTGAGTACGGTATTAAGCGGGCGGCCCTAAAGCTCACGAAGCAGCGCTAGGTGCGGCTGCCCAATCGTAAGACGATTTTCCTACCAGGCACTCACCGTCTGCGATCTTTTGTCTGCCTTGAGTGTTGCCGCCTCGCTGCACCTTTGGTTCGCCTTGGGAGACCCCCCTTGCCTTCTTCGGACGATGTTCTTTTGATACGTTGACTCAGGCACATATGTCACGAGCATTGACTAATCCACCATTCCCTTCTCCTGTTGAACATCCGTGGGTTTGATCTCGAACACGATGTTACGACACAATGGAACTTTATCTTCTTCCGACCTGTCTATGTCATAATAGTCATGATTGTCTCGCATCTTCCGTACTCGTCTATAAGGATTGCCTGACTACCACTGGCGGCGGGCATTTTTCTGTCTTCCAAATCGCGAGACAGCCATTGACCGGGCCACATCAGCTCCCCAGTGAGAGAGCCAGCTGACTTATAATACCTGTTGCCAACGACCCAGGCACCGTCACTGTCACCATCATCACCTTTATCCATCATCACCTTTATCCATCATCACCTTTATCCATCATCACCTTTATCCATCATCACCTTTATCAATCATCACCTTTATCCATCATCACCTTTATCCATCATCACCTTTATCCATCATCACCTTTATCCATCATCACCTTCATCCATCCATCCATCCATCCATCCATCCATCCACCCATCCACTCATCCACCCATCCACACACACAGCAACCATGGTTTGTCGATCACGGCAAGCTCTCATGCAAGGGCTCCGGCCCAACGGTCAACAAAGCACCCAATGTCGCTTTTGTGTACGCAACTGCATCTACTGTGACATCTGGAAGCTGGCCACCCTCTTCTCCACCAGGAAGCCCCTCTCCCAACGATACGCGCCCATCCCCTCACCCCAAAACCGGCATTGCTTGTCCACGCCAGACTCGCCCAGACTCCAAGAAACGTTTGACTGGGAACCGACAGAACACATGATCGAAGCCCAGTTTCAGACACAGCGTGCGCGGCTTGCCAGCATCATGTCCATCTGCACAGTGGACGGAGTGGACGAGTACGAGGGTCTGAGGATGGCACATGCACGCTGCCTGCAATCCGTCTCCGAGTTGCTCTACCAGGAGAAAGTGCTCGAGGAAACCATTCTTCGATCGGCACAAGACTCGGTGTCCTCCTATTCTTCTTACCCATCGTCACGGCAATCAAGCACACATAGGATCTCAAGCCAGGACTGCGGCAGTGCCAACTCTGGCTACAATCTCAGCGAGCGAAGGCCCAGCTGTGTTGAGATTGCATTGTGACATGAGCGCGCGGGCACGGGCAGTGTGAACCACTCCGGACGGCCACAAAAAGTTCGGCGTTCTACGCGAAGAGAGACGAAATGATACCAAGACTGAATGAATGAATACCACTATGTATGAATTATAATTCTCCCAGCGGAGAGGTAGCGGGCCACAGAAGTCCTTTCTACTCCTTACACACACACACACACACAGAGAGAGAGAGAGAGAGAGAGAGGGAGAGATTGAACTGTGGAGTAATCATAAATTGGTCCAACGATTAACTATCTCAAACTCAAGATCTTGCTCTTGTCTTCGAAGAAGCCACCATGAGTAATCATATCATTGTGCAGCTTATCAACATTTGGTGTTATCGTACTTTGCTCAACATACGTATTTTGTCCCCCTTGTCCCACACTGGTTGAAATGTAATTAATCAACCAATCACTCACCACTCAGGTAACCAACTAATTAGTTAGTTCACTGTGGATTTGAGGTATTTAACATACATGACTCAATGAAACTGACCGACTTTTGCCTATCAGACAGCAGCTACTAGCTATTACTACTCTGTTGAATAGATTATTAGCTACTGACAATGACGACTGACTGCAACGTTGCAACATCACATCATAGACCAGGTGAGGTTTGGATGCAAGATGAAGTAATCACTCTTTAACCCGATTAGGGAAATTGAACTTCCCTGGGCAGAAAGTGGAAGCCAACCATTGACTCCCTTGCGACAAAGAGCTAAACTACTTGGTACTAAATAAACGAGCTGCTGCACTTGCAATGATTACAAGTACTCTGTAGCATGGATTGGTCATGAACATAGTACAACAGTTACACTCAAGGAGTGGAGTAGAGAATTTCCGTCGGGCTCTTTGGTAACTTTGCGCAGTGAAGCTTAACTCAGCCTTTTCTAGGCAAGCAGGGGAGCTACAAGGAGGCCTAACCTATGTGCAATGGGAGGGGAACACAGCAAGGGGGCCTGCCGTATTTTTTTTTCAGCTTCGGGTCCATCTTTTGGTATTTATGCATGATATAGGTAATTTTAATTGGTTGGGTCGGTGTGTTTTGTCGGTGGCACAGCACATACGAAAAAGTCAAGCTTGTTGCTCCTGTTGGTGCTACTTTCCGATATCCGGGTAAGGTAAGGATGAGCTGGTTTGCTTACTTAGATTAGACCAGGGAGAGCTGTAACTTCCTTGTGAGGATTGGATGGACGTGGTACTTGGGTTTTGCAACGTAGTGTTAGGAGTGTCTCAGCAACGTGTATGTCTACTGTAGGACGTGTTTCACAGCGAAGCGATGCGCTGCGGCGAAACATTCTATCGGCTTGCTCACCTTGATTGCTGGATCATTATTGTCATTATTGACCCCGGGGCTAGCTCAGATTGTGGCTTTAGAATGACTGGACCGCATGCCATGAGGAGCAGTCGAACCGTCTGACACAGTTGACGGCTGAGGAGGTCGGGTCTGGCTTTTACTTTCGATCCTTCAAATCTGGCATTAGTGGGTGGGTAGGACGAGGCCGCCTATGCATCATGACCCTGATCATGACCCTGATCATGACCCTGATCATGACCCTGATCATGACCCTGATCATGACCCTGATCATGATACTCAAAGTGCATTGCTCAGGACGTGTTAGAAAGCTGTGCTTTCACGATAGGTCAGCTTCCTTTTCCGCTGCCCAACTCACGCTCTGGATTCCATCCCAAGGCCCTCTTGCCACCGCCTTTTTGGCCGCTGATTTGGATGTGAACACGACCACTCCAGTCCCAATGACGACCCTCTTCTCGCGCCCATCAACGCGCCGTTTCTTGTCTTTCAACACCACAATGTCTTCAACCTCTCCAGTAGGAAAGGATTCTTCCAATACAGCCTTGTCGATCTCTAGGCCCTCGCCCTCCCTGATCCACCGTACCTTGACACTACGGTCCATGGAATCAGAAGACGACTTCTCTTTCTCCGCCACTGCCTCGGCTGCCGCACGTTCCTGAGCCTCTTGGGCTTTTTGCCGACCGGCAGCCTCTCTCTTCCGCCGATTTTCCTCTGCGATACGCTTGATGTCGAGGTCGCGCTGTGTCCAGGTGCGCTTGGTACCATTAGTGCCTGCTGCATTCGCAGCTCCACGCTCTCCTGCCTCCAAATCTTCTTTCAGCTTGCGTCGTCTGCTCTCAAGAGCGTCGTGTTCGGCTTTGCGCCGAAGCTTTGCTTCGCGGCTCTGGTCGTATTTCTGCTTCTCTTCGGCGTTTGTGAGCACGTCAAGAGCCTTTTGGACATGTTGGAACTTGTCAGCAATCGCGGGCGTAAAGTTGGCGACTTTGTCCGGGTGGTAGAGGAGTGACGTCTTGCGATAGGCGCGTCGTATTTCTGATTCGGATGCACTTGCTGATATTGACAGCAGTTCGTAGTAGTCCGGGACTTCGGCCACCGAGTCCATGACGGTAGTGACGCGATGACGTGACACGATTACACCGTTGTCCAAGTCGTCGTAGTGCCAATATGTGCAAAAAGATTGGTGGCCAAGAGAGAGATGTAGATGCCTACCACTGTAACAAGAAGAATATCCGCCGTTGTTAGAGAAAACGTTATCTCCGCAAGCACATGACCTGCATGACCCCTGCATAGTAGAAGTAGATGACCGCTTCACATGATCTCGTCTTTGCTAGTGTTCACATACTCTAAATATCATGGTCAGCTCTCTCACGACGGTCTGGAGCGCTCTATCTCGAGCAAGAACACATCGCGAAATGTATGATATGAGATGGGGCTGGGGCAGCGGCTGGAGCAGTGGCTGGAGCACCGGCTGGAGCAGCACAATTGCTCATATCCAGCCGAAGTGAATTTGAGGTCGTCGGGTTTTCGAAGAACTCGGTGATCAAGTCGCGCCTTCCGTCATTCCAACGTTTCACATTTGCTCCTTCCTTTGTATCGCCTTGGCACTACGGCTCCGAGACATCGCCGTCTTGTCGGCATAACTAATCAATATCCTCGGCCACTAGTAGAGGCGCAAGGGGCTCTTGAGATAGCGGGTACTGTAATATGAGCTCGACTGAGCCAAACAATGTCACTCCCTCGTTTGCCCACCTGGCCCTTGCCCTTGTCACTGTGCGGTTTAAACCCGTCGATCTTCCGCTTGACGGTGAGAGGAGTCATCCATCTTGAAGAGCTCATCAAGAGGCTCATGGCTACATACAGATTATCTAACCATGCTATCGAATTCTGTGGCGCGGAAGCCTATGGTGTCAACTCATCATACCCAATTTGATGCTGCCTTGTTCTGGAAGCAAGCTTACCAACGAGCCGAAGCGGAAAAGACCCAGCTCCAAGAATACATCCATCGGGTTGAGCGGGCCCGGCTTGAGACTGCCGGCCATGACTCTCCCAGTCCGCGCAAGCGCAAGCCTGATCCTGACGAGCCGGTCAAAGCTAACACACAGTCCCGGCGGCGAGAGGTAAACCGGACTAGCTCACCTGGACCCGAAAATGGTAAGTTGCCCGCAAGCATACCGGATTGACTACTTACATGTACCAGACAACATCCGTGCTCTTCTTCGACATGTATTCCAGCTCAAGTGCCTGCTTAGGAGCCACAGCCCGTGCATCCAACAGCTTTGTCTGCGCATAGGCGCCCTCTGTCAATCTTATGAAGCCCTTCTCACTTCTCTGAACTCAATAAAGGACTCTTCGGCGGCCAATCCCCGTGTCTTGGACCCGTCAGACATCTTGCCAGTATTCAATGCAAGCTACCCAAGCATTCTAGAAGCTATCGATCATGCAACCACTAGAGAGGCTCCCGACAATATCCTCACCATCGCGAATGCCAGTATTGTGCAACTCTTTCAGGCAGCTCTCGGCCAATTGCATCGGCTCTCCCTTGACGAAGTTACAAGGCAGGAAGAAGAAGAGCGATCCAAGAGCAAGAGGCCAAAGTCAAACACGAAAGTGGCCGCAAAGAATTTCCAGCAAATCAAAGTGACTCTGGAAGCGCAAAGCAAAGCACTCGTCCAGATGCTTGGCCATATGCTTATCTCAATCAACCCAACCAAAGATTCACATTGCGAGCTGCTTGAGGGCCTGCTGTGCGCCTTGCTGGACCATGCCGCATCGTCTCTTTCGCTCATGGTGTTTGCCGACCCCGACGCATCAAAAGGCGAGACGGGTATCGAACCGCCGCGTGGCCTTGACCATGTATCGCACATCAATACAAGAGCTGCTCTAACTGCTGCTGAAGTCGAAGCTCCGTATCTGATGGCTGTGCTGAAGAGGGCTTTGCAATTTGTACGCAACAATCAAGGCCACATGTCAAGATTCATGCAGGAGATCTTTGCTTGGACAGAGCAGAAAGATCTGACTGGTCCGGACGTGTTGCGGGAGAAGGTTGAGGCCAGGTTGCAGGGCACTCTGCTTCGTGGAGTCTTTGGTGACGATGATTCGACCTTTGATAACGCATTAAGACGAGAGCATCAGCTCAAGGATACGGACATGGCCACTATCAAGGCTGATCTGCAGGACGCAGACCAAGACAAGTCGACCTGGTTCATTGGACAGATGTGGCAAGAATTAGGTTGGCAGATGCTTTCGGCCAAGCAGCCACATTCTCGATGACCGGCCCTGAGTCAACGCTCGTTGATGTGTTGGAATCTCGATTTCGACGCGCGCGATGCCTAGACCAGGGCGCAATTTTAGACGACAAACTCAAGACGTTCATTTCAATCGGGGTTAGTCGAGGTACCGGCTTCCAGAAGGGAGTAAGTTCCGGAGCATATACCTCACTAATTCCGCCGGCGTGGCGTAATGCCAGCCCGGCTTAACATTCATACCATGTCGACGAACCATGACATCCCAGACGGGGCAAGAGAAAGACGCGCTGTCGTTAGCCCAGAAGCGCGGTCGGTATCTCATGCTTGCTTGTCCCAACGCGGTGGAAGCATCTCGGACCAGCAAATCCAATTCCCCAACATGCTGCTGCTACTGCTGCCACTGCTGCCACTGCTGCCACTGCTGCCACTGCTGCTGCTGCTGCTGCTGCTGTCACTGCTGCTGCTGCAAGAGCAGCCTGTAGTGTGACGCAAGCTGAAAATCTAAGCATGCTGGATCCATGGCTTGTCAAACTTTCTGGGCCTGAACTACATACACCCTAGAAGATCGAACCTACCTATTTAGCATTTCCCCACAGGTTGGCTATCCTTATATTTCTCAGCTTCCCACGGGTTGGCTATCCTCATCGAGCTTGTATATTTAGCAACTTCCCACGGGTTGGCTATCCTCGTCGAAACTGCCAACTTCGCAACTTCCCACGGGTTGATCGAGCTTGTCTATTTCGCAACTTCCCACGGGTTGGCTATCCTCATCGAACCTGCCAACTTCGCAACTTCCCACAGGTTCAGTCACCTTCAGTACTACCTCACTTTCCCCTCCCTTTCTCTTTTCTCTTCACCATGGTCACATCATTCAAATGCAACCACTCATATCCGACATCTGATATTGATTCTATCTCTTCCAATTCTCGACTTCTTCCTCTCTCTGAAACGGAAGATACAATTTCCATCCAGGTACGCTACCCAATATTCTCCTGAAGAACCTCGCTGAGATAGCCTAAGCCCACAGATCAGGACAACATGCCTGAGTCCACAGACCAAAGCGTACCTCGGTCTCGAAATCCATTGCTCAATGTTCTCGACATCCTCTACCCTGTTCTCCTTATTGGCCCATCGATCGTGTCTGCAGCAATTCTCGGCTTCCAACCTGAAACGGTCTGCTCGGATAGAAACAGGACTCAGGTTATCATAGGGATTATGGCTACTTCGGTGGTTCACCTCATGGGCCTGGGAATTCAGTTTCTACTGAATAAACGCTTCAAAGATGAACAATACAGAGAATCGATGACAAATGTGATTGGGCTCCTGTGGGGTTATGTCTGCGGTATTCTCTATTCAGCAGTCTTGGTGAGGGTTTACGAGACCCGTTAGCTCCATCAATATAGATCGATAGCTAGCAAACAGAGTTTTTATCCGGCCAGCTTGAAACGTTGATTGTGAATCATAAAGTGATATGCTAATGCACCGTACACCTTCTCCCCCCGATTCTACATGTCATGAATGACAGTACGCATTTCTATTGGAATTCCTGAATCAAGCTTGGCCTTGTTGGCAAGATTCCCCGTCTTTTTGACTGAGGTTTGGGGTCCTCAACCCACTGGCATTCCAGGCCTGACAAAAGCTGAGAGGTTCGGAGGAGATCAAGGGCAGTTGACTCTCCGTTCTTCGGCTCGAGATGCTATTGCCTGGGTGCCCTGGTCCAAGCCTAGCGCGATGAGTCACGACCCTGCACCAACTTAACTTTTAATGGCTAAGTGGGTAAAGTCGCACTGCCTAATAAGGTGATCGCAAGGCTGTCTTGTCTTCAGCCTGCCTCAAGATTGCCTGCCTCATGGTATTTCTCCAAGTCATTTGTAAACAGTTTGAATCTTCTGATGGATTTCTGGTAGAGTAACACTATATATATATGTTGCGTCGCTTCTTCGTTGCTGAAGTGACAACAGCATGGCGTGCGTACTAACCAGGTTTTGTGCATTACCTATTCCCTGCCCCCCTCCCTGTATTAGGAGTAGCTATCCAGGTTACTTACGCCAAATAAAAGCCCGACTTGCTTGCTCCGCGCTCTGTTGTATCAAAGATGGACAGAAAAGGAAAGAAAATCAAGCCTCTTCGCCAACACTCCTCGTACGACCCACGCGATTTGCATCCATGCCCATGCCATCCCTGCCAACTCCCCTTGAGCCCATTCTGTTCATTCCCCTGCCCAAATCCGGCTCGTCAAACTCCTCCCCCACTCCATGTGTATCCTGGCCCTCTCTCTCCTGGTTGCCGCTGGGGTTACTGGCCTCTATATTCTTGCTTAGTTGATCATACTCGCCCCTGCTGTCTGCTGCTGCACCTCTGCTACTTCCCAGAGCACCCCTTGCCAAGTCGACGCCGTCTAAGAGTCCACGAACACTCCTCTTCGTCTTCTTATTGCCCAATTCCCAGTCTTCGTCGTCTCCGCCATCCGCTCTGTCGCCGATGTCGACACCGAATCTGCGCGACCGGCCCCACTCCTTCCGTTCGCGCCACCAGCCCATACTGTAGCGCTTGCCTGCGAAAATAAGTTCGAAGCCATGGAGGCCCAGCCACTCGGCGCCGTTCGGGATGACCTGCTGCCGCGCTCTCTGCTTTCCAGCTCTCACACCATTGCGTCTCTCGTCATCAGAGTCAGGATCGGCGTGGATCGTTTCCGCCTCGGTCACGCCCGTCGAGCCAAAGGAATTGCGTTGCCTCGGCTTGCCACAGCACTCGCACACGCCGCCATCTTCCTCTTCATTATTGTAACAGAGGTCACTACCGGCAACAAGAGCCATTGTGCCCGCGATACTGCAGGGGTTGCAGGGCAGGACCTTGTGAGTTTTCCCGATTGACCAAGCGATGGCTGTGAGTCCGCCGGTCAAGCCCAACAGAATTTGCAGGGCAAGGGTCGATCCGTGGTTTTGCACCAGACGTGGAGTGGAGATTGTAGTCTGAAGATTGCCAATTTGATCGGATGGTGACTGGCGCCTGGAAAGTGGAGCGGTGCTGATAGCGGTGTTGTCGATGTTGTCGATGATGTCGATGATGTCGATGTTGCCGATGTTGCCGATGTTGCCGATGTTTTTGCCGATGCTCTGCCTGGCTTTGAGATTCGAAGAGGAAGAGGAGGAGTTGGTGGATTCACGCATATTGAGCGAGATGGCCTGGGCCATGTAGCGGCCGTAGAAGAGATTGAGCGCATCGTACAGCGATTGCCGGTTAGAGGTGCCCGCGAGAGAGGAAGGGGAAAGGGAGGGAGTGCCGTTGTTGAGGGCGCCGGAGAAGTAAGCGTCGTAGTCGGTGTGGATGTCTGTTTGATTTGTGAAGCGCGTGTACTGACGGGCGATATTTTCCTGAATGCGAAAGTCAAAGGTTGTGATGTTGTCGTTGGTGGTGAGGGGATTGCTAAGGAGGGTTGCGGCAGTGGAATCGCGAACAACGGGAGGGCGAGAGGGGTCGATAGATGTCGTATTAGAGAGCAAGGTGACGTTCGCGGTGACCTCGTAGATCTGCTGGCGACATATCATGGCTGTGACATCGCTGGTATTGTACGAGTCAAGCTGGAAGCGGCCAAAGGTAAATGCAATGCTCGGACACCCTACTGGAGGGTTGTCTCCAATGTACTGGCCATTGGACTCTCCCCCGTTCCCATAGTAAGAAGAATCGTCGCCGAAGGTGAGATCAAACTGGCGCCCACCGTACACAGGCTCACCCCCAGCGGGTAGAGCAAAGTAGGCCTGATAGTTAAAGGTGTAGGCTGACTGAAAGACTCCGCTTCTGAAGCAACTCTCAGGTAGCGGAGCAGTGATGCTCACGACAGACATGTTGGTCCCAAAGACATTTTGGGTAGGTGTTGACGTATAGATGGAGATGCCGGTCTCATTGACATAGGAGCAGCTCAGAGAGGCAAAGTGGGCCGGCAGCTCGACAGAGGCAGGACTGGCGATGGTAGACTTGTTATCGAAGTCGAGGTTGATACTCGACGAAAAGGTCGGAAAGGCAAGACGGTCGTATGTGAAGTCTGGCCAGGGTAGATTCTGGTGGTGCATGATGAGGCTGAGCAAGCCAGCAGCACCGTTGTCGTTGAAGAAGCTGTCAGACCACTTCAGCGAAAACCGGTCGGCCCGGTTCATGGCCACAGGGCCAATCGCAGACACGAAGTCGCTGGTGGAATAGAGTCCGGGAATGACCACGGTTAGAATGCATGCTGAGGTGGTAGCGGCAATGGCCAACAGCACATTGAAGTGTCTGGTTTTGACTGCCTCGAGAAAGGCAAAAGGAGGACTCTTTCCAAGAAAGTTCATAAGAAGGCTCCGGCGATGTGTTGCATGTCCGGCGGCCAATCGGCTCCACGGTGCAAATAACTCGATATTGAACTCGACCAAGTTGGCGAGCGAAGCCACAATCAACATTACCAAGGCAGGAATGAAGTGGATGAAGATGTCGGTCTCCTGGCTATCTGACACGGCATAGATGCCATTACGGCGATCTGACATCCTCTGAAGGAAGCCAAGCAGGCCGATGAGCACAAGGGGGATCGTGACGGCGATGAGGGTAAAACCAAGGCCGGCGGTAATTGGATGCCACCATCTCAGCTTGTCTCCAGGCTGGGGTCTGGGCACGCTCGGCGTGCCTTCAGAGGTCACGATCCTGAATGAAGGCTGGCCGGTTTCGGTGAAAGCAATGGCGGTGCCAAACTCGTAGCCGTCAAGCGCAGATTCCTGGTTTTGCAGAGTGGGCACACCTTTGCGACGCAGCAGACGATTGAGGTCAAAGGAATGCGTCAGGGTGGTTGCGATAGGCGCAATGGAGTTGGGGTCTCGCGGCACGACGGCCCTGGGTGCTCGGAAGACCAAGACAATTGCAGATAGAGTTGCGCCAGCCAAACCAATGATGATTGCAATGGCAGACGCACCATTCACGTGGTAACGATCGTCTACAAACTCGACTGTGCCTTTGACCTTGTTCGACGCAGGCTTCCTGAGCGTCTGACTGGCGTACTGAGACATGATGCCTTTGAAGGTTGCCGATGCTGCCGCACTCAGACGCTCCTGGTCGAGAAACAGACTGAGGTTGTTGGTCTGATACGACTTGGCCATTAAAGTGAAGAGGATGTACGAGGCTTGCTCGACACGATCGCCGTAGATAAGGCCGAACATGCTTTCGGCATCGGATACGGCGGCTGCAAAGATGGTGGTCAAGTTCCAGGTCGAGAGAGTGTCCAGGGTCTGGTTGGCTGCTGCTGCTGCTGCTGTTGTCTTGGAGATCGGTTTCACAGACACACCGTTCGACTGTGATCCGACCAAAGTGGTGTCGTTCGTGACTGTCACATTGGTGATGGTGTAGGAAGGTTTGCAAAGGACATTGGTGAGTGTTTTGATGGTCCGAGAGGAATTGATGGCAATGGTCGAGGTACCATCAGCCAGAGATGAGGCACCGGCGTACAGATCCTGTTCGTATGCGATGTCGGCCACGGTGTAGAGCAGCGCAGCCGGTCCACTTGACCGGTCGACGACCCCATCGCCCGTTGCGCAATACACTACTTGGAATGCGCCTGTGGTCTGGCGCTGCGGTGTGATGTCCAGCTGTGGGTCCAAGGCCTGTATGCTGATTGGGCCCCATGATTGACAGATATCATTTGAAGGGAGCTGCAGCCCGATACTCCCATTGTTGTACGAATCAACGCTGGCAGGCTGTTGCACGATTGTCGATTGGTTCGCATTCGCATTCACTGGTTGACAGTGCATCTGCGGCACAAAGGCTGGCACATCTGCAATGATGGTGGCCTTTGCGGGTAGTGACGAAGTGGGGCGATCGGCATATGTAACCGGGGTATAGGCCATGTCCGAAAGAACGCCGGGTTGGAAGGGCAGAATGGAAGTCAGGCCTGCATAGAAAGCGTAGACGGGTGCTGCAGTAACATCTGAGAGATTGCCGCTGGGGTTGAACGAGGAGGCATCAAAGGTTGACGTCGTGGACAAGGAAGATTGCGAGTCGTCTTTCACATGTGTCGGCAGCTGCAGGAAGAGCGCGGTGGAAAATATCATCATGATCTTCAGTAAGACAAAAGCCGACGCGGACGCGACAACGGGTACATGGCCGTGCAAAAAGGCTTTGAATATTGATCCAAGCTGAAAGGGAGAGACATAGTCGAGAAGAAGACTCTGGCGAGGGCTGACGGGCCCATGCTGCAGTTGGTCCCAAGGCACGAGCGACTTGACATGATAGTCCACCCTTCTCCAGGCTGTGGCGATGAGGACAAGGAGAATGGTGGGGATGTAGTACCAAAATGGGTGGTCATGCGGGTGCTTGGCTGACCAGCCATTTTGCTTCCGACTGATGGCCCATAGGACGATGACGAGGATCAGGAAAGCGGCAAAGACAGCGGCGAACAGGGCGAGGGCCCATTTTCGCAGCCAAACTGGAGTCCATAGATGTGGAAGCGGTGCAAGGGGTTCAAAGGCTGTTGCTGTTTCTGTTGCTGCTGCTGCTGCTGCTGCTGCTGCTGCTGGCTCATGAATTGTCGTTTGGCCGGAGAAGAGAGGCGATGCCGGGCCCGGGCAAAAGTCTTCTTCATCGAGAGGTGCGAGGGTTGCGTACCTGCTAGTGCTGGGGTTGAAAGAAGTCAGAGGGGTGCCCCTACGGGGCTGACCATGCAGTGATCCAAATCGCTGTAGCGAAGATCTTGTCGGGTAGGGTCTGGCATCTTCTGAATTGCGGGCTAGCAGCACCTCGAGCGAGGCCGAGCGGGACTTGGCCCGGATACGCTCTTCTTCAGTAACGGGCACGTTTAGATAGTTGCCAGGCACGTTCTCCATGGCTTTGCGGTGTTTGGCAATGCATTATTGCCAGACCGTTCGCTCTGATATGTCGTAAGATGGGCAATGTGGAATAGAGACGCACCAAGAAAGTGTTGGAAACATAGGCATTCATTCCCTTTAGGCCTACTCCTTGCCCCGGTCATGTTGGCCAACGCGCACGATGCGCACTATGCGCACTATGCGCGCTATTTTGGGCGCGGGGGCCAATAGAGAAGCACTGCCCAGTCAGCCGGGCCACCGCCACACGATGCAGAAGGCAGAAGCGAGGATCGACAGGAAATCTCCGGTGGGCGGCTATGGCTGCTCGAGCATGTCCGGTGCTATGTGTAGCGCTGAGCAAGGGGGGGGGGGTTTGCAAGCCAGGCCCGACGGGGTGGTCACCATATTGTCATCATTAGTGGTAAGTTATCGAGCCTGTCTGATGGATGGATGCCTGCAAAGTCATGCTCGCGTGCATATATGTCTATACGCAAGAGCAAGGCGTCGGTCGGCCGCTCCACCCTCGCAGGCCTTGAAGCCCTCGCAGCCCCCGCGGCCCCCGCGGCCCCCGTATCTGTGCCCGTATCTGTGGGTCAGGCTGGCCGCCCAGACGCCATCACCCTCGGTACGGCACAAGCACAAGCCAGTAAATTAAATCCGCTGTTTTCATACACATCTGAATGACTGCTGCGTGCTGATAAAAGTCAAAGACCCGCTTGGCAACCGCATTACCGGCACGCATTCCAGACACGCACACACGCTCAACTGAACCAAACCAGCCGACCAGACCCGTCGGTGATATTACACAATCATCTGTGCGACGCCTTGGCCGCCCAGCGTTTTGCTGCCGACAAAGTCTTGATGCTTTAGGCCGGCAAGAGCATAGCAGAGCGAGGCCAGCAGAAGAACAATGGCGGCAGCAATGAGACTGGAAGGGTCGACAATCAGGCTCAGCCACTGTACCAAGCTCATTGCGCCGTAGATAGCGGCTCCTGCACTCTGTTAGCCACGGGGTGATTGAGCAGCACAGGCACCGCAGTACTCATGTAGTTTGTCGTAAAGCGTCGAATGAAAGCATCAAAGCGAGCTGAAGTCGGGCAGATGCGCAACAGCAGCGGAATCTCGATGAAGACGAGCACCAAGGAAGAGAACCTGGAGGCAGTCAGCAAGAGAGCAGGAGGCAATATGGCAGTGAGAAAAAGGGCAGTAGGCAATAGGGCAGTGAGGAAAAGGGCAGTAAGCGATAGGGCAGGCAGGGGCGATGATTGAGACAGACAGCAGGATGATGCTGAATGCAATGAGTGCACTCAGATGGAACAGGTTGGCAATGCCCAAGGCAAAGCCTAGGACAATGCAGAGCACTCCAAGCCTGCCAATCTGTGTTAGCAGATCCTCACTCCCAAAACCACTCTGTACTGTATCCCTACACGGCTGCTGCCTTTATGGCCGCAGCCCGCGTGTCGGGCCAGCAGTGGCTGTGGCTGCTCACCATTGGCCATAAATTGAGAAATTCCTCGACCTGAACTCTTCTACTAACGTCATTGCGTCTGAGAGAAGGAGAAGGAGGAGGAGGAGGAGGAGGGGTGGGCCAGGCTTGTGCCACGGAGAGCGAAGGGGTTAAGGTAAGCGTGGCAGCTGCGACTGTGCGGTGCTCGATGTGGCCCTGAGTTGTGCAGGTCGGTGTTGGGCAGGGGCGTCAGTGATGAAGGTGATAAATTTGATGGCAGTCGTCTACTAGAGCAGCTTAAGGCAAGTCCAACGGCGTTGGTGTGGGCGGCGTTTGTTGGCTGCCTTAGAATCAACACCCAAGCCACGGAGAAGGCGCGGCGAGGGTGCCTGCAGTCCGGCCTTGGCAACCCAAACCAGGCGATCGCCGGTGGTGGTTAGGTAAGCGCGCTACTGACACCTTATTTGGATCTAAACGGCTTCATACTCTCTACATGTACCGGTCCAGAGTTCTTCCACCGCCTTGAGACAAGCTGCAGATGCTGACTACGTTGAGACAAGCTGCAGATGCTGACTACGTTGAGACAAGCTGCAGATGCTGACCACGTTAGGACAAGCTGCAGATGCTGACCACGTTGAGACTGACCATGTTTCTGGACTGACGATGGCTCACCACAAACAGCGGGAAACTTGTCTGGCTTCTCGGTGATTATATCGTAGCTTGCGTCACAAAGCGCAAGATCGGCCCTGTCGAAGAATCTTCGCATATCCAGAACATCAAATTGGTTGCTTTCATTCGGCGAGGTGTCAATGGTGAGGTCCTGTGCATGGTCCATCATGAATAGATCGTTGGTAGCGCTGTAGACATCGGCATCTACGGCAAGGCTAGGCGTTGAATTGGTTGCCAAAGAGAATAAATTGGCAACAATCTTTGATGGACGTCTCTAGCCCAATCAAAAAGATAGTCAGTGATCAATAGCAAGCCCAATGCCTTGTCCATATATGTGATGTTGCCTGTCCAGAGTTTCAAAATTCGCTACCAAATATAAGTAGGGGGGAGGGTTATGGGTAGAGCTGACCTATATAATTCGGTCCTGAGTGGCCGTCCCTTCAAGGCAAGTGCCATACACATTTCTGCATGCCCCACTTTATCACGCCGCCATAAAGTGGGTCTCCATGTTGTTGACCTGTTCTAGTAGTTAGCTAGTCCTGTTCTAATGTTGCTAGTCCTGTTCCAATGTTGCTAGTTCTCTTCCAATGTTGCTAGATCTGTTCCAATGTTGCTAGTTCTGTTCTAATGTTCCTACTCTAGTTGTTTGCCAGCCAGTGTCTGTAGAGCAAGCGGTAGAGTGAAAAGGGCAGGAGAAGAAAATAAATCTTACTGTCCGGTGTAGGGAGCACTCCATTGTAATGATTCTACAGAGGCGATTTGCAACAGATGTTTCAGCCCCCAAGGCTGTGGCGCATTTTGGTGTAGGCATCGCTTTGTTTGTCGCCTTTGGAATTGCGAGCAGACATCACCTTGTTTGTCACCTTTGGAATTGCGAGCAGACATCACCTTGTTTGTCGCCTTGGGAACTGGGAGCAGACACCACTTTGTTTGTCGCCTTGGGAATTGGGAGCAGACATCAGGCTGAAGCCACCTAGCTGAACAAAATGCTTCAGTCGGGCGGTGGGGAAGAGAATGGAGGCTGCCTTGAGCCAGGCAGAACAAGTCAGGAATTGGGCTCTACCTCGTTGATCTTCCAAAGGTGCCTCCTCTCGGTGCTGCTATCGTCTACTCTACTGCGGTGGCCAACATATCGGCGTGGATTTCTGGTCGCGCCCAACATCTGAGATGGCCTTCGTGCAATGGCCAGCGGTTGCTTTGGCCCATAGGATTATTCGAATATACCGCACGTCTCTCTGACAGCACCAGCGACGTTTTCTGCCTGCTGCTTTCATACACTCGGCCCCCTTGACCTCATGCGGGATAGACGAGTTTAAACATGTCGTTCTGGACGTAGTACGAGCCGGGGCCTGCAAACAGATCAGGAGGATGGCCATGGCGGGGGAGCATTGTTGCCAGGGCAAGCACGCACTAGGCAAGAGATTGAAGACTTGGGTGTAGTTCATGGGGTGTGGCTGATCGTCGACCTAGGCGTACGAGATGTCTTATTAGAGAACGGGCCACATGCTTGGCCGCCACGCTTGGGCCGGGTGCACAAAATGTCTTACCACGAGGGCGCCGGTGACCATGACCAAGATGCCGCCTTCGGTGTTGGAGGGCTGAGAGTCGAGGGTGTCAACGCGGTGCTGAACCTTTTGAAATGGCAGGCCCTGGACTCGCGTGAGCAGCACTCTTAGCCCGCCAGGCCGGCCACACACACCGTCAGCTTCTCGACGATGGCTTGTGTTCCGGCAACAGAATTGGTCTCGAATGTAAGCATGGAATTATCTCTCTGTGGGCGCATTAGGCAAGGACCGCATCGCTGCATCGCCGTGGCTTACGTAGAGCGCCGCCAGTTGACTGCGGTTCGAGTCGAAGGTCTGGTAGTAGAACTCGACGAACTGTTCTGCGACAAATAAGGCTCTGTCGACGCACTGGCGAGTCGAAAGCGGGGCCGGACATACTGGCGATAGTCTCGTAGTCTGACGGTGGGGGGGGCGGTGTTAGTAATGCGGCTGTTTTGGTGGGGCATCTCTAGGCGTCGCTTACTGGAAGCCATGGCGGCGACGGGGGCGACGGGGGCGGGGGCGGCGGGGGAGACGGAGGGGGTGGGAAGGAACGAGGGAGAAGCGACAATGTCTGATCAAACGGCCAAGGGGGGGCGACAGAGCCTGCAGCTTTGGAGTCGCCGGTCCAAAGGTTCGATGGAGCGAGGCGTATTTATTTCCTGCGGAGAGAGATGGGAGGACTTGGCGTGTTTGCTCTGTATGCGAGGACAGTATATTGATTCCATGGAGGAACACGACACGATGACAATAGCAGGTTGATTTACAGGAGCGCCGCGGCAGGGGCACGCTTCTGGTGTAAGGGAATAACGAGTTCTATGCCGGGATATGATGCGAGTCCAGTTCTATGCCGGGATATGATGCGAGTCCAGTTCTATGCTGGGATATGATGCGAGTTCCATGCCGGGATATGATACTAGCTAGGGGCCGCGAGGTAGATCTACACTCGTGAGATGTCGACAAGACGACGACATGATTGGTTTTTTTGCTTTTGCGGGCCCAGTATATTACATCCTAACGCCAGACGACGACATTTCCCCGAAACTCGGCTGGCACTGTCACGCAGAAGCCAACGTAAAAATCTTGGTTCAAATTCAACAGTCTGGTTATTGCCGTGCATAATCTCCGCCTGCACGGGCTTCATCCTGTCTGGCCACTGCCCGGAGAGCTACACAAACCATGCACGCTGAGTCAAAGCCGGACTAGCGAGGCTGAGCTTGGGCGACCGAGCAAGAATTCGAGAGGAATATGGACTAACCGCAAGAAGAAGCTGACCAAGCAAAGATATGGCAGAGATATCGCATATATATTCTGCTTGCACCTTACCCTCTCGCAATCGGCCATAGGATGTGGAGAACAGCGTTCCCCGTTCGCTCAACGAACTTAAGCCACATGCCGGTAGGTTAGTAGTTGGGTGGGTGACCACCAGCGAATCCCTACTGCTGATTGTTTTTTGGTTATGTTTTTGATGATGCTGACTATGGATAGGACTTGCTTGCATATATATTCTGCTGGCACCTTACCCTCTCGCAATCGGCCATAGGATATGGAGAACAGCGTTCCCCGTTCGCTCAACGAACTTAAGCCATATGCCGGTAGGTTAGTAGTTGGGTGGGTGACCACCAGCGAATCCCTACTGCTGATTGTTTTTTGGTTCTTGTTTTTGATGATGCTAACTATGGATGGGACTTGCTAGCATATAGCTGACTGTTTTTTGGTTCTTGTTTTTGATGATGCTGACTATTGATGGGACTTGCTAGCATATAGCTGACTGTTTTTTGGTTCTTGTTTTTGATGATGCTAACTATGGATGGGACTTACTCGCATATATATTCTGCTGGCACTCTGCACTCTCGCAATCGGCCATAGGATATGGAAAACAGCGTTCCCCGTTCGCTCAACGAACTTAAGCCATATGCCGGTAGGTCAGTAGTTGGGTGGGTGACCACCAGCGAATCCCTACTGCTGATTGTTTTTTGGTTCTTGTTTTTGATGATGCTAACTATGGATGGGACTTGCTAGCATATAGCTGATTGTTTTTTGGTTTTTGTTTTGTTTTGACAATGTTGACCAGGTGGCACTAGGACTAAAGAGGTCTTTTTTATATTTATATGGGACTTACTAGTATATATATTCTGCCCGTGCCCTGCTCTTTCGCAATCGGCCATAGGATGTGGAGAACAGCGTTCCCCGTTCGCTCAACGAACTTAAGCCACATGCCGGTAGGTCAGTAGTTGGGTGGGTGACCACCAGCGAATCCCTACTGCTGATTGTTTTTGGTTTTGCTTCACTTTTTGACGATGCTGACCAAGTGGCACTGGGACTGAAGAGGTTGTTGACCCCAGCGGCGATGAGTCACGGCAGCCGTCATTCAAATCGGCAATCCTACCGCTTTGAGCAGCTCTGATTCGGTGGCATGATGCAGGAACGCCAGACGCCGAAGCAAATTGATCGGGACGCGGCCGTGCCACTGGCCGGGGCTGCGGCGCGGCCATTGGCTGTGGCCCGCATAGCGGGGCAGCTTAGCCACTGCAGCCGCCGATCGGGACTTTCAACATTGCTGTGGTACCATTTTTTTTGGGCTGCTGTCCAGCAGTGCTCGCGGGCAAAGCTGCAGCACGGTCAAGGGCACTCAGAGTATTTGTGCAGCGCCGTCTCGCCTGTCCATCGCTATTGCTATTGCTGTTGTTGTTGCATTGCTTGCTTGCTTGCACCCACAGTCTTTTGGTCTCTGGTCGCTCTTGCCACGCCTTGGCCACGCCCTGATCCACCGGGAAGTCGCGCTACACCCGTCTCCGTCTCGCTCTCGCTCTCGCGCTCTCTCTCTCTCTCTCTCTCTCGCTCTCTCTCTTGCTCTCGCTCTCCCCCACCGCACATCTCATTGCAAATTACCAACGCCTCCCCGTACTGTCCCGCAGTACCGCACACAGCCACGCAGCCATCGTGTTAGCCTGAAGTCCTGTCTCTCCGTCCTCCGCACCGCCCTCCGCACCGCCCTCCACACCGCCCTCCACCATGGCCACCCGACCACACAACGTTGGCATCAAGGCCCTGGAGATCTACTTCCCGGCCCAGGTAGGGCGCTGCCCTTGCTGCCCCTCGCTGCCTCTCGCTGCCCTCGCCGCCTTGCCTTTGTCTCGGTCTAACTGCTGCAGTGCGTCGACCAAGTCGAGCTGGAAAAGTTCGATGGCGTGGCCGCGGGCAAGTACACCATTGGCCTCGGCCAGACCAAGATGTCGTTCTGCGACGACCGGGAAGACATCTACTCGATTGCGCTGACGACGCTCTCGTCGCTGATCAAGAAGTACAAGATCGATTTGCAGAACATTGGCCGTCTGGAGGTCGGCACCGAGACGATGCTGGACAAGAGCAAGAGCGTCAAGTCGGTGCTGATGCAGCTGTTTGAAGAGAGCGGCAACCACAACGTCGAGGGCATCGACACGGTCAACGCCTGCTTCGGCGGCACCAACGCCGTCTTCAATGCCATCAACTGGGTCGAGTCGTCGGCCTGGGACGGCCGAGACGCCATTGTGGTGGCGGGCGACATTGCTCTGTACAACAAGGGCAATGCCCGCCCCACTGGCGGCGCCGGCTGCGTGGCCATGCTGATCGGGCCCGACGCGCCGCTGGTCTTCGAGCCTGGCCTGCGAGGCAGCCACGTCGAGCATGCCTACGACTTTTACAAGCCCGACCTGACCAGCGAGTACCCGTACGTCGACGGCCAGTTTTCGCTGCAGTGCTATACCAAGGCCGTCGACAAGTGCTACGCGGCCTACAATGCGAGAGAAAAGGCGGTCAAGGCGCAGCAGCTCAACGGCCACGCCAACGGCCACGCCGCCGACCACGAGGCGGCCGCTGGCACGGCTGGCACGGCTGGCACGCCGCTCGACCGCTTCGACTACATGGCCTTCCACGCGCCCACGTGCAAGCTCGTGTCCAAGTCGTACGCGCGCCTGCTCTACAACGACTTCCTTGCTGACCCGCAGAATGCGGCCTTTGCTGACGTTGCCCCGGAGCTGCGCGAGCTCGAGTATCAGGCATCGCTGACTGACCGGAACGTGGAAAAGGCGTTTATGGGCCTCACCAAGAAGCGGTTTGCCGCTCGCGTGCAGCCAGCCATCCAGGTGGCCACGCAGTGCGGCAACATGTACTGCGGCAGCGTCTACGGTGGTCTTGTCGGCCTGGTCGCCAACATCGCGCCCGACACGCTGCAGGGCAAGAGACTGGGCGTCTTCAGCTACGGCAGCGGCCTGGCCAGCGCCCTGTTCAGCTTGAAGGTCGTCGGCGACACGTCCGAGATGGCCAAGCAGCTCGATCTGCATCGGCGACTCGACGCCCGCAAGGTGGTCGCGCCCCAAGTGTACGACGAGGTAAGTTTGCCCGAGTTTGCCCGAGTTTGCTAGCCCAAGCTTGGTTGCGGGACACGGTGTCTAACGTGTGCGGCCAGATGTGCTTGCTGCGAGAAAAGGCGCATCTGCAGAAGAACTTCACGCCCGCGGGCAGCATCGACGACATTGTGCCCGGCACTTACTACCTGACGGCAGTCGACGACATGTTTCGACGGAAGTACGCCGTCAAAGAGTAAGCGTCGGTGAGCCTGGCAAGGCTTTTGCCGCTGCTGCTGCTTCTGCTGCTGCTTCTGCCGCTGCTACTGCTTCTGCTGCTGCTTCTGCCGCTGCCGCTGCTGCTGCCGCTGCCGCTGCCGCTGCCGCCTTCGCACATTGGCCGTGTCCGGGGCCGTTAATCTGCTCTGCCGTACGTACTTGTATGGCTTGCGCGCTTTGTTTTGCCTGGGTGCATTTTGCATAGTTTGTTTTGCGTGTGTGTGCGTGCATTTGCATGCATTCAACTGCACTTGTTTAGAGCGTGGCACGACACCACGGAACAAATAGACTGGGGCCTGCATCACTAGGCCATCTGGCAAGCCTGTCCTCCGGCTTGTACCTGCTCAATACGTTCAAGATGCTCAGGTTCCCCAACGTTTCTCCCCCCCCACCGTACTGTGTATGGGCCGATCTCTGATTGCGGCATTCCGATCCTGGGCCCCTGCCCGTCAATCACCCTTGCATCTTGTGTCCCCAGGGCCTGGCCCCCCCACTAGGTGCGTGTTGACCCTTCTCTCTGGCCACGGCACGCTTTGGACGGACCGGCGCTTATCGGTGCACGAGCCGACAGTCTGCCTGCCGGCATTGGACAGCCCGTCCTTGGCATCGGCTCGAGTCGCCTATCCGGGCACAGCTCGGCAGGGTTGGACGATACTCCCTTGCTACGTCATGTTGGTGTCGTTGAGTAACACCTGGCGCGAACGAGAGCGCAAGCTAGGTTAAAAGTTGGGGCCCGGTCTACTTTTCTTCATTCATAAGCCTCAGTTCTCCTCACAGCTTGGTCGTAGTTTTCCTCACAGCTTCGTCGTAGTCTTCCTCACAATCCTGTGTGCTGTGTGCTGTGTGCTGTGTGCTGTGTGCTGTGTGCTGTGTGCTGTGTGCTGTGTGCTGTGTGCTGTGTGCCGTGTCTGTGTCTGTGTCGTCACCCCGCCTTGATTCCGACTCGAGTCGGACTTGTTCCCGTTATCACACCCCCGCATCGCCCCCAGTGCCCAAGGCGACTGCCACGGACACAATGTCCTCAGCAGTAGGTGAGCGTTCCTCCTCCCGTGTCCGAAGCCAGTGCGTGGACGAAGCATGACACACGCATCAAGATTCACCACTGCCCATCCGTCTTGCACAGAAGATGATGCCGGTGCAGAGAGCTGCCGGACCACTCCAAGGCACGTAACAAAGTCGAAATGCAACGGGATTAGTGATTTGACTCAGATGGACCATGGAATGGTGATTTGACTAAGATGGACCATGGCACCGAGATGTAATGGTGGCGCCCAGGCTGACTCCTGGCGGTTGAATGCAAAACAGGAAACCAGAATTCCGAATCGTCCAGACTGATCGACGGCATTCTCGGGCGCAAAGGCAAGCCAAAGGAGAATGGCTCGGCCGTCGTGACAGAGACGCCGCGGAGCAAGCCCGACTCGTCATCCGATGACGCGCAATCACAGACGACTGGGACGGCCGCCGCCGCCACCGCCGCCGCTACTGCCGCTGCTTCTGCATCGCCTCCACCGTCAGACTCCACCGCCGCTCCCAAGCCCGCCGCCGCCACCGCCGCCGCCGCCACCGCCGCCGCCGCCACCGCCACCCCAGCCATCGTGGAACCTGGGGCGGAGAAGCAGGAGGAAAGAGGCCGGGGCAAGGAATTCCAAAGCAACAGCAACCGCGCAATCGAACGCAGCGTCAGTCCCGGCACCTTGCCCGATGGCCGACACGCCAAGACCGATGGCGATAGAGGCCTCAGTTATGTGCCGCCCAACAAGCTGGGCAAGTTGGGTGCCAAGTTGGGTATGCGATGAAACATGATGATGAGCCGACGCCAATCAGCCAATCAGCCTATCTGCCTATCAGCCTATCAAAGTCAAAGCTTTACAGGGGGGAATATCTGCCGTGCCTGCAGAATACGACCGAGTATGGCGCATTACGATTTTACAACGACCAATCACCTAATGACTGCAAAAGGAGACAGAAATGCGGAAACGAGGCAGGAGCGAAGCAGTCGCCTCATTTTCGTTTCGCTTTGGCCCGGGAGGCCGCGGGGTCGCCATTTTTGAAGTGCTGTTTTTTGCTGTCCTTGTTTCAAATCAACTCCAAGAGAGCTATGTATGTTGCTGTTGTGGTGTGTGGTATATATGCGTGCGTGCGTGCGTGCGTGCGTGTGTGCGTGTGTGTGCATGCGTGTGTGTGCATGCGTGTGTGTATGCGTGATGTTTGAGAGAGATGATACATTCTATACCTTACCATACTATACCATGCCAGACATACAGTGGTTATATCTTGGGATCAATAGAGTACCTACGTAGGCAGCTGTATCACTTGTCTGGCTGGTTCTGTTCTGTCTGTCTATCCCCCTCTGTCTGTCTATCCCCCTCTGTCTGTCTATCCCCCTCTGTCTGCCCATCCCCTTCTGTCCATCTATCCATCTGGCTGTCTGGCCGTTTCACCACATGGTTGTCTAGTAGCTCGACGGCATAACCGCCAACCTGCCGCCATCCGTCACCACCACCTGCCCATTGACATACGCACCCGCCCTCGAGCACAACCACAACACCACGCCCGCCATATCACTCTCATCGCCCGTGCGCGTCGCTGGAACAACCGACCTGTCAAACGTCCCCTCGTCGTTATGCCCCCGAGTCTTGCCCTGCTTGTCGTAGATGTCCTGTGTCATCTCACTCAGATACAGCCCCGGAGCAATCACATTCACGCGGATGTCATGCGGCACCAGCACCGACGACAGCTGCTTCGTCAGGTGGATCACCCCGGCCTTGCTCGGCCCGTACGACAGGCTGCTTAGCGGCCGCCGGCTGAACCCGCCAATCGACCCCGTCGTGATGATTTGCGGTCGCGGACGCAGCGTCTCCCCGTTCCCGTCCCCCTCGCCCGGCTTCCGCTGCCGGTTGGCCTCGGCCAGCAGTGGCAGGAACGCGGCGATCGTAAAGTGCACGCCCGCCAGGTTCGTCTCGTACGTCGTCGTCAGCTCTGCCACCGACGGCGCCCACATGTTGCGCGCCAGCTCCTCGGTACTGAGGGGCGAGCCGTCGGCCGAGTTGGTCTCCACAGTCGGCCCCATGATGCCGCTGTTGGCGATGAGCACGTCCAATGCCGTCGTGCCGTCCTTTTTGATCGCCGCCACCGCCGCCTCGAGCGAGTCCTTGGACGTCACGTCCGCTTGGATCACTTTGATCACGTCCCCCGGCACCGACGATGCCGTCTTTTCAAGGCTCGCCAGGCGCCGGCCTAGGATGTACACTTTTGCCGCCCCGTTGAGTGCGAGCGAGCGCGCCATGTATGCACCGAGCCCTGCGCCGAGGACAAAGAACCGGGGTCAGATAGAGATTGTAGCGCGCCACCAAGGTGCTAACTTACCGCTGCCGCCTCCGGTAACAACGGCGGTGAGGCCATCGACGCTAAACAGCTTGCTGGCCTTGATCTTTTCATTGGCATCGTGGTTTTGAGTCATCGTGGGCTATTATAGCAGAGCTGGCGCACAACAGCCAAGGATGGAGGATCCCCCGACAAAGGTATAGATAAGGCCTTAATTATATGTGACCACACTTCTCCGCCTTACACATCTACTACCGGACTGTCGGATATGTTTCTGGCCTTTCACTTGTATTCTGATCTTAGATTCCGACGCAGAAGACCATGGATATCCCTCTTTATACGCTCTGCGTTCGGAAATTAAAGACGGATCATCGGATTTAATCCTTACTTATCAGTCATATTGACACGTCAAGTTACCACGTCATGACATCGACGACGACATCCCTTGCATGCTTGCACCTTGTGATTTGTCCATTGATGCGACTGCTCCAGGCAGTCCACTTCTTTGCAGACGAGTTCCATTTGTTTACATAAGCAAGATAGGCAATTACCCTGTGCTTGCTGGACAGGTCGACCTTTTAACTAGTTGGAGCTCATGCCTACGACTCCAAGTCACACACGCTCTTAGCAATCCTAACCTCGTGAAAAGTTCCAATGCCCGTGGCAAGAATCAAATCGCCAGGATGGAGGCAAGAATTGTTTCTTTGTCAGCACCCAGAACGCCAGTGGTGTGGGAAACCTAATACATCAAAAAGACAGGCTATCTTGTCGAACTCCGCCAAGAGTTGGCCTGTCCGAGTCTGGTGGGTCTTGTGTTCTGTCTGAATATGATTAATTATGCATACAAGAGAATGAAACCAAGTAAGCCAAAACGAGAGCGGTGCCATCCGAGGCCTCGACTCGTGACAACGTACTGATATCCCTGGCAAGTTATGTCAAATCACCCTAGAACTACGTGACACCGTCTGCGCAGCAGATAATTAGCCCCGAGCTGGATAGTTACCACCAGTTGTACAACCTCGGGCACTCTGGAGTCAGATGCCCTCACATAGGGCATTCCCTTCCTTCCATGCCCATTTGTATCGCAAGCGGTACACAGCAGCTCCGCCGGATGCCATCGTCTAGCGTTGACAGCAGGGGAGCCCAGGGAGCGTGAGAAAGTGAGCCGACGGTGAGCAGAGCTTCGAGGCCCAGTCACGTGGAAAAAGATGGCTGGCCATCTTTCCAGGACGTGGCTACGTCTCCATGCCGTAGGTTGTATTTTTAGCATCTCTCGGAAAATAACTTGGGGCGCCTCCAGCTTACAAGCGCTTGCAGCGTCGAGTGGAGTACGTTTCCGATCGCCCAGATCGGCCGCCAAGATGATGGTGTTTTAGCCACATCTCGCCGAGAATTCCACGTCAGTCTATCATGAGCTCCTTCCCCATCGCGCCTAGTTGTAGCCTTATAATGTTGGGCGGCATCGTCAACGATGAAAACACTCGCCAGCGGGGCCGCTGTGGGCGACTCATCGACTGGCCCACGTACCACGGCGCTTGCCAGCGAGCTAACATGAAACAGGAAAGATCGCAGGGAGAAACAGTCAAGGGAAACCTGCAACACTATGTTCCGCCTTGCGCGCGGCTGTTTAAAACGGCGCTTGCCAGCCAGCTAACATGAAACAGGAAAGACCACAGGGAGAAACAGTCAAGGGAAACCTGCAACACCATGTTCTGCCTTGCGCGCGGCTGTTTAAAACAAAACAAACCGCCTAGCAAGCGCTTATGGTCCCCGGTAAGTGCGAGCTGAGCGTTCAGCCTCAGCAGGCTGTCCGGATCATGGCCAGCGATCTAGGTTGGTTTCTACGCTGTCGTTTCCATTCTGTCTCCATCCTCAGCATGGCAGTACGCGCCTTCTCTTTTACAGCATCATGGTTTATTGGTCAACAAAACTGAACTTCAAAAGCAAGTTGAAGAGAATCTTCAAGAAAGGGACACCTGATCAAAGCGCCAGTCAAGCCACCAGTTTTAATGTAGGTATCTCCGCAAGTCCCAGTGCATCTATCACGTCTGGATACTGACAATAGGGCAGGGCGGTGCCTCGGATAAACGTTTCCGAAAGCCTTCTTCGCCAAACCCCAGCCCTGCAAATGCTGTCAGCCAAAGCAATGTGTCAACTACTCCTTTGACAAATCTTAGCCCTGCAAATACTGTCCACCAAAGCAATGTGTTAACGACTCCTCCCCCAAATGCTAGTCCTGCAAATACTGTCCACCAAAGCAATGTGTTAACGACTCCTCCCCCAAATGCTAGTCCTGCAAATACTGTCCACCAAAGCAATGTGTCAACAACTGCTTCGACAAATCCCAGTCCTCCAAGTGCTGCTTGTCAGAGCAACCCGTCACCAATTTCTTCACCTTGTCCCTGGTCGCCGCAAGCTCTGTGGGAAGACGCTTACAAACAGCTAAGCTGTACAGAACCGGGTCTGATTACGGAATTCGAGGAAATCTTATGCGGCAATTTTGCGTCAAACGAACAGGTACAGTCCATCGTGCAAGCACAGCTCGCCGGCCGTATTGAAGATCAGTGGGCGGTCAACGTTTTGGGCAAAGACGTCAGGATACGGAAAATGGGAGAGGATCTCATCAAGTTTTTAGTATGGAGCAAGGACCTTGTATCTACTAGCCTCAGCAGCCAACCCCATCTGGCGTTGGCATGGTCAGGAATTACAATGCTCTTACCGGTATGTGGCAGCACTTGGAATCCTCCTCCGCTAACTTTACTAGCTTGTTTTAACTCCTACTCAAGAGAGCGATGCCATGATCCAGGGTCTTGATCATCTTACCTCGACCTTGAAGCCCTACCAGATTCGGACTAAATTGCAGCGCAATACTGGAAGTGATGAATACCGTAGCGCTGTGGTCAAACTCTACTCTTGTTGCTTGGAATATCAGGCCCGAATGGCTTGTCACCTGTCCAAGAGAACTGCGACCCGTGGTGTTCTTGCACTGACTAAATCTGGGCAATGGGGTGCCCTGATACAAAAGATCGACGAGGCAGATCAAGAATGTAGCACGTACCAGACTTTGATTGACCGAGAACAAGAAGATGAGATGTGGAAGTTGCAGACAAAACACATGGAAGAGCAAGAGAAGATTCTGAAGCAGCTGTACAAATTGAAGCTTGACGATCTCAACACTCGCGAAGCTGAGCGAGAAGATGGTTTACGAGACAAGGTGATCGAGTGCCTTGTCGGGGACTACCCCGAACAGAAAGACGCCAACCCGGAGCCTGTAGAGAACACGTGCCGGTGGTTCCTTGATGATCCCCGCTTTCACAAATGGAGACGCTCTACAGCCTCGAGTTTGCTCTGGCTGTACGCAGGTGCTGGTTGCGGCAAGTCCGTTTTGTCTCGAGCGCTGATTGACGCGGACCATCTGATCCCTCCCGGCCGCGTCATGACATCTACTGTCTGTTACTTCTTCTTCAAAAACCTCGACAACCGGAATCGCGGCGCAGATGCGCTTCGGGGCATCCTGCACCAATTGTACACCCAGAAGCTACACACGAATCTCATCTCAGTTGCGTACGACGCCGCCAAACTCTATAAACAAAAGCTCGGCTCCATGTTCAACACCCTATGGGACCTGTTACTTAACACAGCACGGCATCCAGCTGCCGGAGAGATCATTTGTGTGCTTGACGCCCTGGATGAATGCCAAGCAGATGCAAGAAAGGCCTTGCTGGCCAAGCTCGTGCATTTCTTCAATGCCGCCATCAAGGACACCAACTCCCAACAACCTTGCATCAAGTTCTTGATAACCAGCCAATACAGAGAGGACATCGATCTTCGATTTGCCCTATTGGACCCTGCATCTAACTTTATCAAGTTTCCCGGTGACGATCGATCTGATCTCCTCCGTCAAGAAATCGACCTTGTCATAGACCAACGTATTCCCGAGAAGGTACCAAAGCTCAATCAGCAATCTCAACTACTCTTGGCAGAGCACTTGAAATCTATAGAACACCGGACTTACTTGTGGCTTCACCTGATACTCGAGGAGATTGAGGACAAATTCCCGAGTACTTCAACCTTGACACGGATCAAGGCGTTGATCAACGAACTCCCAAGCACCGTCAACGAGGCATACGAAGGCATCCTACACCGGAGTCCGGATCCTGAGAATGTACGTGTCATCTTGCAGATTGTTCTTGCTGCCAAGCGCGAACTGACCGTGAATGAGCTGATCGTGGCATGGCATGTTACCAGGAGCAACCAGCCTCAATCATACCAAGATCTTGATCTACCTGATGAAGGTTGTCGTGAGGGCTCTCTGCAAAGCATCTGTGGCTCCTTTATACGAATCGTCGATTCCAGGGTTATGCTGATACATGACACCGCTCGCCAGTATCTTCTGTGGCGACCGCCATTAACACGACCACTGCTGGACCAAGATAAACGCCCTGCGTCTCCGGCGGCAACATCAGTTTGGCAGCATTCCCTTCTACTGGTGGACTGTGAGCACCTGTGCGCTCAAATATGTATGACCGTACTTTACTTTGATTTCGACAGCCGCGACTTCCCTTGGACAATTATCGGTGATAATGGTAAGCTTCCGTATGGTAACTATGAAGGAACTCTTGAGAAGCACCATCTCCTTCAATATGCTTCAACAAATTGGGCCGAACACCTTCGAATATCGCAGGAAATCAGCGGCAACGATGAGATTTGTCGAGCCGCCTCTATTTGCGATTCCAAGCAGAGGCTGTTCAGTCTCTGGTTCCAAGTGTACTCCTGGTCGCAAGGCTTCCTGCAGTTCGGTAATGAGCCAAGTTTAATGGTTGCTTCATTATTAGGACTATGGCGTGTTGTGGAGCAGATGTCAGGCGACGGGGCAGATGCTAATGCAAATGGAGGATATTATGGCACTGCGCTGCAGTCGGCAGCAGCATATGGCCACGAGAAAGTGGTGGAGATACTGCTAAAGCTGGATCGATCCGCAGAGGTCAATGCTGTTGGAGGTGAGTACAGGAACGCATTACAAGCGGCATCAGCATATGGCTATGAAAAGGTGGTGGAGGTACTGCTCAGGCATAATGCAGATGTCAATGCTGAAGGAGGTTACTATGGTAATGCACTGGAGCTAGCATCGGCACGTGGTCATGAGAAAGTGGTGGAGATGTTGCTGGCCCAAGGGGCAGAGCTGAATACTCATGGAGCTGACTACTGCAATGCGCTGCAGCTAGCATCATACCATGGCCATCAGAAAGTGGTGGAGATACTGCTGGCTAAGGGGGCAGATGTACATGCTCAAGGAGGCGACCACTTTAACGCGCTGCAGGCAGCATCAGAGGGTGGCCATGAAAAACTGGTGCATATTCTGCTGGTGAAGCACAAGACCAAAGTCAATGCTGAAGGAGGTTACTATGGTAATGCACTCCAGGCTGCATCAGAGGGTGGCCATGAAATGGCTGTGCAGATACTGCTGGACCACGAGGCAGATGTCAATGCTCCAGGAGGTCACTATGGTAGTGCTCTACAGGCAGCGTCGGCGCTTGGCCATGAGAGGGTGGTGGAACTGCTGCTGCAAAAGGGGGCAAATGTTAATTTTAGAGGAGGTGAGTATGACACCGCGTTACAGGCAGCATCAGAAGGTTGCCACGAAACAGTGGTACAGATGCTATTGGACGCAGGGGCGGAGGAGTTGACAATAAGTGACGCGGGCAGCAGTATTCTACTCTTGAAGGACGAGTATTCTTCTACTTGTGAGTCCACAACTGGACTGAGGAGAATTTCGATTTAGCCTAGCAAACAATACTGTTAATCAGCGTGTACCTTTTCCAGTCCTTAAGCGGCCAAGTGTGTTGACGAGAGGGGGGTGTTAGCATTTGTGACTTGGCTCGGCATCAATATTTGGGTTAGTTACGCTCGAAAGTGTTATGCCCGGAACGCTAGTAGGCTGGAGAGTCCTATAACTCCAAAAGGGTAGGGAATTCTGCCACTCTCGGGCCTATGTGTGTGTCATTCATGACAATTGGCACCAAAGGCGCTAGGCGCTGACGGCCCTCGTCTTCGTGAGCTGTCGACGGAATCTAACGCACGATAAACAGTTGGTGTATTACTTTTATATCTGGGTATATATAGCACTACAGTATCGTACTGATTTTGCCTTGCGATCCAGAATGGTTCATCATCTCGTCGAGATTAGAGACTTGTGGCCAGCACGCGTCGTCCCAAAGCAATGCCAAATTGACATACCAAACCCCACCAGGCTATGCAACAAAACGATCAAACAATATCCATGTAGGTACAGATTGTCAAGCCCAGGACCGAGATGCACGCAAGTGTCTGATCACCCCCTCCGCTTGCTGCCTCCGCCCTCCCTCTTGTGCCAGGGATCTGAGGGCCAGACCCAGCCGCGGACGGTGCGAGCCTCTCGCTTCTCTCCCGTCTGAGGTTCGGGGATCCGCTTGTCCTTCCCATCCTTGCCCTGGTCCTCTTCGGGCACGTCACAGCCATGCCAGATACGCTGGCGCGTGAGGGCACCAGAAGCTCCAACATCCATGAATGAGGACAGCTGGCCTGGCAGTGGTGTCTCCTTGCTGAGCATCAGCATGAAGTATAGAGCCAAAGAAGCCGTCATGGGCACTTTGAAGTCCTCGTCACCAAGCCCACCCTCAGGCATGAAGGTCTTGGTGGCAATAGGCTCTGCGAGCTCAAGGTAGCCAAAGTATGGCTGACCGCGCTCATCAGAGCCCGCACGCACACAGAGCAGCTCGATTTCAGTGATAATGAAGCCATAGCGGCAAGAATGGTCACGCATGCATTTCTGTAGATGCGCGAGGCCCCTGAGATATTTGACTTTGCTCGGTGCCCCTTCCCGATACATGCCCGAGTTCCATTTATCAAAGGACTTGCACACTCCGACCATGCGACCACGCGGCAGACCTGTCAATGTACGGTCCGAGTCTGTAGGGTGATTAGCCAAAAAGGTGGGCGCCGAAGCCGTATTTGTGATTTTTGAGAGCGGAGCCGGGTACAGATGAATCGAGTTGTGACCAAGGGAGAGCTGGGTACCAAGATTGCAGCGTGGAAAGTAGGTGGTAGTGATGTGCTTGACTAGTTCTGGCTCTGAGGCTGGAGAAAGGGTTGGTAAGTGTGATCCCGATTGATGAACCGATGGAAAGGTGGAAGAGGCATGCTGGAATAGCAGCAGGGTGAGCAAGTCAGGCATAGAGGAGAAGGTGTCCATGTTAAACTCGGTCCAAGGACGCAAGTTGCGGATGTCCCACCAGAAATGGGACGACATTCCACGGCCAGGAGCGGAGGAGAGATTGCGTACAAGATTCATGGCTGGGGTGGGTTGGGTGAGGTAAGTGATCAAAGAGGATGTCTCTATAGGTGGCTGCGAAGCAAGCGTCGCCAGCGCCGGCTGGACGATGGGTGGGGAAGGAGACAACGAGATCGGCCTGGACAGCACGTCTATGGTAGCGGGCATGTCAAATGTCGCTTCAAGATTGATCACAGGGGGCTCCATCATGGCCGAGTTATTTTGGTAGCAGAAGTAATCTTCAGGGAACGTGGCGGGCGATGGCATTTGTTGTTGCTGCTGCTGCATTTGGTAGGACGGCATTTGACGATAGGTTGGGTATCCAAAGCGTGATAGTACTGTACTATCAACACTGGAAGCCGAGCCATGGCGAGAATGAACCTTCTTGGTGCGGTGCAGATGGGCATACTGCAAGCCCGGCGATGGAGTTGGAGCCAGAGAAGTGGCACGTGAGAGTGGCGCATTGGAAATGGGCGACATCAAATTAGTACTCTCAACGGGCTCGGTGGCACATCGGTAGGATGGGGGGCGTTGGCTAGCCCGGCCAAAGGAGTGGATGCTGTTGGTGGATGAGCCTCTCCGGTGGCCGCCCCTGGACTGACCAGCAGCCGATGGGTCAAGACTTGAGTCCTGCGTCCTGATCTTGGGTAAGAGAACGGGTCCATTTTGGCGAAGGATGGGCGAGCGACTAGATGAGGTACTAATGGTGACAACAGACTCGGGTGAGGTGTCGGTAGCCGTGGAATTGGTGTAGTATGACGAGGCACTAGAGTAATTCCGCGAGTGTGCTTGCTGTCCAGCAGCGCCCCCCGGGGGAGTGATGGGTCTATAGGAGTATGGGGCCAAGGACATGCTGGCTCTCATGGTTAGTGGCTGTGTGCATGGCCGTGCCTGGTGACGACGTACATGGGGGCGAGTGTGTGGTATGAAGACCTGCTTCAAGACAGCTTGGGGGCGTGATGAACAAAGGAAAGCAGGACAGAAACAGAAAGGAAATACCAATGAAATATGGAAAACCTTAGACTGTCAGTGCAGAGCAAGAGAAACGAAAGGCTCTGAGCTGCTGAGGGAGAGGAGAGATGTATAAATGCTGAGGTGGTTGCGAACGAGTCCAGCGTGCATTAAAGCCAACGAAAGAGGGAGTAAGAAAGTCCGATGAAACATGGATCCAAAGTTCGATATAAACACGTCTATCTGGAAATGGCCGGAGCGCGGTCGGGACATTAGTGAGAGTAGGAGACCTGGTGGCAAGAATGACGCGCGCCTCCAGCGTGTCGTCGTGCCTATTCTGGGGCCGCGCGACAGCAGAAATATGTAACAGGCGACGATGAGATGGTAATTGGAACAAGACAAATCTCTGCCGGCGCTTGTCTGGTCGTCGGATGGCGTGAGCCAGGACAAGTCGGATCTTGCTTTCTCACCACAAAGCACCGAGAATAGCATGAAGCTGGGTCAGCGACACGCGACACACGAAAGGAAGAGGCTCAAAATAGGCGGTAGCAATTGCTTGGACGTGGACGAGCAACCCGGCGCGTAGAGGAGATTGTTCATTGCTGTCGAAGCGCGCTGCATGAGCGCTGCCTCGAACATGGTTGAGAAGTGTTTCAGAAAGGAGGCTTGGCTAGCCTGATTGGCGCCCGCGACGTGGCAGTGCAGCTGTGGCCCCGCGCACATTGCCCCCACCACGGTGTCGCTCCTCACGCCTCAACACCACCATAACGCGACTTGGACACTGCTAAACGCGAAAAGATCACGAAGATCACATGCGTGAGTCACCGTTCTGCTTGCCTGCTGTCCTCCCAACCCCCTCGTCTGCATTGCGGGATGCACGCTGTTGCAGTGTGCATGCATAGCTAGATCAAGTCTATGCATCGTAAGTTCGAGAACAGTGACAAATAAGTGGCCGTTGTGGTTGCCCAAAGCCGAGTATGTATGTGTTTCAGGTGTGTTGAAGGACTTCTGATCCAGGTGTTCGGAGTGGTCGGTACACTAACTAGCAGTATGAAGGCCGGAGGAGCCTTCGGGATTACGCAGCTGGTCTTGCAGATGGATTACTATGTGTATTCTGCATCACCTGAGTAGTTTCTGTCAACAGGACAGAGGAGCTGGGGAGCAATGCAACAAGATGAGGTCCTTTGGCATTTTTTTCTTTGCGGAGATCGGCTTTCGGCAGTGCGCCTTAACGGGTCTGTTCTTCAGACCATTAGCAGAGTGCTGGTGCTCAAAGTACGCTTTCTCAGGGACAGACAGGGATCACGGCCACGGGCTTCTCTACCAGAGACTGAGGCCATCCCGATCGGGATCGCCTCACAATGCGCCTCATGGCAACACGCTCTAGCCCGTGCTGGCATCGTGGCTCGAAAGATAGATAGTCTGTGGACGCCATGGCCACCAAAGTAGCCTCGACGAGCCCGATGGAGTGGCTGGCCAATAGCTCTTTCTCCCACTTGGGTCGATAGCAAGACCCAGCCGGGAGATGAGCAGCCGTAACAGCCGTAGCAGCCGTAGCAGCCGTAGCAGCCGTAGCAGCCGTAGCAGCCGCAGCAGCCGTGGTGGGTGCATCCAGTCATCTGCTTTGGATGCACTGTGCACACAATCATCATATCTATGCACCCACAAGGAGAGTTTGTGTAGACGCTCAGCCCGGCATAGAGTTAATAATTGTTAATTACATCTACGGTGGTTGAGAAGCGCACATTGCTAGACTGTAGCTGAGGACATCGGGAGGGGGGGGGGGGGGGGGCTTGGGCGCCGCCCTGACAGGCTTAGCTACACCACTTGAGTTACGACAGTGTACCAATTCTGCCCCTCTGCGAACCAGGATCGGACGGCCCACAGGCTATAGTTCTGTACCGTACAAAGCTCAACCCCCTGAGCAAGCCGATTGTTTAGGCTTTGGCTTTCGCTTCGATGCAAAAAGTTGATTACGCATGAGTGTGTCTCATCCACAGTTACTCGGAGTACACGGCCACGGCAACCTAGTTTAGGAATCAGAGCAGCGACCCAGACTATGGTCTGGTGGCTTTTCTGATTCTTCTCTGCCCATCGCAAGCACCGGCTTACGCGCGCTCCCAATACAGTATTACAGGGGGGGTGGTTGTGCCACACCATGGCCAAATTTCCCCACTGTGGTACCTTTGCGTACCATCGAAAAAGGTATCCCGCGGCACGAAGTCTGCTGCAGCTCAATCTCGCGACTGCTCCGAAAAGAGCGCCAGGTGCAGGGTAGTCCTACAACGCCCATCTGCTTAGCACGGCCCAGACACCGGCACCCCTGGCCGGCCCCTGGCCGGAGCCTTACCAAGCGTCGCCATCCCCTGGCCCGGATCCGCCACCATTTAACCACTCGCCTCAGTCCATTTGGCTTCTGGTGCCTCCGCTCTTGTTTCAGCCGTTCCATCACCTCGGTCTGTCCAACCATGGGCGCCGCCTGGACCCCGATCGAGCACGCCCGCTCACGCCCCGGTCTTGGACCCCTGTACCTTGGGACTCAGCTACATTGAAAGCGTGTCTCCTTCGCTTCAATCCGCCAGGCCTGACATCTTGATGAATCCCTTAGCCAACTCTTAGCAAACTCCTGGCCCAACGTCCTTCGTTCGGTCTTTTCTCACTCTTAGCTCCCTCGGTTCGACAGCTCCTGGAGCGTCCCAGCGGTCCATCTCTCCTTCCCGCCTCTGCTCCTGCAGCTCTGGTCCCAGATCTATCCGCATTTGACACTCGCGATCAGTTGGAACTCAGGAGCGGATGCTGGCAGTGTCTGAGTGAGCAACGCGGCGAAAGCATGGCTCCTTCAATGAAAGGCCATACGTCCCTCACCTCAGTTGTGCGCCCCGGCACCCGGGATACCAACCCTTCCACTACACGGGAGCAAGCGGTCGACAATGCCATTGTTCCCAGCCGCACCTCGTCGCTCCATTCCCGCATCACACAGCCCATGCCCTCAACACTGGCCAAGGCCAACAATCGGCCAACCCCAAAGACACTGACCCATGCTTACATGGTATGTGGTGTCGGACGAGAGCCCTCGCAATGGGTCAAGGCGCCAGCACCATCCCACGGTAAGATCCAGCACATGAAGGGAGCCGTGGGCCAGTTCTGGCTCCCCGAGATTCTGGGCAGCAGCCCACGACTGGAATCAGACAACGAGATCGCAAGAGCTCTCCATGGCGCCATGAGGGTGAGAAGAAGAATTGCCACGGTCCAAGGAGAGGGGACATTGCTGACCGTTGCCAGGCCTGCTTTCCACTTGATGTCGAGATCTGTACAGGCCGCAATCAGCCGCATTGCGTTCACCACTCGTTCGTCTTGCAGCAGGACTCACAGCACACCTTGTACGGCATTGCCCTTCGAGTTTGGTCGAGGGCAGACGACAAGCGCGCTGAAACGATTCGCGAGTTGCGCCGCAAGACCGAGTCGGATTACCGGGACATTGCCGATGAAACGTACTGGATCCCCTACTGTTTGAGCTTCTTGTCGCGCTACCCGCTCTACAACTTGCTTGGCGACTACTTGCGCGGCATGTGGATCCATTGGAACAAAGCGACCAACCTGTTCCACGCTGAGGAAGTCTCGCGTATTCTCAGCTTCCCGGCTCCGCGACTCAACGATCTCGTGCGCATTGACATGAAGGACTATGCCCTCTGCTACCAGTTCCCGTCTTCGCCGACCGGCTTCCAGAACTTTGCCATGTGGCCCCTGTTTAGTTGCTTGACCATCCCAAACATTGTCGGTGTCATCGAAGCCGCCGTCTCGCCAACACGACGAATCATTCTCACTTCACACCACGCTGCCATGCTCACCATCGCTGCCGAGACCATCCGATTCTGCGTGCGGGTGTACGAATGGAGCGGCCTGTATGTCCCGGTCGTCCACGCCCGTAACGCGGGTGAAATGGTCCAGGAACCGGGCCCCTACATTCTCGGCATCACCACTGAATGCCGTTCCCTCTTTACCCCCCCGAGGGATGCTCTCCTTGTCGACCTCGACCGCAATCTCGTCATCACCGACCACCCCCCGGCCATTCTCACCTCCAAGCAGCGTCAGAAGATGATCAATCGTCTGGCCCAATCCCTCAACCATGATGTTGAGATCACAGGCGTGCCGCCGCATCTGAAGTCTGCGTATGGCGGTGGCAAGCTTGTCCCTGCCGGCTCTATCATCGTGCTGCGTGGCGAAGTCGAGTCTGTCCAAGACCCGTCCTGGTGGAACCAAGATGCCGTCATGAGCGTCATGGACCACATGTGCGAGAAATTGGGCCGCAATACTGGCATCAAAGCTGTCTTTGGTGGCGCCACCAAGAAGCCACTCATGACCAAGATCTCGATGCGACACATGAACGAAATCGTCCGCGAGCGTAACCAGTACTCGCGTGATGCACTTGAGGCCTGGCAAGACTTTATCAACCTCAAGCTCCGCATGGACACCGAGCTCCAGAAAGTGGCCAAGCAGAACAACCACCTGATGCAGGAGGTCGAGACGTGGAAGCTGCAATTCAGCAAGTTCCAGGCCTTTGTCGAGCAGCTCAACAAAGAGCTTGCAGAGTTGCGCGTCAAGATCGAATCGTACAAGCGGGAAAACCGCCGTCTCACAGGTCTCATCGACCAGCAGAAGGACGACGCCACCAGGCTCGGCCTCCGTCTCACTGGCACAGAGCGACAGCGCGACAATGCCCTGGAAGCGCTGGTGCTGCAGCAGGGCATTGCCGAGGATCTCGAGAAGGAACGCGCTCGCAATCGCAAGGAGATCTCGGCCCTGCAACACACCAACGCCACCCTCGAGCGCCAGCGCAACGAGGCCCAGAGCGTGCTTCTGCATCTCCGCAACCTGATTACCGGCCAGACGCACCACATGGAGCACATTGTGCGCACCATGGACAGCACCGCAGAACTGTCACAGTACCTCGATGCGGGTTACGAAGACGACGAGGAGCTGGACGACGAAGTCGCCGATGGCGAAGCCCGTGCTCTCAGGTCGCCCACCGTGCGTGCCGGAACAGCTACCAGCATTGATGGCCAAGATGTCTCTCCTGACATGGAGGACAAGCTGCTGTCGAACGTCAAGCGCACCTCCAAGCGCTACTCTACACTGTCCGATGTCGCCGACAATCATCTGCGTGAGAAGACAGATGCCATTGCCGACATCATCCGGAGTATTTCAGAGCAATGCGCTGCCGCCGTCGAAGGGCTGCAACTTGCCAACGACGCAGCTGAGACTGACGAGGAGGAGAATGGCGTGGCCGCTGCTCATGCAGCAGCAGCAGAGGAAGAAGAAGAAGAGGAGGAGGAGGAGGAGGAAACCCACGTCACAGGCGAAGCCACCTCCATCGGTGGACACAGCCGCGAAAGCTCCAACACACTCTCGGTTGATGCCTCGCGGGTAGATTATTCGAGTACCGGCCGCGGCCACTTGACGCCGACCAGCGAGAACAGCTCCACGCCACCAACTCCCGATCTCGTTCATCAACGCTCCAGTACCGCCCTGTCCATGGCCTCGACTGCCCCCACCAACTACACAGCCCGCGAATCGCTCAACCAGAACACGGGGAGAAATGACCGAACCAAGATCGTCGGCGAAGACGCCGATGCTGCCCACGCCAACAGCGGCAGCATAAATGGTGACGCAGTCGACATCACCGGCAAGAATCTGGTTGCAAGTCCCACTGGTACTGGACGCAGTGGTGGTGTTTTGTCCCGGGTTGTGGAGCTTGAACGGTAAACAAAGGGGAGGAAGTATACCTCCGATTGTGTACAACCACGCAACACACAGCCATCTTGAATACCGATGCCACAGACGAGGACAAAACCCCGCGTCTACATCGCGACTCTGCCACCCCACCGCTGGCCGCAGTAGCCTCCAATGCACCCTCGAGGGAGCAAGAAACGAAGCACTGGTGTGATCTGGCGAGCATATGTCACTACTCACCTTATTTTGTTCTTTTCCCTCTCGGATATTTGGTAATCATTCATCTTGATTCATGAGACAGTTTGACATGGGGGAAAAGGATAGGTCGGACTAAAGGGCGGGACTCTGTTTTATTATTTCTTCACTTTCCGTTGTTGTTGTTTTGTAATTATCCCTTCCCCCGACTTTCTGTCCTGAATGAGACTCAATTGAACTTTTTGCAAATGTCACGACTGCTTCTTGTTTGCTTTGTTAATTTTTCGTTTTTCGGAAATAAAACCAAAAAAACAGATATCCTAGGATCGCAATGCAGTGGTAGTTGTTGCTGCTTAGCTAATACTCAATGATTTCCTGCAGCCGTAGCTTAGCAGTATCCCTGCCAGCTATAGTTTCTTTTTCTCCTTTTTGGCTTGCTTCAACCAAGCAGAATCTATTCTGCCTCCAACTCACACCACCACGACTGCTCTCTCCTCTCACACCCCTCTCATGCGGGCACTATCTCTCTTTTCCATCGGATCAGTGAAATACATAAACACCCCCCCCGCGGTCCACACTAACCACGCATCCATATGGCCTCCTCAGCACCACCACGTCAGTAATACCGTCCATGTGAGTCTTGAGTAGTTGCGCCGTGACATTGCTGATGATAGTGTTGCGCATTGGTTTATTGCTGCTGCTATTGGCTTTTGCACTGTGGCTGCTAGAACGAGCTGAGGCTGGCTTGTCGGCTGCACTGGGGCTTTTCACGGTCTTGCCGGATGAGGACGGTGCTGCAGCGCGGCGGGGCTTTGTAGGAGTGGATTTGGGGGTGCTGCCCTTGGCAATGCTGGTGTCAGAAGTTACGGTGCTGCTGGCAGGTGTCTCTTGGACAAGCTGGACTTGCCCGCCGAGGTTGAGCGTGAGAGGGTGGGACACGACGTATTTGGGCTGCCAGGGTCTGGAGCTCTCTTCAGACATGATGGAAGGCCCGGAGATGACAAAGGACTGTTCGGGGTAGGAGAGATCCCAGTAGCGGAGGTGTAGGTCGGAAGAGCCGGTGATGAGGATGGGGTGTTTGTTTCCTGTTGAGGTGTAGGACGTCAAGGGGAAGAGCGCTGGCGTGGAGAGCGCTGGCGGTGGCTGTGGGAGGAGGGAGGAGGAGGGGGAGGAGGGGGAGGGGGAGCGGGGGGTGCTTCTCCTGGTCGGTGTTGCGCTTGTGTTCTTCTGTGGACTTGACACGATTTCATCTCCTGGCTGTAGTTGTGGCCGCAAATTCGGCTCAAGGATATTTGGGTCGCTGATAACGTCGTTTGCGAAACGGGCGATCAGCTTCTCCGGTGACTCATCATCGGGGTTCCAGCCTTCGTACAGCTTATCTACACCGCCCGGTATCTTAAATGTGTCGGGTCGTAGAACTTCGCGGCAGACCATTCGTTCGATGTCCCAGACGCTGATTTCACCTGCCGAGGATGCCATGATCCACTTGCCATGCCCTTTGAAGGGATCAATGCATAGTGCGTCAATGCGGGCACTTGACTGAATACCGAAAGACCGTAGATGTAGTTTGAAACGGAGATCCCAAAGGGAGAGGATGCCCTGGGAGGTACCGACAAGGAGCCATTGCTGCTTTTTATCGACGACGAAAGTTGTGATCGAACCATGATGTGGCGGTGAGGATAGCGAGTGCACAATGCTCATGTTTTTGAGATCAATCAGGAGGATGCGCGAAGCGCTTGTAGCAACAATAAGGATCGATTGCGATGTGGCTGTGCGGTAGTGGTGGACATGTACTGCATGCTCTGGGTGTGTACTGTTGGACCAGCTTGCACTCGTATCCGGAATGGTGTAGTCGCGGACCAGTGTCGGCTTGCCGTACTTGGTGTCTGCACTGCCATCGACTGACTTGTACTCGACCCGGACAGCATGTATGCTCCCATCATCTGCACCGCTGATGAAGGTGTGGGTGTTCTCGACAAAGCACAGAGCCTTCACCTTGGTGCCCGGTGCGTGGCGGTGCGTTTGTCTAGAACGGGGTGCGAAATTTTTCTCTAGGCGTAGAGTATCCCATACCTTGCATGTACCGTCGTCTGAAGCAGTCACAAAGAATGCATGATCCGGAGCCACACAGACTCGGTTGATGGCCCCCGTGTGCTCGGCAAATTGAGCCAGGAGTTGTCCCAGGGGTCGCCATTCCTTGTAATTCGTCCGTTCACGGTTGCTGCCGTTGCTGGGGACCACGGCCGCATCAGCTGCGCTGCGTATGGGCAGTGTCGGGTCAACGGATAGTCTTGCCCGTCCAAAATCATACTCGTCAATGGGGTAATTCTCAGCAAAGTGGGTGTTGAGTAACCGAAGAACATTTGCATCGTTGCCAGTGTACGAGTGACTCGGTACATAGACGGGCGGCTTGACCTCTCGGAAGATTGGAGACCTGGACCGGGACTTTGCTGCTGCATCAGCTGTTAATGACAATGCCGAAGGCCCAGTTGTGCTATGGTGATTGAGGGCAGCATCGAGCCGACCAAATGCGATATCTGTGGTCGTTGAGATCTCTGGTCCAGCCTTGCCAGTGTCGGTCCTGCCCAGCAGACTCATGGCACTCTTCCGGTGGCGTAATTCAAGCTTTCCCTTACGGAGTGAAAGCCTATCAAGCTCGCCAGGCGAAGAGCGGCCGTGGACGGAGAGGTCCCGTGACGCGAGTGACGACGGCCCGGTGTCTTGGGCCGCCATTCTCAGGCTTGTTACATCCGACTGCACGCTGTCTGTGCGTCCTCTGATGTCAATGGGTTCTGCTGGATTGACGGTAGACCGTCTCGACGGTGATCCGGCAGCCGTTGTTGAGGCGTCGAGCAGCGCATCGGCAAGAGAGTGTCTCTCCACTTTGGCAGCGCTAGACGGTCGTATTCTAGGCCTGCTTTTGATCTCCCGGACAGACTCTTGAAAGTCGAACAGCACATTTTGCGGGGTTACATGGATCTGATGCAGCGGCATAATTTTGTTGAGCATCATCTGCCGTTTACCGCCTTCATCACCGGGTTTGTCGGCTGCTATCTTCAGGATATATTCTCGGAGAGCAAGCAGCTTCAGTTCATCTTCGGGATGCATGCCGAGATTCCGCAGAGTCTCTAGAGATCCTTGATCGTCTCGATCCTTCTGCGAAGGTGGGATCCGCGTTAGAATGCGCCTAGGAGGGATGTTTTGACCAGACTCAGGGTCGGAGAGCATGAATGAGCCATCACGACTAGCAGCGGTCCAGAAGACGCTTCTGGGCCTTTGAGAGGCCCAGTGCATGGCTGAATTATACACAGATCTTGGCAACGGTCTCTTCAGGTGGTCGAGAATTTGCTCCTCTGTGACGTCGAGGAGAGGTGTCTTGAGGAAAGGCTGAATGATTGGTGCCATGATACAGTACTTGTCGGCCTTTGAAGCATACTTGGCACAGTTCACAATGAACTGAACGGCGCTCTCGCGGATCCAAATGCTAGGATGTATGACGAAGCGTGCTGCCATGCCCACAAGCTCCCAGGTCGTTGATCTTTGCAGCAGGCCCAGATCTGCCATCCTCGCAAACGACCGGAAGACGGTCTCGACTACAAATCCTTCTGGGTCGGTCAAGGACCCTACCATGATTGGCAAAATGAACTTTTCCAGACTAGATGTGCCGACATACGAGGCCACGCCGACAAGGGCATCAAAGAAAGAGCATCTCAACATCCAATCCTTCTCGTTGAGATAGGTGTTGAGATGTGTCAGGATCACCTCGCTTGACTTGGGGCTTCCAAAGAAGACGCACAGTCGAGAGACAGAGGCCAACAGAGCTCTTTTGACCGAAACATCTTCATCGGTCATCAAGGCGACAGTGGCTTCTTCAAAATGCTTGATGAGCTCCTCTTTGCTGGGGCCGTACAGAGCGTGGAATGATGCAGCCGGTGCCCAGTCGTTATTGCTGAGTGTCGAAAGTCTATCATCTCCCATCATGGCTTGAACGATGTCAAGCAGTCGGTTGGAGGTTAGTGCTAAAGATGCCAAGCACGAGGCGTAGGCCGCCCTGACAAGAGGACTTGCAGCATTCGGCGGAGGCTGCACGAAGGGCTTCAGGCGCGGAAATACGTACTCCGGGATGATAAATGCGTTGATGGGAGAGACAGTCTGAACCATTTCGAAGACATCTGTCAGTGCACGGATGGCAGTTGCTTGCACGGTGTCTGAGGTGTCGTTGAGCATGATGACGATGTAAGGAACGATGCGGTCGAGCAGCGCTTCATCTGGCAGCCGGCGAGCAAAAGAAACGAGGAGCTCACAGGCCTTCAATCTGGAGGCGGCCTTGGTGCAATTCCGCAGACTTGATGAAATGACGGTTAGGAACAAGAGAGTACCATCATACTGGTCGATGGCCTGGATTTGAGACTTGGCATGTCTTTGAGATGGCCTTGGATTCCCCGACGTTTTGCTGCCGTCTGTTTGATTGGTGGGCTGGACATGGCCAAGAAGAGAGGAGATTTTGTCCAAGTCCTGGTATACGCGATCAATTTTGTCATCTGAGTCAGCCAGCGTTCCGACTTCCAGACCATTCGGCTGCTGCGACTTGGATGGCAAGGTCAAGTCGAGGATATACTGGTGCAGAAAACTGTCAAAGTAATCGGGGAAGATCTTGTGCTTGTAAAATGACAGGTGCTGTTCAGCGTTGTATCTCTTCTCAGGAACGAGATCGATCATGTTGAGGATCATGGCGCGGAGGTCGGCATCCTCGAGCCTGCTCAAAAGGGTGATGTCTGGACTGTAGTCTCCTGCTTTATATCTGAAGATTTGACTCAGGGAGAAGATGGGCTCCTCCAGAAAGATCTCAGCAATCACACAGCCAGCGCTGAACATGTCCATTGCCCAATTGAGCTCGTCGTCTGAGCCGTCGTCCGCACTGGCGGTAAAACGCTCGGGGGCAATGTAGCAAGTGCGCCTGCCCGAGGTGTCGAAGTAAAAGGCAAAATCGGCCGGGTTGTCCTCTGGCAGGGTGGTGGGCTTGAACGAAGAAGAAAAGTCGGTGAGATACAGCCAATTCCAGGACGTGACCAAGAGATTCTCAGTCTTGATGTCGCCGTGGTAGACTTCCTGGGCGTGGCAGTCTCGGAGCGCACACAGCAATTGATAGGCTAGCCATTTCTTCTCGATGTCTTCTAGGAAGGGCCGCGTGCTGAGCCGGTCGTAGACGGAGCTGTAGATGTACTGTCGCACCAGGAAGCCCCCACTACCAACTTCAACGATGCGCTGATAACCTATGGCATTTGGGATCTGAGTCAAGGTATTTCTCTCCTTGGTGATCTGCTTGACATAGCCGCTTACGTCAAATGTCGGATACGGCTTCATGACGGCCTTGACAAAGACGAAGCCACGCTCACTGCGCGCCCGCACACTTTTCATAAACCTTGCAGATGCCAGTGTCTTGTCGTAGACCAGGTCAGCCAGCTCGGGAACGTCGATAGTGGCCGACGCTGCCGAGAGCGTGGTCATGGAGTAGCCCTGACCCATGGTTCCAGCGCCTACGGAACCGGGCGATCTCAACCCACCCGGGCCTCTGGTGATATGCTAGATGTTACGAAGCAAGAGGGTGATTCCAATTAGGTTCGGATCTTAGGAGAGAACGGAGCACCGTGTGCTAGACATGCCTTGCTGCAGCCTGCATAAACAGGTCACTTGTAAGAGGAGGGCGACATCACCCCGGTTCGACAGCACTGGGAGGCTTCCGGGTTCACACTTTGCTAGACTACTACCCTGGCTGTACAGTGCACTCCTCTCTCGCAGCATGCAGTCCTGAGCCTCCGGAGCCGATTACCCATGCATCAATCACGTCGTGTACTACTCTGAGCACGCGGCCCCAGGGTGAACGCGTGCACGTGACTCTGGCATATCACGCCAATAGACACTAGCGGGGGTGGGTCCACTTTTAGCCGTCTTGGCGCCAGGCGCTCCAATTTTGAGTCAAGCCTCGCATGAAGAACCATGTCGCGTGTCGTCAGCGAGGCAAGCAACGGGCAGAAACCTGCAAATAGTCAGATTGTAAGGTGAGCTGCGTCTGGCAGACTCTTGAAACCTGCGTCTGTTAGGGCCAAGGGCCAGGCTGGTGGTGTTTGGGAGGGTCCACGCGGAATGAACGTCAACGTCGACAACAGCGTGAATCCAACGCTTCGCTTTGAGAAGCAGCACCCGACTGGTTCGGGAAGCACAGGACGGAGACGCCGGACGGGTACGATGAAATAGGGCCAGACGCATTTGTGCCTCGTCTATCAACGGCACCAGCACATGCCGCCATGTCGGACAATGGCAGTAGCGTCTCCAGACGCTCCTCCTCACAGACATCGCGGGCGTCGTCCGAGAGCAAGAGGGCAAAGACATTGCGGGCCAATCCCAGACGAGCACTCTCCAAGGCGTCATCGTCGTCTCTATGCCAAGTGGACCCGTCACTAACCTCGTTTCCGTCATTCTCGCCCGAGCTCGACACACGGCAGTCGCGCGAGGGGGAGGAACTGCCCAAAGTGGCCAGGACGATCTCGCAGAAGGCACGAGACCGAAAAGCAACGCTCGCAGGGCTGACCAGTGCCTCACCGGCGCTGGACAAGCAGACTGCGCTCTTCGACGACTCTCCGCGCTCCTCCCTCGATCTGCCCGGCTCACTGCACTTGGCCAGTGATGTGCACATCGAGCGACTTGTGGCCAAGAACGGCGCAGTGAAGCTGCTCCGACAGTATGCCAAGGACTTGGCACTGAGAGATGCCGAGCTGTCTGCACTTAGGGTGCGTGCTGATACTCGCGAGCGGGAGCTGAAACGGCTGTTGCGAGGGGCCGACGTGTCCAGCGCCGAGATTGAGAAGCGCCTGCTCAAGTTGGAACATGGCAATGACGGTGAGCACGCGGCCAGCAGGGCCACGCTCGATGGGCTCATGAAAGAGGCAATTACGACCCAGATGGCCTCCGGTCCGCCGGTGATAGGCGCGGAGATAGAGCTGCCCAGCTCGCCGGCTATAGAGCAGTTCTCTCCCCAAAGTCAAAAGAGCTCTGCCAAATTCGACTTTTCCAAGGCCAACACTATTGTGAGCAGAGGCTCCAGCCGGGCTAACAGCATTCTAAGCGAGACAAGCCAAGACTTGGATGCGACGCTGCGGCCGCCAGCGAGCAACTCCCATGGCAACTCCAGCAAGGGCTTCAATCTGCAGAACATTTTCACTCCGCCAGCACAGAGTTCGAGCTATTTTATTGGAGGCACTCGCACTTTGAAGAAGCAGAAGGCGGCCGATGAAATCAGCGTTCGGTCGAATCAGTCAACCAAGTCATTCACCTCTTGGACCCAGATCTTCGGAGCAAAGAACCAGACGACCCGTACGCGGGCTGCCTCTCTGGAGCAAGGCAAAACCACCAGATCACCAAGCGAGGCAGAGTCTGCTCTTGCCAAATTGACCAAGACTAGGACAAACCCCCAGTCCAATGCTCAACAATCTGCAACCGGCACAGTCAAGCAACGGCCAGCAAACGGCCGACGACCGACGCCTGCCAGACTGTCGGTGAGCCCCAATCACAGCCACAAAGAGTCAAATTCGAGTATTGTCCCTTTGACTGTCGAGATGGACAGTGTACTGGAGCCTGAAAGCCTGCCACCAACAATGACGTCACGTTTTGCCAATCCAAATGGCCTCCTTGTCGACCGATTCGGTTTCATCTACGACCAGAGACGCCGGAAACGAGACGCCTTGCAGGTGTCCAAGCAGAAGCGTAGCAAAGCCAGCGGCTCTTCTAGTATCAGAGGTCTGAGTGTATCATCGCCCATGGATGTTGATAGAGCGCCCACTCCCGTGTCGATTGATGATGAGGCTGGCAAAAAGGCATGGCAGGACTATCTAAAGCCCGTCGTCAACGCCTACACCAGTCGGCCAAAGGAGTTGCTTTCTCACACGCCCGCTGCGAGCGCTATTGTGACGGTCAGCACGGCAGACGCAACTGGCACCATCACCCCTCCACGTCCCCGTGAGGTACCCGCGGCCGTGCCGGCCTCAGGCCTGGACTTGCTTCCAACAAGTGCATCGATGAGCGACCCACAACCCACCCGCATTGTGGCTGCGTCAATTGATCCTGGCCAAGACGGTGGTGATGCGAGTGAGAATGAATCCGGGTCCTCAAAAATGCTTCTCGACCAGCTGAATGAGCTACATGACACGCTCCAGGCTGAAAGAATGACTAAATGGAATGACTTTCTACGCAAGGTGAGAGCCGAAAGGGCAAGCAGCGCAGACCCAGCCTCTAAGAATGTGCCGGAAGCCGATCTGTTGGAAGGCGAGCTCATCGGAATCGCCACCCTGGGCCGCTCTCCGAAGCAGCGAGCTAAGTACACGCATTTCAAAAGTCTTGTGCTGATGGGCATTCCCGTTGCTCTGCGCCCCAAGATCTGGGCAGAATGCTCTGGAGCGACCGCTCGGCGTATTCCTGGCTACTACGAGGACCTCGTTGCCAAAGCGCAGCGTGAAGGCGAGATCGACGCAGATATCGTCAGCCAAATTGAGGCTGATATCCGAAGGACTCTGACCGACAATATCTTTTTCCACAACCCACAGCCGGGCGTCAACCGACTCAGAGAAGTCTTACTCGCATACGCAAAGCATAACGAAAGTATCGGCTACTGCCAAGGCATGAACTTGATTGCCGGATCCCTGATTCTGATCTGTGCCACGCCCGAGGACTGCTTCTGGCTCCTCGTCGCCGTGATAGACACCATCCTGCCGGCCGGCTACTTCTCTGGCTCCCTTCTCACCGCCCGCGCCGATCAAATTGTCCTCCGCGAATACGTCAGCGAGCTCTTGCCCGCCTTGTCTGCCAAACTAGACCAGCTCGGTGTCGAGCTCGGCGCCATCACCTTCCACTGGTTTCTCAGTCTGTACGCTGGCGTCCTAACCGGAGGTGAGGCACTCTATAGAATATGGGACATCATCCTCGCCTTGCACTCGAGCGAAGAACAGCCCAACTTTACCGAATCCCGCAACTTGAACCTTGATTTGTCCAGCCTAAATATTACTTCGCCTGCGCACACGATCGAAACCTCCTCCAGCGCCAGCGCTAGCGCCGCTACAGCCGCCGCTACCACCGCGACTGCCTCGACCGCCAAACTGGAAAATCAGAATGGAACCTCCTCCCCCTTTCTCTTCCAGCTCGCTCTCAGCCTCCTCTACCTCAATTCCCAGCAGATCATGGCCTTAGGCTCTGCTGCGCAGGTCTACACATTTATCAACCACAACCTGACCAACCACAGTATCGCACTGGATTCGCTGATTAAGGCGAGTGAGGGCCTAGGCGTGAAAGTCAAGAGGGCAGACGTGCTGGAGAAGCGTAGAAGAGCAATTGAGAGTCTTGGCGGCTGACGAATGCTGGCTACTCGACCCAAAGAGAGAGGAAGGATAGGAAAGGAGCGATCAGGGGGGAATGGGCTTGAGCTGGGCTTGAGCTGATAAAAATCGCGAGAGGGTTGTGCGCATCGAAATTGCAATTTGCAATGGCGTTAGAATTAGAACATGATGATACCCCCCCCCACGCCGGCACGGCACGTTACGCTAGGTCAATAAGTAGCAGGAATTACAAGAATTACACCCCATGCCTGCTGCACCTATACCTGCACTTGTTGCAGCAATACCCGAATAGTCCCCGAAGAATATCATATGATCCTGCCACCGCGAGGTTGTTGTAGTTCCCCTCACGTGACGAGACAGAAGGAAAGTGAGCAGCATGTGTAAGGAGTCCTCGTTAGAATATCCTGTATCTGGGATAATCAGCGTGTGCAGGACGCAACTGGTCAGGGAATAAAGAAATCGGCTTCGCCAGGGCGAGAGATATATATACCTCTAAGATCGCGAGGCAAAATTTCCACGTGCGAAATACTCGGCCACAATCTAGGTGGTACTTCTGCTTGCCCTTATATCCAAAGGTTGGAGGGATCACCGCGGGGATTGAAGCACCAAGTGAGGAAAAGGCCTGCGCGTCGTGAATGACACGTATATACTGTATATATACTGTATATTGAAACGCCTGAATCTTGGCCCGAGAGTGGCTGGAATTATAGCGCTCTCCAGCCTACTGGCGTTCCCGGCATAACATCTAGACTAGAGAAGATACTTTCTGTGCGGGTTGATGCAAAATTTTATTCGCTCTAAAGCTTGATTTATGACATTGTATCTGAGCCCGTGTCGTGTCTCTTGTGCTGCGTATTTGCTGCAGTTTCGGCTTGAGCTCCACCTTTAGATGTGAGTGTGACAGACGTCTTTTGACTATGGCTGATATTTTTCCGCGAAGTGTTTGCGCCCAAGATGTTGACGGCGATGGTAAGTGGAATAGCTAACCTGATAGCGCGTGTGGTACTCGCAAGCTCCGTAGCTCTGCGTAGTGATTGCTGTGTGTTATTAGTTTGTTTCATTCCTGCTGCTCAAGCTCGATTCCTAGATAAGACACTTAGTGAGTGGACTGTATATGCGCTCGACTAGTTCCTTCAGCTCTCATCCTCCAGCCCTTCATACGGGTCATCTGGCAGGATAAAAGTTTCGTCATCTCCACCATAATTCTCACCATCATCGTCGTTCCCAAACAGCTTCAACAACTCCGCTGTAGTTAGTGCACGTATCGAGCCACCTCGCGCCATGGCCGACTCGATTTCTCGCGTTTTGCGCCCTTGCATGAGGATGATCTCGGTGTCGATGGTGGATTTGACGGCGAAGCGGACTACTTCACAGGGTCTTTCTTGTCCAATTCTATACACTCGACAGAATGCCTGTGTTTCGGCAGCCACGTTCCCTAAGGCGTTCCTGTGAGTACGGCGTTAAGGCTGAAGGATCTCCGTACTTACACCACAAGTCAATGACGATAACTTTGTTCGCGGCGGTGAGGTTGAGGCCAACGCCGCCAGATTTCATCCCAGCCAATAGGACTTTGCAGCTTCTGTCTGCGGTGAATGTCTCAATCGCTCGGTTGCGGGCTTCCATCGACATCTCGCCGTGGAACACTTGATGGTTCCAATGATTCTCGCTGCAGATAGTCGAAAAGGCCTTAAGCACCCCCCTGCATCGAGAATATTAGCATGAAGCAATTCCATTACCTTGCGAGTCAAATTTGCGCAACCCTTTTTCTTACCTGAACTGGCTAAAAACCAGCACCTTATTCTCATTTCCCTTCTCATCTCGTTCTGAAAACCATTTTTCCATCTGCTTGACTGCTGCACCCATTTTTGTGGAGCGGGGGACCGGCCTGTGTTTGAACCAGTCGAAGGATTCCTCACTACCCGAGCTGCTGCGGCGAGAAGGTGGCGTCGACTCTTCGTCTTGAGTTCGTACCTCGTCGATATCAGTAGTCACCAATGCTTCGGTTTTGCTAAACTTCCCGCCACATGCAGCACAAGTGCCGGTGGTGCCGCCTCTTCCATCATCCTCATGGTCTAATTTCTTGAGGCAGGCAAAGCAATAGACATGGCAGCATGAGGTGACATGTGGGCGTTTAGGCGGATTTTGGCAGAGTTGGCAGAGTGAGTCTTGGTTTGCCATCTCCCACAAGTCGTCGCGGCGCATTGCCGCAAGATAGTCGCGGAATTGACGGGAGAGTTCGTGGTTTGGTTGACTGTGGCTTTGGCATGTTTGAATAGGTGTATCCACATCTGTATCTTGGCTATCGCGCTGGTTGCTGGCTTCCTTACGGATCTTAAGGGCCATATCGAGGCCATGCAGTAATTTTATCTCATTGTCGTCAAGTTGATTCTGCTGTCTAAGAGTAATGAACTCCCCTGCACGATGGTTAGGTGGCAAAGATCAGTGGTTTGCGGTTTACGTACAGAGTCGGTCCAAGTCTTGGGCCTCAAGGAGTTCATTAAGGGTCTTTTCGATCAGCAAAATGTGCGCTGTGAGTTGCCGGAGACGGAGCAGCAGGACATATATGAAGGTGTAGTTACGCTGAGAACTTCCAAGTGTTCCTTGTATGTCTTTGATCTTAGTCTTGAAACGCTTGCAAACAATGTGATAGATGACCTTCTCTACAACAGAGAATTCAAGCTCGACTGTTCTGTTTTCAATAGGCGGAAGCTGAATGATGGGGCGGCCAAACATGGTGTCTTGATGAGTCCGTCGGATAACGAAAGCCTCAAGTCGAAGCCTCAATCGTTGCAGGGCTTTCTCAGAGCCTTTCTTGCAGTAGTTCTTCTTGAAAAGCTCGAAATCGCCATTATATTTTGCTCGCAGGAATCCTAAGACACATTAGTACGGCGATCATCAGATGCAAATATGAGTCCTGACTAAAGTAGGCAAAGAATTCGGTTAGCGAGTTCTGGACTGGAGTTCCAGACAGTGCCCATCGGTACTTTGCTAGCAGCCTATACACTGCATTACTAGTCTTGCTCTCATGGTTTTTAATCGCGTGGGCTTCATCGAGAACGACTCTGAGCCATTTGACCTGCCTGTCATTAGCGTGAGTCTCAACCAAGAAGCAAAGCCTTACCCGATGTAGAGCGCCTTTGTTCGTCTTGAAATGTGTCTCAAACCATTCCCGTTTAGCACGGTCAGTTACCAGGTACTCTGGTGGATTGTTGTTTGGCATACTCTTGTTTAATTCATTATACGACGTGATGACAATGTCGTGAAGACCCAAGAAGAACTCGGGATTTGACGAATAAGCGCAACTCGAGCTGCGGTAAACCATGACACGTTGCGGGATTCTGGCCATGTCTACATGGTTGAGAATCTCAGTAAACCACTGCAGGGTGAGCGATGCTGGGGTGACAATGAGTGTTGCTTTTCGTGTGTCGTTAGGGTCATTAGGACGACCGTCAATGATGTTCGCAAGAGCCATGACAGTTTTACCCAGTCCCATGTCGTCGGCGAGGATTCCACCAGCCCTGAGTGTCTTCCTCTCATTCTCTCGCATCCTTGCACATCTAGATTAAGAAGTCAGTATCCACTCGATAGCTTGTCAGGCCAAAAAGTTACTCTTACCCTATAACCTGATAATGATGCAGAGGGGTCTTCATTCCACGTAGAAGCCACTTCCCATGTCCATCAGACCTCATAGATGCATGTCCGTTGAATTTCTTTGTCGCAGCGAGGAGATCAGTCTTGTCTTGAGTATGCAGATCTCGTTGTGGCTCAGGGATCGATGCAATAAGCTGACTCAAAGCTTCGTCTTTCCTTGTGGACGTAAATTGCGGCTGGGCAGGCTGTTTGAGATTGTGTTGAACTTGGCAATACATATCGTAAGGCAGGAGGGAATGCATCTCAAATATGTTTCGATCTTGCTCAATCCTGCGACCACCTCGAGAACGTCTGGTACCCTTGTCACGAGGTTTTGTAACCTTGTCTTGACTGACTTTGGTGCGATTAGAATCCGCTCTGCCTTGACCCCCGATATGTCCCCTGCCACGTCCCCTGCCTCGACAGCGCCCAGATGACTGGGATATGGATTCGGATGATTGATCGAGACTGGGCTCAAATGTACTCACAGGCTGGTAAGCAGCCGTACACTGGTTGGTGGGTTGCATTTCTGAGACAGGCACAGTAGAGGAAGCTGGCGATTGCGGTTCAGGAAAGAACATGGATTGTTCCTCGTTCAAATGGTCAACATAGTCTTGAATACCTTGTCGAAGTAGAAGGCGACTCTTTTCGACATCTTCGGCCCTGTTGAAGTCAACTTGGTCTTGCAATGAGACTGTTCCCCTCTCCTTTTTCATCTCGAAAGCTTCCTTCAATGCTGAAAACGTGGCGATTGCCTTTTCGTTCTCCTCGTCGCTGTCGGCCAAAAGGCCATCCATGTCGACATCTTCGGGCAGCGGGCTAAGCCGATCACTTCTTGAAATACTGGGTTTTTGCACATTTGCCATAAACTCCTCAAGGACTTGCTGACAGTCCTTGGTTTGCTCGTCGCATTGGAGAGTGTTGGTTTGCTCGTCGCATTGGAGAGTGTTGGTTTGCTCGTCGCATTGGAGAGTGTTGGAGCTGAGGGTGTCGGCGCCAGCATGGAGGATTTGGCTTGTCTCCTGTGGTTCCTCTTTGACAACTACCTGTTGGCAGTCTTGGAATGGAGACAGGATAACTTGATCGGCCTCATCATCGTCTGACAACAGGTCGATAACCTCTGGTGCAACCTGGACTGGGCGTGCGGGTATTGCGTCTGTGGGTTTGTCGACAAGATCAATGATGCCCGTGGTGGGTTCCGCCATGGCGACAGATTCGGCGTTGGCGAATTTGTTGTCAACATCAATGATATCTGAGGAATGGTACTCAGTATCGAGGAATCGGGTGGGTGAAGGGGGATCCAGTAGATTGGTGTAGGGTGCTGAAATCTCTATGTCCTGTTCAGGTTTTGAGGGAGTATATTGCAACCTCAAATCCACAGAATAGTTTGGATGATTTGTCCAATGGAGGGCTTCCGAGGGTGCAAGAGGCGGCGTAGATGGTGAGTCAAAGAAGAATCCAACCTCTGGGTTGGGCCCAAAGTCTAAGGGTTCGGTCGAGAAGGCTGACTGAGGATCAAGTAAGGCGCTGTTGGCTTCATGAGTATCAGCGTCTCTGTCTACTGAGGGAGAGGCCATAGTGGCCCCACCGAGCAGAGAGGCGTCTGTGGTCTGAGAGACGTAAGTATCAATAGAATGGAGGCTCGAATAGCTTGATGAGGGGTCAGACAGAGATCAAAGATGTCATAGGAAGTCAAGGAGAGATATCACAGTAGGGGAGGGAAGTTTAAAGGTGAGAGAGAGAGTGAATGACGTTGAGCAAGGGGAGAGAAGGAACGGAATTGAAGTAGGGCAGATATAGTGACATATTGTTTCAGATCAGTGAAGTTGAATGGAACCATTGCTACGAGTTGAGGAGAAAGCTGGCTCGAAGAGGGCCAACTCGCAGTATGATCGAGGGCAAAAAAAGGCTGAGGCCAATAACTACAGGAAGCATTGGAAGGAAATCACACTGGAGGGCAGTTGGAGGGATGGGGACTGGAGAAGATAGTGTGACAGTGAAGTTACAATAGCCCTCTTCGGCAATGCGACAGAAGGAGAACAAGGAGAGGGTATAATAGTGGGGCCTTCCAGAGACCATTTTGCTATTGGGGGCACAAGTCTTGGCAATAACAGAAGAGACAAGACAACACACGAGACCAAATTATTAAGTTTAGTTCAACTGACAAGTATACAGCTACAGAAGTTCCGTTCAAGTCAGCAAATATTAGTTTTATTCCCTGCCTCCTCTTCTCAAAAAGGTCTTACCCAGATATGGCCTCCTTCTGTTCCCTAGTCTAACGGTCCCCTTTCCCTGTTACTTGTTTGGTGACTTTCCTGTGCTGGTACCATCACTGCAGACAGATTATCATCTGCTTAAGCTGGATTCCTGTTGAACCCAAATCACATGCCGACCTAACATACAGAATACATGAGACGTGATCCAGAGTCTATTCCCTTTTGGGAAGGCCATGCTCTCCCTTATATTAAGCAAGATATTTCGCTCATTTCCGCGATCACTTTTCCGTACCACTCCCTACTATCGATCGAATCGACACCCAAATCGACGTTCGCCGCTGCCCGCTGCCGTCCGTCCATCGATGATCATTCCGCTCACTCATCAACAGAACAAATAACGCAAACAGCACAAAGATACCGCGGAATCTGCTATTCTCAGTCCGTTCACTTGCAAACTCATACCAAATCCGACCTATCCGCTACTGCTCAACAACAGCTGACATTATCACCAATATCGACGTTCACAGCGAGATCATCATTGGACCCTGCCATTCGCGTCATCTGATTACGTCGACATCTAGAAGCGTACTCCAGGACCGATAAGCGCGGCAGACAGACGAATGCCGAGTCATTCATTCATATAGCTCTATATACTGCTGTTGAGTTCCCGCTCGACGACGTGGAGAATTAGAGAGCACAATTGACCTATTAATTTTCCCTGTTTACAACAATACCCCTAGTACACCATCACAATAGGAGAATGAAACAGATGCTTATCGTCCTACTTGGCTTTCTCTCTCCCTGATAGTTGGCATTGTTTGATAGACTCTCTTCTCTGAAGAACTCTGTCGGGGTGATAGGGTTTACCACGTGGTCTTGCTTCGCATCATTGTGTGCAGGTTTAATGTACAATGCAGGAAACACACTGGCCATGCGTGGTCAGCTAAAATACCAACATGTAGTTGCCGAGGGGAGAACTCGCTACTCCTGAACAGGATTAGCTTGTGCCGATCCCACACCGCCTCTGAGACAATTCATAATAAGAAAACTAACACAAGATACATATTGGGACTTGATCACTGACAGAGGAATCAACTCTGATAAAATGCTTCATACATGCCCTCCTGTGTTGTCACTGTTCACATCATGTTCGATTTCGCCCTGTACAATATCTGTAGATTGCGCTGGTCTGCCCCTCTTCATGGCTAAAAACCACTCCGCAAAACATCGCCACCAACCCCGCTTTGCACTGTTCACCTGAGATGCTGGCAAATCTCTTTTCTGGCAGCAGTAAGACTGTCACAAACTTAGAGTCCAAGACAGAGGAGGATCACAGCCGGTCATTACTATGGCCGCCGCACCTGGGGGACCCCACCCGGTCGCTGTCGCTCTCTCCCTCTAGCACAGCTGTCGCGACACCCACGTTTCGTCCTGGAGGATACGACGATCGCGGAGGACTGGAGCTGAATGAGTCGAAAGATGTGCGCATTATCATTGCTCAAGATGCGTTTGGCAGTCTCGACAGACCGCTCGTGCTCTTCGACAGCCACAGACACTCTCAGCCAGAGCCACCGAACCAGCCACAGCGCGAGGCAGCTGCCTCGTCTTCACCCATCCCAAGCCCGCTGCACAGCCCTCGCAAATCGCAGGCCTATCAATTCAATACCCATCAGCGAAACCGGAGCACCACCTTCTCGGGGACGACGAGTCCTTGGGCAAGGCCAGCCAGAGATGTCGAGAGCCATGATAAGGTCAACAGGCTACTGGATTGCATGTTTGGCGTCACTAGTGCCACCAAAAGCGAGTCCAGCACTAAAATGCATGTCCTTCTTGCCGGACAGGAGCAGCCCTTGAGCCACAGTCAGAGCAGCCTCTCCCTGGCCCAACACCAATTTCCCGCCCGTGCTCCTGTAATTCGTTCCAACACTTCAAACCAGATCAGTGCTATGCAGAAGTCATTGCGCATGACCAGGGATGATGAGTCCGTGAGTGAGGACGTCGTCCTCGTCACAAGAATGTTCACTGCTACCCTCTCCGAATCGAAAGAGGCACTGCCAAAGGCACCCAAAGCGTCCCCCAAAACGCCAGATGGTACGACCCAGGTAGACGAAACATCGCCCGGTAAGCGAGCCAAATTGATAGAGAAGAAAGTGCCCATGTACGCCGTAGCTATCATGGTACAGCTTCCCCCAGACGAGGCAAAGAAGTCAGGATCACGGCCCGTCTCTCGCACGTCGCCCTTGTCAACGTCGTTTCCTAATTCCCAGGGTTCTGAAGTTGCCTCTTCATGGACCTTGTTGGAGACTATACCTGACTCATTGAGCTCATCAACTCACTCGCAAAAATCCGCGGACCGTCGCATTGAATACATCACCAACACCTGGGACGTCATGCTTCGGAGTCTCTCACACCTTGAAGCGGCAGCTTGTGTAGAGATCGAACGAATGTTGCATGAGGTCAACATGCAATTCCTGACTTCTGTCACCAAAACCCCCAAGGGCCCGCACGAGCAGCGGACCAACCAGCGCAACATATACCTACGCAGTGGCTTTGCCCAGGAGGACATGCAGAAGATGCTCAAAATTGTTCGCCAAACGCAGAGGCGTATTTGCCTTGCCCTACGAATCCCTAAGGCGGTAACTGGAGCAGGATTTCTTGGTGGTCACTGGCTCGATGAAGCACGATACCTCGTTCAACTGTGCGCTGTCAAAGCCCAGGACAAGTTTCTTTATTCGCTTCTGAGTGCTTTTCTTGACACTCATATCGAGTGGTTAGAGAATATGGGGTTTGACTGCTTTAGAAAGCAGGGCCATATGCATTGCCGACCTTCTGCCAACTCCATTGCCCTGGCATCTCGGACCGTCATCATTGCCGATCGCAGGTCCCTGGCTCGACGACTGATTTTCCTTCTCGCGTCCTTCCTCCCTTCAGCCCGGGGTATCAACGCCTTCGAGAATGCCAACGACAATCTCAAATCGCCTCTGCACAATCCCAACTTATCGCCACTGTACTCGCGAAACCCAGAAACACGTCAAGTCGGTGCCAAGGACATTACTCCCCGTCACAATCGAACACAGCATGTTTCTTTCGGCAACACCGATTTTGTTGCTCTTTCCACAAGCGCGTCATCCGAGACAAGCATCGCCAGTAGGCCCTCTTACAAGCTATCCAGACCTCAGCTAGCACATAGGGATTCTGATACCTCTTCTCTCCGCAGACTCACGCGGGTTTCGACCTCACAAGGCAGGACGCACTCCCGAAAAGCAAGCACCACAGACCCTGCTATCACTCCACTACCAGCCACCTCGATGCCTTTCATATCTGGCAAGCGCACAGGCTATTTCGATGAGGAGGCGATTGATGAAGGAAGTGACATCAACGCCAGTGTTGGTCTTCAGAATATCTTGCGCCGAGATAGCAGCAGCTTCGCTCCATCTAGCACCAGCAGTACCTGGGGCACACTGTTTGGCGGTCTCTGGACGCGGAAACATGAAGATTCCCATACCTCAGCCAGCTCACCTACTGCTGCCGAGGAGTCTGATCTGCGCAGAACCCCGTCCGGTTCCTCGACATCTAATGTCAGAAGAGAGGGAAGTAAATTAGAATCTATGGTTCACGAGGCTGCAGGTGTACCTGTGCCGCGAAAAGAGCGTACTCGGGGGCTCAAATCCAGAGGTGAAGACGACGTGTTGGACTTGACTCCTCATGAAGCCAGTAGCATTGAGCCCCCCCGCCTCCGAGTCAATGAAGACGATGGAGTGGTGGATGTTGACGTTGGCATACCCGGCTTTCTGGGCTGGGATCGAGACGATGGCCCTATGTCGCCCTCGAAGCTCCCTGGTGGAGCAAGCTCTCTCCGCAGTCTAGATGGAGCTGCGTCTCTGCATTCCTCAGTGTCCCACGGTCTCAGTCGAGGTGAGCCCGCTCAACCAGATGATCCAAATGTTGCCGGATACCTGAAGCGGTATCATGAAGATTTTGCACTCCAAGCTGTTGCTTACTATGACGACCTACCCAAAGAAATTATGGACTCCATGTCTCGTCAACCAAAACCACTCCCTGTCAACCACCTATGGTCCAGCGACAATGGGAGTCAGGGTCCCGATGAAGGCTGGATCGTTATTTCTTCGACATTAGTTGTGGACACCAGGAGATTCTCTCTAGAGCGGCTTCACCTAATGCGAAGACGAATTCCTCGCCCTCTATCTAGTGGCGATTCGCCACGCTCGCCTCACAATCGTCCAAACAGCCATCAGGACCATTATGAAGAGGCTTTCTTTCTTGAGACCATTGATCGGCCTGATACCATTATCGCAAATGCTACCGAAGCAATGTTGGACCAAACAGGTCCTTCCTCAGCCCCCGCACCACCCCAATCTGCAAACCCCACCGGCTCACAGCTTCTACTTTCTACCCCTCCCCTAAGCGCAGTGCACTCGGTGCATCAGCATAGTCCTTCCAGTGATTGTTGGTATAATATTGCCAATGCCTTGAACGATGTGGTCAATAGGGGCAAAGATGATCTGCGTCGACATCCAGAGTGCCCCAAGCTTACTACCTCCACCACCGTCCGACATGGCGATCGCCCAGTCAGGCTACTTAGACGGCGAGAAAATGTGCTCCGGGATGGAGTGAAGAGGTGGCTGATGGATAGTGAACATGCAGTATAATTGAGAGAGTCTGGGTCCACCACAGTTCTCAATGTTTCACGATGATAACGGCCTCGAGACTCGCGTGGTTTGGCGTCAGAGTAGAACGCGATAGCCCCATTTCATCTGCTATGTATAAACAATGTGATACCATTTGACACTTCCTATATTTCTTACACATGGACATGTAGTGTACAACGAGACTCAGCATTAAGAAATAATCAATCCCGCACCAATCATATTCACTGTCTTCTGTAGAACACGTATATGTGGGCGCGCTATTGGTCACGTGATGGCATCTGACCTTCTCGTCTCGTGTCCTGCATCATGCAAAGTTGAAATTCCTCCTTGGTGTAGACCACGCAGCACCGGCCAATGGAGCTACCGCGGACCAGCAGCGAGAGGTTAGTATAAGGGACAAGATGCACAATTCGATACTGAGCTGCATCTCAAGTGGCCGACAAACAACTTCATGTGGAAATGGACGGGCTCCGCCCTGTTTCCGTTTCCCATCTCCGAAGGCAAAGCAGCTCCTCGACAATCAGAGCCTCGGGGAGGCGATCAAAAGATCGCGGTACGCGCTCTGGTCACCATGCCGCAGTTCCAGTTGTGAATGCTAAAATCTGGGTCCACGATGACAAATTCTCAACTGATGATGTACTCATCAACGAGGCTATTCTTGAAGGGTCCGGCATTCGTGAGGGTGATCTCATAGAGATTATCAGTTCTAACCCTGGAACCGATGATACACCCTTCCAACAAGCCGGGGACGGCTCCCAAGGCCGCCCCGAAGCTCCCTCATTGTCTCGATACCTCTGTTTGGCCAAGTTCGCGCAAGCTGAATTCAAAGCAAAGCAAGTCAGCTTACAGGTTTCTATCAAGGCCAACATCGCTGCAGTCTTTGGCTTTCAAAATGGGGCACAGATTCAGCTGAGCCCAGCCAATCTAGATGAGCGTACTGCTTCACACGTCGAATTCACCTTCCGAGACACCTATCTGGCAAGATCAGATATATGGCGCCTTGTAGGACAGGAGCTTGCGGGCAAAACCATCTATGTCGGACAAAGAATTACATTTTTGGGAAGCATCAAGCTTGCCATCAAGTCAATCCACGTGAGTGGACACAGAGCGTCAACTGCCTTCTTCTCCGGCATCACCGTGCCTATTTTCCGCAGTGAAGCAGCTCGGTATGCCATCTTTATCCAAATGTCGCGAGAGATGTGGGACTTTGACTCGGAAGGTAATGGCGAGATTCTCTTCAGTAGGGTCATCAATGGCTTCTTACCCGACCTCTTCAAAAGATGGACTGAATTAGAAGTGCGCCATCTCGTCAGCATCATCCTTTTTGGCCGCCACGAGTATCGACGCTTTGACTTCGCCCCGCGACGAGACACCCTGGACAGTGCAATACAGTCTTCCTCAGTGTCCTCTGCAAGCCCGGCCGCCTTTCAAGACTTCTACAAAACTGTCGTTACAGACATGGCCAGTGCACAGTGGACAACCATCCTCAACGAGTTGAAGAGAGATTTTCGTGTCTTTCTACGCGATGTCTCTCTGCACCCCCCAAAGAATCCACAGGCAGCTGTAGGATACAACCAAGAGCAAGACGAGGCGCACATCAAAATCACTGGCAGGCTAAGTGCGGCGATGAAAGGCAACATTTTAGAAGCGATCAATCTTGGGATTACCCAATTCTCTGACAATGACGAGGATAGGGATCTTATTCGTACCGGCGTTTCCATCGTCGTCATCACTGCAGGCACGGGCGTATTTGAGGTCGACAGAGAGCTTCTGAAGCTTACTTCCGAGAATCTCACCAACAACGGGATGGCCATTGACATTGTCTGCCTGTCGAGGATGCCTCTGCACTCCGTACCTCTTTTCAAGTATCGAACTCCGCCTGGCAACCACTCGTCTCTGGACGACTCGGCTTCCAGTGTCAAGTATGGCACGCATCCCACGAACCAAGTAGGCCTTGAATCCGTAAGTGCTGGTATGAGCATTGCAGGCTCGCCTGATATCTCTATAATGAACAGCTATGGTCCCCGATCCATGTCCAGATATTCATCCTCTTTGCATTATGGGTATCCGGGAGCTTTCTGTTACGGTGTACCTCAATGGGTTGACCTTTCGTACTGGTCTCCCGAGTCATCCAGCACAAGCGATAATGTACTGGATGTCTTGGAATGCGCAGCTGCGCCGACACGTTCAAGGAAGCCGCCGTTTGTACCTCGAGTTCGTATGTATGAGATACAGATGATGGGACTCACGGAAATGGGCATGGCTGATGTCAGCATTCCATTCCTTAAGGAATCGTCAAATTTCAGATCAACACCACGGCGACATAAGATGTTGAAGCTGCAGCATGGGTTGCAGACAAGGAGTCTATCCACGTCACCAACATGGTCGCGCAAAGCAGCTCACTTAGGCCAGTCTCCGATGAAAACGCACCCCTTAGCTGGCTACGAGAAGAACACTCTGGGTAAGACAATCCGTCAGATGGATGACTATGATGAGGTGCTGTTCAATCTTCCTAAAACGCTGACAACTCCCTCTGTAACTACATCGTCACCTAGACCAGCCAGACAAATGGTAAACAAGTTGCCTCGATCTCCTGAAAAGCTGATATGGTCGACTAGACAAGAGAGCCAGCTTCAACAGCGAACACCAGTGACGGGCCTATCTAAAATGATGAACCAGAATTCTCCTCTCACTTCAGAGTTGGCGAACACAATCAGCTCCGTCAGGAGGACGTCGAATGCTGCTAGAGTCGCAAGAAGCACCAGCTACGCTTTGCGGGGCCTTGCACCGGTGATGCGGGCTACTGCAAGCACGGAGGTCAATGTGGAAAACGCCCAAGCTGAAATGCCTAAAACTCATATCCCCAAAGCCAGGCCAACCATGGAAGCAACGTCAGAAAGTTTTCGTTCCTCGTCGATCAAGAGCGAGAGATCCAAAGGTTACAAAACACATTCTGCAACTGGTTCGGAGTCTTCAATAGTCACCGGTCTTCAAACTAGTGAACGGCCGACCACGCCCATCCGGATTAAAACTTCTCCCCAAGCCCAGGTAGCTCTCAACCATCGAGCTCGACAAGTCGATCATCCAGCACCATCTAGGCTGACAGGCTCTGCCTCTGATGATATGCCACCCTCTCAACTTTCTGGCAGTGTCCAGAGTGGAAGCGATTCGGAAAACTCAGCGCCCGATGACGCAGATTTGGCGACCACGGGCAGCTCTCTCCCAAACTCTGTCCCGAAGAGCAGATTGCCGTTTGTGCGCAATGTCAATGCCTCTAATCCGCTCAAATACAACCCTAACAAAGAGGCTTACTTCGGCCGATGGCAACATCTCTATCCCCGCAAACCACGATCTGCCCAAGTCAAATGGCGGTCCCTCTGCACGCCAGCTTGTGTCCCGCTTACAACCGAAGACTTTCCCAGCGAAGAAGCATTGGAGGATGAATATGAGCATTGGAGCTACATTATATCGGTGAGCTCGAGCAGCGAACTGACGGAGAAGGCCGGATACCGCGACGAGTTGTACCGGGAACTTTTGTCGCTTCGCTTCGCTCGCGGCTATCAACTAGCTGTTGGTCCCCGGGCCAACAAGTTTGAAGGCCTCGGAATCAATGACCATTCCTTCTTCTTCAATCCGGATATCGTTCGGACTGACGGACAATTCGTCTTCATGACAATGGGCAATACAATTCAGAAGTTGACCCTGGTTGATGACCGCAACATCAAGGTGACGCTCTACGAGAAGAAGCAAATCGATAGTTTCCCCAAGGAGCCTGAATATCGTCTTTACATGCGTACGATCATGTCGCCAGAGTTCAAAGAGCAAGTTGTGCCGCTAAAACTCTTTACTGAAAATTATCCCTGGGAGCAGACAGACAGGTATCTCGCATCTCCAAAGAAAGAGACTCAAGATGATGTCCAGACGCTGAGATTATGGCGAGCTCGCTTTGTCCTTCTACCAGTGCCACCCCCCGAGGGCGCCTTTAGGCCTACGGCGAAAGACAGCGAAGAGAACGAAGAAGAGATCCATTTGAGAGGTATCCGCGCTTTGACTAAGATGTGGCAGAAGTCGCGTTATCTACTTTCTGAAGAGCGAAGGCAGGTCAACAGTCGAGTCAGCTCGTTCAAAAAGAAAGATGGCAACCCTCTGCGAATCAATATGGAAACACTCAATCCGTCAGAACTTGTGGCTACTGAACTGGACAAGCTTGTCGCTGCTGAGGACGCGAGTGATGTCCAGATCGCACGGCTATTGCCGGAGGATGAGCAATTTGAGAGGGAAAGTGCAGCTCTGGGAAAACTCGCAGCGGCCATACAGGGCGAGCGAGGTATCGAGATTAAGAATCGAAGATGGCACCTACGCTTGCATTACAGTTGCTTTGTCGGCGAAGAATTCACAAATTGGCTTGTGCTGAACTTCCGCGATGTCGATACTCGTGACGAGGCTATTGACCTCGGAAATGAGTTGATGAAGGAGGGTTTATTCGAGCACGTTAATGGCCGTCACAATTTCAAAGACGGCAATTTCTTCTACTCGATCAAAGCAGAGTGGCGTGTCCAGAGAGGGGATATGCGCCAGTCATGGTTCAATACGACCAGCCGGAAATCAGATCGAACCGGCAATCTCGCGCCCTTGACGGAACAACAGCCTCGAGATTCGTCTTTGGGTAGCCGCTCACGATCTGGCACCAATTTAACATCATTCCTACACCAATCTGCGTGCGAGAGCAAGGCGTCCTCGCAGCACACTCCGACGTCTAAGCGACTGAGTATATCGCTGTCCAAGGCAATCCGCTTGGATGTCGATCCTCGACGGAAGTCAAATCGTCCTGAAATCGTCACCTTGCACTACGACCGCCTTCACAATCCCGAAAACTGTTACCACCTGGAACTATCCTGGCTCAACGCCACATCCAAACTCGTGGACGACGCGATTGTGGCATGGACTACACAGGCCGAGAAGTATGGCCTAAAGCTGGTCGAGGTACCCATCACCGAAGTCTCGAAAATCCCTGTTCGTGAGCCATTCCGAGCAGCCGTACGAGTCAGGCTGGCCGAACCCCCACCGTTCAAAGCCATCAATGAAAAAGGTGGTAACGGTAATATCTACCTTACCGCCACATCATTTGCGCCGCACTCTTCGAGCACGTCCGACAAACACTTTTACCACAAGCAACTGCTCAAACACTTTGACTTCGTCCTTGACATAGAGAGCGTGTCCGAGTTCCCTTCCAACGTCGATATCACTTATTCTTGGGGTAAGCGAAGTTACCAATACACGCAATTCATTCACCGCACAGGCATTGCGCTCGCGCAAATCAGCGACGAGGGCGAAATTCTCGTAATGGCCAACCGGCTGTACAAGGCTCGCCCGACCCCTTCATCTTCCTCTTCCTCTTCTACCACTACTACTTTCCCTTCCTCCTCCTCTTCCACCAACTTCAACACCACCACCAGCAACAATAACACCAGCGGCGTCAGCAGCAACCAAGGCGCCACTTTCATACACCGCGAGTCCAAGCCTAGTAGTAGCGGTAGCAACAGCAACAGCAGCGGGCGCCTCGGCCCAACCACAGGCATTGGCATACAAACCTCTGGCACCTCTATCCCCAGCGCCAGCCCTCGAGTCCGCGCCCACACACATCCACACTCCTCCTCACATCCCCACCCATACCATTACCCGCACCCGGCCCCCCAGCGCGTCACGGCTGAAGTCTTTGGGTCCAAAAAGGCCCGGTCCGACGCGGGTTTCGCGTCCTACCTGACCCCCGAGCGCATCTGCGAAGAGCTACACAGCTTCTGCTCCGACCGCGACAAGCTCCTCGCCTTCTACAATCAAGTATCCGCCGCGGCGACAGCGGCGACAGCGGCGACAGCGACGCAACTCAAGGAGCATTCTTCTGCTGCTACCACTAGTGGCGGTGTTGGTGGCGGGGGCGGGGCGACGAGTAGCAGCAGCAGTCTGCTCCGCCCTGTGAGAGGTGTGGATATTGTAGGAGGCGGCGATGGTGATATTCCTGACTTTGAGTTACCGGAGGCAGTTGCTGCGCCGGGTGGTGGTGGTAGTGGAGGAGGAGGGGGCGGAGGAGTTTTTGGGTTTAGCATGGGTAAGGGTATGGGTATGGGCGGGCCGAGGATTAAGGAGAGAAAGACGAATTGAGGAATTATTGTTATTAGTACTACTCTGCTCCTGTGTATCGAAAGATACCTCCTATATATAATCCATGGACGATGGGGGTGGGCCAAGCATATTCCTTACATTTGCTACATTCGTTCTATCTGTACATTCTACAACCTCATCATTTTTCCCTCTCTTGTTCTGTCTCTCTCTCTTTTGCATTTCATTCATTTCGGCCCTGAAGCATGGATTAAACTTATTTTTCACGTCAAGGCAATCAAATAAAATTACATCTACATAATTAGGTATTCAAAGCATAAAACTGGTTGTGAAATCAAGAAGCCCGCATCCCGGTGCCATTGCCCAACGGAGTGCCAGTGCGGCTCGTGCTTTTACTCCTGACCGTATGGTTCCCATCAAAAGAGGTGGGGAAGCCAGACAAGCCGAGACCAAGGCTTTCTCGACTCTCAGTGCGAAGCACGATGCCGGCTCGGTCTATGGCGGCTGTCGGGTAAGGTCCCGGGCCTGGGATTGAAGGACTACTCTTCTTGCCCTTGGATCTGCGCAGGGGATTAATTCCGTCTTGATTGCCTCCTTCTTCACCACCACCGTCGTCATCATCCAAGCCACCTAGCTCGAAATGATCCGGGTTTGCTAGGGAATCTCGGCTTTCTTCGAGGCCTGCCTCGATGTTGTGGAGACGGTGGTAAGAGGTGGATGAAGATTGGCGATGGGCCATGAAGCGCCCTATGATGGGGATACGCGAGAGCAGACCGGGCGAAGAGGGCTTGGAATAGACGTGAGCGAAGCGGCCATCGGGCGACGGGGTGCCGAAGAGGCGGGCAGCGATGCGGTGGCGGATATAGAAGAGGCCGATGATGAGGATGAGGATGAAGAAGATGAAGCCAGGGATGCGGTGTTGAGGGTCAGACTTGATGAAGGGGAGCTTGTCGGTGATGCCGGTCAAGGCCGAGGAGGAGGGCTGGTCGGATGCCGGGGTATTGGCGCTGGAAGGGTAGATCCAGTCGGCAGGGAGTACTTCACCGGTGTTGGAGCCAAAGCCAACCGGCAGCTCGTTGCCAGAGGACGCTGGCGGTACGGTGGAGGAGGCGTAGAGCAAGATCTTGCCGAGGGTCCAGGATACCTCAGTATCGTTGATGGTGTCGACAGCGGTGAAGGGCTTGAGGAAGGCCTCATCCTTAGCGGCGTGGATAAGGTCGCTAGTGCCGTTCTTGCCGCTGTCTTTGACTTTGCCGAGATCGGGTTCAATGCCAAGACCGTCATGGAGAATGCTGATGAGCCAACTAGCCTTGAAGCACACTGAGGAGGCACTCAGCTCGTCGACCTTGTTGCCGTATGTCTTGTCGGCAACGGCCGACTGGATGTCGGCCCAGTCCAGGGAGCAGAAGTCGTGCACTCGGGCTTGGTAGGTGCCGAGATCGAAGGGATTCTCACCGAAGCCCATCTCGAAGATCTCGTGCGTCGTGTGCCAATACTGTGACACACCGATAAAGTGATTGACGTCAAAGTCGATCAAAGGCACGTGCTGGCCGAACAGACAGGGGTCATCATCACACGGCTCATGGAGTTTCAGCAAGGGCAGGATGGTGCGCAAGCAGGCATCAAACTGGCCAGTCCCGAGCAGGTATGGCTTGGCCAGCGGTGCGGTGACTAGAGACTTGGAGTCGAGAGTGGCCCTGGCGCCGTTCGGGAGACACGGGTCCGGGTACTCGAGCGTGCTGGGGGGGTATGAATCGAGGAGAGCGTCAAGATACTGTTTCCGCGCTTCATTGACACCAAAGCCGAGCCAAGTGGTGACAAAGACACGGTGTTCTTGTACATTACCGTCGACGTTGCGTAGTCGCAGTAAAGTCAAGTTGTCGGCGTGCTTCGCAGCTTCAGTGGTGTTGGGGGCAAATGCGATCTGCGCCGAGGCACCGCCCATGTCGAGGAAGCCGTAAGTGTGGTGGTCCTTGCCATGGTCGTGGCTGCCGGGAGAGTCGAAACCGCCGACGAGATAGTTGGCGGCGACCCAGCCATATAGGCCTTCGGTGGCGCCGGGAATGACCTGAATATGCAGTTCACAGTCGGGAATGAGCAGCGGAGTCTCGTCTTGGAGATATGTGCATACAGCATCAAGCACGTGCCGCCGTTGGCGCTCAGGCAGCAGACGCATGCCGGCAGTCGCGAGAAGGAAGACGGGTGTGTCGGCGACGAGCGACGGCGGCACGTGCGCCAGTGCATCATCAATCAGCGGCTTCAGATGATCCTGGCCGACAAGCTGCGGCGTCTCGCCGTATGTGGACAAGCCGACGTGCACCTTCTTCGTCCATTTGTCTTTTGTCTTGATGGCCGGCAGCCTCGTCGCCGTTTCGCGCTCTTGGCCAGCCAAATCATTTCGCAGCCAGCGATATACATACGACCGCGTGCCTGACGAGCCCGCATCTAGCACGATCCCGTACCGCCATTTATCTGACTCCTTCATCTTACAACCTCACCATTGAGAGCTTTCTACGTACTGGTCGACGGCGAGGCGGAAGGGTGTTGTCTTGACAAGTTAAAAAGCTTGGCATGGAGCAGGCGGAGATAGGATGAGATTGCCTCAGCCCAGACATTGCACACTAAGGCTTTAGCGCGCTAGTTACTACGCCTTCTGGTATTTATTTTAGTAACTCCCTTATTTTTACACTGGTATTCACCGGTCTCAAGGCGTATTTTTGCATTCGGATAGATATCAGACCCTCAGAAGGAGCGTCCTGTCGTCGGAAGCAGAAGGCGCCACTGCGGCCACTAACAGGCGCTACTTTTTTTTAGTGGGGGCTTGGCCTCACTGGGTCAGTGTTGAGGCAAAGGATGAGATAGATGTCAAGTTGGCTGGACCTCCGTATCACCCATTGCTAGTTGATACGGTATAGCTCATTGCTAGTTGATACGGTATTGCTCATTGCTAGTTGATACGGCAGCAGATGTTCAAACATACTCGTTCAAGCCGTAGGAATACAGTGTTAATTCAGCCAGACTTGAATGGCTTTGACGTGGATGCCAAGACTTGCAGCACATGTGTTGCCAAAGTTCTTTAATTAGGTCTTCCCCGGATTCTTTTTGGCCGAGGTGTCTGAGGCAATGATCAATTCCACTCAACCAGCCACCAAATCAACAGTCTCCTAATCAACAGTCCTACACAGCGCGCGGTGGCCATTGGCCAGGAGCTGTGTGGCTAATTCTCCGTTCCCCATATTCTGTTGAGATTAAGCGTGAATGCGTGGGGAACAGCTGTGTAGATGACGAAATAAAGGCAGTTTTGCCCCTTGAGTGAGCTTCGTCCCCTCTTCTGCTGAGTCTTGAAACCGCTGGCAGGCAACAACAACATGCGCCTGGGAGCTGGTCCAATGAGCGGGTGAGCGCAAGATAGAAGCCAACAAGGAGCCTGATAATAATAATAATAACCACAACAACAACAACAACAACAACAACAACAACAACAATGGAGGGCTCCTCCGGGGCAGACTCCCCAATTGAAGACGCAGCCGTCGCTGTCGCTGGCTCTGAGGCGGCCAGGAACGATGGCGGAGGCAGCGAGAGCGAGAACGGTGGAGACCGTGGCCTGCTGGAGAAGATGGCTCGCTTCCGCCGCAACCCGTTCAACTTTGCTCTTGAAATCTCGCTGTTTGTGCGTGGCGTTGGATGGCGCGGCTACCAGGACGTGGTGGGCCAGCCATGTTTCTACCAGGGCTATACTGACCGCATGCGGTCTACCACCATGCGGTCGCCTATTCTGCGGCAGCGCCTATTAGACCTAACAGAGCGTCGCCTGGCGCTGGAGGAGCAGCAGGGACTGGTGGACGTGCATACGCGTGGCAAGCGCAAGGACGAGATCATTGACAGCCTGGTTGAAGTGACTCAAGACATGGTGGACAAGATGATGTGCAAGATGGAAAATAGGGGCTTTGTGCGCGGCGCCTTCTGGGCCACGACGCAACTTCTGACGCGCGCCTACAGCGGCATCCACGTGTCCAACGACGAGGTCGAGCGGCTCCGGGCCGTGGCCAAGGTGGCGGCGAGCAAGAAGCAGTCGATCATCTTCCTGCCGCGCCACACCAGCCACGCCGACTATGTGGCCCTGCACCTGGTCTGCTACCGGCTGGGCCTGACGCTGCCGGTTGTGGTGGCTGGCGACAACCTCAACTTCCCCCTGGTCGGCGCCTTTCTGCAGCACACGGGCGCCATGTGGATCCGGCGGAGCTTCGAAGGCGACATACTCTACACCACGCTCGTGCAGGCCTATCTCGACACCATGATGCAGCAGGGCTACAACCTGGAGTGCTTCATCGAGGGCACGCGCTCACGCACGGGCAAGCTGCTGGGGCCCAAGTTCGGCATCCTCAGCTTCCTGCTCGACTCGGTCTTGTCGGGGCGAACTGAGGACGCGTATATCTGCCCGGTGTCGCTGCAGTACGACCGGGTGATGGAAGTGGACTCGTACGTGACGGAGCTGCTGGGCAAGCCGAAGGAAAAGGAGAACCTGTCGTCCTTTCTGTCGGCAACGTCGGTGCTCAGCTCCAACTACGGCACGATTGAATGCCGCTTCTACGAGCCGTGGAGTCTCAAGTCGTTTATCCGCGAGCAACAGCTCCGTGGCGGGTCGGTAGAGGCGGCCATCGACGCGACGTTCGCGCCGGGCTCGGCCAACCGACTCCGGCTGCTTCGCACACTCGGCTACCGGGTGCTGTCGAACATCAACGACGCGTCGGTGGTGATGCCCACCGCGCTGGTCGGGACTGTCCTTCTAACGCTGCGTGGCCGCGGCGTGGGCAAATCCGAACTCATCCGACGCGTGGACTGGCTCATCTCCAAAGTCAAGGCCAACGGCGGGCACGTGGCCGACTTCCACGGCTTCCCCACGAGCTTCGTGGTCGCACGTGCCCTCGAAGTGTTGGGCCCCAAACTGGTCGGCACGGTCGACCAGGTATCGGAGGAGACGTACTACGCCGTGGACCGTTTCCAGCTGTCGTTCTACCGCAACATGACGATCCACCTGTTCATCTCCGAAGCCTTGATTGCCGACGGCCTGTACACGAAAGTCAAGCTGGGCGGCGGGTCGGCCAACCAGTCCATCTCGGAGGCCGAGCTGATCGAGCGGGTGTCGTTCCTGTCGACGCTGTTCCGCGGCGAATTCATCTTCGCGGCCGGCCAGGGGCTGCGCAAGAACCTGGAAGCCAGCCTGGCAGGGCTGGTGCGCGACGACGTGCTGACGGCGTCGCCGTCGCCGCAGCAAGACGGCACGATGACGATCGGCCTGTCGAACACGGAGCGCGATCAGGGCCGCGAGAACTACGACTTCTACTGCTTCCTCATCTGGCCATTTGTCGACGCGGCCTGGCTGGGCGCCGTGTCGCTGCTTTTCCTGGTGCCGCCTCCCGCGTCGGGCGCCAAGAACAGCAGCAGCAGCAGCAGCAGCAGCAGCAGCAACACCAACCCGTGGGTGGAGGCGAAAAAGGCAGCAAGCCTGGCGCAACTGGGCGGCCGCACGCTCTACCACCAGGGCGATCTGTCGTACTTTGAGAGCATCAACAAGGAAGCACTGCAGAACGCGTACACGCGGTTCGCGGAAGAAGGCATCATGCTCAAGTCGGCCAAGCCGGCCAAGGACGGCAAGCCGGCGCCGGCTGCCACTACCGCTGGTATTGGCAGCGGTGGCAGTCAGGCGACGGTCATCAGCGCCGTGCCCCTGGTGCGCATCGCGGACGAGTGGATGCCGCCGCGCGACGCGGCCACCGGCGAACTCGTGCCACAGGGCCGGCTGTGGGACTTTATCGAGCGCATCGCGCAGTTCCGGCGCGAGGGCAAGAACCGGCGCGACGGGGCGGCGGTGTCGCGGCGGGTGCTGGCGCTGGCGGCGCGGCTAAACGTGGAGATGTTTGCGGCCAAGCCGGTAGTGGCAGTGACGGAGAAGAAGCAGCGGCCGGTGGGGAAGGAGCGGCTGGCGCGCCGCACCAAGCTGTAGCATGAGGCAGAATACAAGTAGTGGGTACATGCATTAGTGCATCCATTAAGGCGTCCTTATATACACATCTGGGACCTGGCCTTTTTATTCTAATAGGATTTGTGGTAGTAGTAGTAGTAGTAGTAGTCAGTGAAAATACAGAGCAAAGGTCCTGTGAGACAAGGCAACATTCTTGCGTGTCTTTTGTTTCTATCTTGAGTACGACTCTGCGGGCAACGCCGATGCCGTTCGGATGCCTACGAGGAGTACCAACACGAGCACCAGCACTGGCACGACCACTAGCATGACCACTAGCACGACCACTAGCACTACGACGACGACGACGACAACGACAACGACGACGACGATGACGACGACGACGACGACGACGATGACGACGACGACGACGATGACGACGATGACGACAACGACGACGATGACGATGATGACGATGACGACGACGACGATGACGATGACGACGACGACGGCGACAACGACGACAACGACAACGACAACGACGAACCGACCGATTAAAGCGTCTCTCTAGTCCCTGCCTTCCCACTCGGGATTCTAAAGGGTTAATTAGTGTGTACTGATGGAAAACAGGGCAGAGGGGCAAACACGGACCTTGCGCAGTATCACCAAGCCCTCCAGCACGCTGGACAGACACACGTACTCGTCGTCCTCCAGCTCGGCGCGCTCGCCGTAGGCCAGCAGCACAGGCGTGCTCTGGGTCTGCCAGCCGGTGATGGTCTTGGGGCGGCCGGCCTGGCCGACGACATCGACGGCCTGGCCGACGCGCACGTTGACCGTCAGCGGCTTGAGGTCTTCGTCGAGCGTGACCAGGAAGCGCGGGTACATGGCGGTGACGACAAAGTAGAGCAGGTAGTGGGCCTCGGCCAGGATGAACTGCTTGGCGTCGATCAGGGCCACGAGCACGGTCAGCAGGCCGGCCGCGGCCACGCGCGACAGGATCTGGCGGTCGGTGTGGAAGGGGTTGAGCGTCATGGTGCCCTTGCCCATGTGCACCAGGCCCTGGGCGATGCGCACCATGAAGAGCGAGTTCTGGTCGCGGTGGTAGTACGAGGCCAGCTGGCGGAGCAGCTGCGCCAGCCGCGCGTTGTTGGTGCCGGCGCCGACGAGGCCCATGGCGAAGATGGCGTTGATGGCGACGTCGTTGTCGTTGTCGTGGCTGTAGCGCGACAGCGTGTCGTAGATCTTCATCTGCGGGTTGGACGGCGACAGCAGGCCCATGGCCAGGGGCACGGCCTTGCGGATGTTGGGCTCGCCGTAGTGCATCAGGTGGCCGAACTGGCGCAGGATCATGTCCTGGCCGACGTCCTCACCCATGGCGATCAGCGACAGGCCGAGCACGGCGTACGACTGGACCAGCTGGGCCGCCGCGGCCGAAGCGGCGTCGGCGTCGGCGTCGCCCTCGGCCTCGGCCTCGCCGCGTTCCTTGCCGGCGGCGGCGGCCGCGGCGGCCGCGTCGTCCAGGTGGTCGTTGCAGACGTGGAGCAGCTCCTGCAGCTTGAGCACGGCGCCGGTGCCGGCCCAGGCACAGACCGAGGCCAGCGTCGCCGTCGGCGCGGCCATGGGGTGGTCGATGGCCTTGAGGATGTCGAGGATGACGTCGACGTCCTCCTGGCGCCCAAAGTAGAGCAGGGCCAGGCCGAGGGCCATGAAGCGCGCCCACTTGTCCTTGAACTGCTTCTGGCGCTCGTCGTCCATCAGCTGCATGGCAATGGCCTCGGCCACGCGGTGGCTGGACGAGCCCACGAAGATCAGGCCCAGCGAGACGGCGGCCATGGCCGACAGGTGCATGTCGAGCGTCGTGTCCTCGACGACGGGCAGCAGCAGGTCCAGCAGGTCGTCGCGCGCCGACCCGGCGTACGACAGGCCCAGGCCGATGATGGCGGCGATGCGCAGCGCCGGCGTGGCCGCGGCCAGGCCGCCGTCGTCGGCCAGCAGCGAGATGACGGGGTCGCCGTCGATCTTGACGCCCGAGTTGACGATGCCGTAGGCCAGCAGCGAGCCCGCCTTGACAGGGTCCTCGCTGGCCTGGTGGAAGCGGTCGATGGTGTCGAGGCTGCCCTCGACGTCCCACTGCATCAGCATGCCCAGCGACGCGGCCGTCGACAGCATGCCGTCGTCCTTGGTCTTCCAGATCCACGGCCGCTGGTCGCCCGACACCAGCATCAGCCGGTCTTGGCCGAAGCCGGCGTTAACAAAGGCGTTAACGAAGGCGCTGGCCAGGTTGGCCTTGGCCGAGTCGTGGGCCGCGCCGGAGCCGCGCGCGCCGTCGGCCGCGCTCTTGTACACCTCCTCCGGCACCTTGGGCTCGAGGATGTTGAGCTCCTTGGCCAGCGTCTTGAAGTGGCTGGCCAGCTGCGTGTTGCCGAGGCACTCGACCACCTGCAGCTCCTCGTCGCTCTCGGCCGCCACGTCGACGTACAGGCGCTGGCGCGCGACCAGGAAGGCCAGCTGCTTGCGCAGGCCCATGTCGTCGGTGGCCTCGAGGTCGGAGCGGACCAGCTCGACGTCGTTGAGGCGCATGGCCAACACCATGGCCTGTGACAGCCGGCCGTAGCGGAGATATATGTCGTGGGCCACCTTGAGCATCTGCATGTCCTCGGGGAAGGTCAGCAGGCCGGCCATGCCGACCATGTAGAGCGTGGTGCGCGCAAATGTCGTCTCGTCCAGGAAGCGCGGCAGCTCCTCGACCATTTCCAGCTCCGACAGCAGGTCGACGGCGTCAGCCTCGGCATTGTGCGCGATCAAGTAGGGCACCAGCGACAGCGCCAGCTCCGACAGGTCCTGCACGTCGCTGTCGTCGGTCAGGCGCCGCTGGTACTCGACGCCGATCTCCAGCGCCAGGTGGCGGATGTACTCGTGGCCCCACGAGCCCACGTCGTCGGCCGTGGTCAGCAGCCGGTACTTGAGCGTCTCCAGCCGGTCCTCGTCGCCGCACGTCATGCCCAGCACCGACAGCGTGTCGGCCAGCGCGTCGCGGTCCGGGCCTGCCGGCCACCGCGCGTACACGGCGGCCAGGTCGTCGTAGTGCGGCCGCAGGAACTTGAGCGGCTTGGGCACCGCCGTCATCGACGACGTGGCCGTGCGGATGAAGGTCTTGATCTGGTCCAGCGACGGCGCGTGCAGCGACCTGTCGTCTTCTCTGAGCCGCTCCACGAGCATGTCTAGGTCGCTTTTGAGCTGCTGGTCCTCGTCGCTCAGCTCCTCGTCGGCCGTGTTGTCGGCCTTGTTTTCTGCCTTGTTTTCTGCCTTGTTGTCGGCTTTTCCATCATCGCCATTGGCCATCGGCACATCGTCGTCGGCCGTGGCTTTGCCCTTGCCCTTGTCCGGCGCCGGCGTGTTCTGTGCCTGCTCGTCGTCCTGCGCCATCGGGCGCGTGTCACCGTCACTCACCGACCGGCGTCTGCAGCGGGTGGCGGCGAAGGCGGAGGAGGAAGAGGAGGAGGAGGAGTAGGAGGAGGGGAGAAGGAGCAAGCGGAGAGAGAGAAGACAGCTCGGTGGATGAAGGTGGGCGAGCGAGTGAAAGTAAGTGCTGGACGGCGAACAGGCGGCAGGCGATGATGACGCCGTAGGGTGTGCAGTGGAATGGCGGCGAGTGAGAAGGCCGTGCAGCCTTGCGTAGCCCTAACCCTGGGCTGGCGCGAGGCTGGTAGCGTGTCGACCTGCTCAGTGATCTATCTACCTTTCAACATTCACAACAGCCCTACTGACAAGCATTGAAAATATCGCATTCGAGGCGCCGTCGAAATTGCTCGGTCGAGTCTTCTTCTGGCCAGAGGTGCCAACTAAATCTGCTGAATTGTGTCTTACTGGCTATAAAAAGTAACCCTATAACAGCACACTGTCTTTCAACATTCGCGACATCAGCAGTACAAGCTCAATTGTTAAATAAGCACTAATAACACCAGATAGGTGACGGAAGGCACAAGAATAACAAGCACTAGTATACGCCAGCTGTCGATTGCTTACTTGAATTATTAAAGAGCATCAGAGCTAGCTTGAAGCTAAGAGGTACTCCTGTGAAGGTGATACGGCGATTCCGGATTAGCTCCCACTATAATCAATATCAGAGCGGCCCATTATAGCCAATATCAGAGAGGCCCATTATAATCAATATCAAAGAGGCCCATTATAATCAATATCAAAGAGGCCCATTATAATCAATATCAGAGAGGCCCATTATAGCCAATATCAGAGAGGCCCATTATAATCAATATCAGAGAGGCCCATTATAGCCAATATCAGAGACCCAAGAATACAAGATTGAGCTCTGTTCCTGGCCAGAGGGTGCCTGGTTCAGGGCCATCCCGCCAAACCTTCCGCATTCGTCTCATCTCGTCAAACCTGCCGCATTCGCGCCTCACTGTAGTGTGCTGCATCCGCGTCCCATATTACAACGCCGCTTTTCACACCCCCTTCAATCCCGCCACCCATCTCGACCGCGACCATGGCCCGCTGGCGCCTCAAGCTCCCGCGCAATCCGCCCCTCCCCACCCGCATCCCGCCCATCCTGCGCACCCGCACCTCCAAGATCGACCACCGCGGCGAGCTCATCCGCGCCAACACCCCCCGGCTGTGGAACGCCAAGCGCCGCATCAAGACCTCGCACGGGCTGACGCCGCGCCAGCTGCTCCTCTACCGCGACAACCGGCTGCCCACGTGGCGTCAGCACGTGTCGGCCGACGTGCTCGCCTTCATCGACGCCCAGCAGCCGCCGCTCACGCCCAGCCAGCTGCTCGGCCTGCTGCGCAATCCGCCCCTGTACTTCTCGCACCCGCACAACGTGCCGCCCTCGAGCCGCAAGCAGGTCTACTTCCCCTCCTTCGCCGTCACCCTGACCCGCACGCCCCACAACCCGCCGTCGTTTGCAACCTTCTACGTGCCGCTTTGGTTCTCCAAGCTGGACCTGCGCAGCTACCTGCAGAATCTGTACGGCGTCGCTGTCGTCTCCATCCGCTCCTTCGTCACGCCGTCCAAGATCCAGGCCGACATGCGCCGCGGCCGCCGCTTCCTCGACCGCGCCCCGTCCAAGAAGAAGATGACCGTGCAGCTGGTCGAGCCCTTTATCTGGCCCGACGAGGTCTCTGACTTTGCCGAGTGGGAGAAGGAGGAGTACTGGCGCGTGGGCCGCGCCCAGGTCGAGATGCAGCGCGAAGAGGGCCAATGGGGTCAGCACAACCCGGACCAGCGCCACCGCCGCGCCATCGCCCAGCAGGCCAGAGACGTGCTCGAGGGCCGCACGGTGTGGCGCAGCACGTGGATGGAGCTGCCGGTGCAGCGCAGAGTGCTCGAGGGCGTGGCCGATGTTGTGCCTCGGCCGCCGCCGCCGCCGCCCTCGTCGCCATCGACGGCCACTCGCACGCCCTTGAGGCAGATCCCCACCCGGCAGCCCCAGGCCCAGACAGCGTCCAAAGTAGCACCGCCAGTTGACGAGTTTGCCAATCTACGGGTATGAATGAAACCGGTGTGTATAGATATTTGTCCATAAGTAAATGAGACCGAAACGATCGGTCGGTTCGGTTGCAGTCTGATTCAATCAAAGGCCAATGCAATGCTTCTGCTGATCTACGCATTGTCTCTAGCATGGGTGATTTCAGTTTCTGTCGAGTAGTCACGGCTCCAGTCAATCTTTATTCTTCTGACTACAATAATTTTCAATCCTTGTCGAGGAGTCATGGCCCAAGTCAATCTTTTGATGATTTTCAACTTCTGTGCAGGAGTTACGACTCAGGAGTCAAGCTTGATCCTTCTGATGATAAGGAGTAGTCACGACTTGGGAATCGGGAGTCAATCTTTATTCTTCTCAGCAGTCAGTCTTTGTTCATCTGATTACAATGATTTTCAATTTCTGTCGAGGAGACACGACTCAAGTCAATCTTTATTCTTCTCAGCAGTCAGTCTTTGTTCATCTGATTACAATGATTTTCAATTTCTGTCGAGGAGTCACGACTCAAGTCAATCTTTATTCTTCTGATTACAATTTCAATTTCGAGAAAAAGTCACGGCTCAGCAATCAGCAGTCAACCAGTATTCTTTTGATTATAATTTCAATTTTGATAAGACGCTACGGCTCAGGAATCAGCAATCACTCTGTATTCTTCAGCAGTCAACATTTTTTCTTGATTATAATCTGTAGAGTAGTCACGACTCAGCAATCAGCAGTCAACCTTTCTTCTTCCGACTACAATCGACTCTCCCGGCGGCCGACGAAGCGGTCATCCGCCCACTCGCTCTGCGGCCAGATATGCGCCAGCGCTTCATACACATGTCTGTATTGGGCACAGAGGTTAGCACAAGCCATCGGTCATCAAGGCGCCCACAACTGAAACAAAAACAAAAAAAAACTCACCTGACATAGACTATGTTCAAGTCGTCGCGCACCTCGCGCGGTACGTCCTTGACATCCTTGCCGTTCTGCGCCGGCAGCAGCACCGTGCGCACGCCGGCCCGGTGCGCGCCAATCAGCTTCTCCTTGATGCCGCCCACGGGCAGCACGCGCCCGCGCAGCGACATCTCGCCCGTCATGGCAATGGTGGGCGGCACCGCGCGCCCGCTGAACAGCGAGATCAGCGCGACCGTGTGGGCCAGCCCGGCCGACGGCCCGTCCTTGGGCACGGCGCCCGCCGGGCAGTGCACGTGCACCGACCGCTTCTCCATCATGTCCTGCGCCGGGTCGTGCGTCAGGCCCAGCTCGTAGCTGTGGGCCTTGACCCACGTCAGCGCCACCTCGACCGACTCCTTGAGCACGTCGCCCAGCTTGCCCGTCAGCTGCACGCCGCCCTTGCCCGGCATGTCGGCCACCTCGATGAAGAGGATGGAGCCCTGGCCGCCGGAGCTGTAGGCCACCAGGCCCGTCACCACGCCCGGCCGCAACTTCTTCTCCGCGATTTCTTCCTCGAACTTCTCCACGCCCAGGATGTCCTCGAGCTCGTCCAGGCGCACCTCGGCCCGGTACTTGTCCGGCGTCTGCGCGTCGGCCGCGTCCGCGTACTGCACCGCCTTGTACCGGCACACGCTGCCCAGCTCGCGCTCCAGGTTGCGCACGCCGCTCTCGCGCGTGTAGCCGGTGATGATGGCGTCGACCACGGCGTCGGACAGCACCACCTGGCCCTCGCCCAGGCCGTTGGTGCGCATCTGCTTGGGGATCAGGTGTTTCTTGGCAATGTGCCGCTTCTCGATCGTCGTGTAGCCCGGCAGCTGGATCGTCTCCATGCGGTCCAGCAGCGGCGCCGGGATGGTGTCGAGCGTGTTGGCCGTGGCGATGAAGAGCACCTTGGACAGGTCGATGGGGATGTTGACGTAGTGGTCGTTGAAGCTGTGGTTCTGCTCCGGGTCCAGCACCTCGAGCATCGCGGCCGACGGGTCGCCGTGGAAGTTGGACGTGCTGACCTTGTCGATCTCGTCCAGCAGGAAGACCGGGTTGGCCACGCCCGCCTTCTTCAGGCCCGACACGATCAGGCCGGGCATGGCGGCCACGTAGGTCCGTCGGTGCCCGCGGATCTCGGCCTCGTCGCGCACGCCGCCCAGCGAGATGCGGTGGAACTTGCGGCCCAGCGAGAGCGCGATCGACTTGGCCAGCGACGTCTTGCCCACGCCGGGCGGGCCGACCAGCAGCAGGATGGGCGACTTGTCCACCATGCGCTTCGACTTGAGCACGTGCAGCCGCGCCGTGGCCGCGTCGCGCTCGGCCTCGGCCAGCCCGTCGCCGCCGTCGCTGCCGCCGCCGCCGCCGGCCTCCTTGGCCTCCTTGGCCTCGCCCGGGGCCGCCGGGGCCAGCTGCTTAGTCAGCCGCGCGATCTGCTGGTCCACGTCGGCGTTGACCGACTGCTTCAGCTTGAGCACGGCCAGATACTCGAGCAAGCGTTTCTTGACCTTGTCCAGGCCGTAGTGGTCGTCGTCCAGCTGCTTGCGCGCGCGCCGCAGCGTCTCGACGCCCAGCTGCTCCTCCGTCGTCTTGGTCCAGGGGATCTCAACCAGGTTCTCGACGTACGTGCGGATCACGCCATACTCGGCGTTGGCCGGGTTCATCTTCTTGAGCCGGCGCAGCTCACGCTCGGCCACCTTGTGCGCCTCGGCCGACAGCTTGGCCTCGTGCACGCGCCGCTTGAGCTCGTCGACCTCGTTGACCTCCTTGTCGTCGTCGTCGTCGTCGCCCGCGCCCACACCCGCACCGGCCCGGCCCGGCGGCGGCGTGCCGCCAATGTTGAAGAGCGCACGCCGGGCCAGCGCCTCCCGCTGCTTCGGGTCCAGCTGGTCGATGTCGACGCCCAGCGCGGGCAGCGTCGTCGACGTAATTGAAGTGATTTTGATATTGCCGTTGATGCCGGCAATCTGCTTGTTGAGCAGCGCCAGCACCATCTCCAGCCGTTCGCGCAGGTCCAGCGTCTTCAGCACGCCCAGCTTGTCCTCCAGCCCGGCCTCGACAATGTCGGTCATGAAGTCGGCCAGCTCGCCGGCCTGTGACAGGTCCTTCTTGGCAATGAACAGCTCGAAGCGGCGCGCCACCAGCGGCGACAGCGCCATCGACGCCGGCCGGAAGAGCGACGAGAGGCGCAGCAACGTGAGTAGCTCGCGAGACCGCTGCTTGAGCTGGCTGAAGCTGGCCCGCAGCTCGCTGTCGTTGACATTGCCCGTTTCCTCCTCGTAGAAAGTGACCTCGGCCTCGAAGTAGGGCCGCTCGTGCACGACCTTGTCGATGCGGAAGCGCTGCAGGCCCTCGACGATCAGGTGCGCCTCGTGGCCCGGCGTTGCCTGCACGCCGGCGATCTTGGCCAGCGTGCCGAATGCAAACAGGTCCTCCTTCTTGGCCCGGTTGGGGTCGACGTCGCTCCTGCCGCTCCTGCCGCCGCTGCCGCCGCTGCTGCTGCTGATGCTGCCAATGCTCTCCTTCTCGCTGCTGTCCAGCAGCTTCTTGCCGTCGCGGCTGAGCAGCGGCGACGTCAGTGGCACGCAGCCAATCGGGATGTTTGTCGACACCGTGCGGCTGCGTGTGCGTTGGAAGGCCGACGACAGGATCAGTGAGACGTCGGCCCGCCCCGATACGGGGATACGGAGCGTGACGCCGGGCAGGAGGACGGCATCGCGGGCGAGCGGAATCAGCGGAATGGTGGACGTGGCAGTGTAGCCCATCGTGGGAAGGCAATCGTGGGAAGGCGCGGCCGGCGAATAGGCAGGAATGACCCAGGCACGTACGGATTAGGAACAGTGGGTGACAGTATTATTATGATACTATCGTGCTCGGACTTGTCAAGGAGAGAGAGACCGAAAGACAGGGAGGCAGAGACACAGATAGAGATAGAGACAGAGACAGAGACGCAGACAGAGACAGAGACGCAGATAGAGACAGAGACAGACAGCCTGGCGCCGTCGGTCGATGCGTATAGAACGTGCTCGATGAATCCCGGCCCTCCCTTCGGCTGTCGTCACGTTCGGCTGTGGCGGTGGTCACGTGGCCGCGGCCGTTAGCCTTCTTCCTGCAACAGGCAACGCCAGTCTCTCGCATCTGCGTCTGATACGCTCAACGGCACTCGCACATTCCATAGCCAGCCCCGTTACGTCAACCCCCGCCGCTTACGTCCGTCTCAATGTGTCGTGTGTCGGCGGCCGCCTGCTTGCCAGTGAGCCGAGGCACGGCAGCGGCCAAGGCGCGCTTTCCGCCTGCGGGGCTCGTCGCTGCTTAACCCTAACCCTACCACACCGCCTACCACCAAAGCCACCAAAACGCTAACCACCAAAGTCACCAATACGCTAACCACCAAAGCCACCAAAACGCTAACAAAAAGCCACCACAACGCTAACCAAAGCCACCAAAACGCTAACCACCAAAGCCACCGAAACGCCAAGTAAAGCTAACAAGGCGCTAAGGCTAACAACGGGCCAAGGCTAACACCGGGCCAAGGCTAACAACGCTAACAAAAGAAATACAAAACAAGACTCGTGGCCTCCCGGTGCAATGCTTGGTGCAATGCTTTCCGCATCCCGCCACGCCATGGAATTCAATGTCGGCACGAGAAGGTCCAAGCTGGCCCTCGTCCAGACCGACCTCGTAGTCGGCGCCCTGGTTGCTGCCTGGCCGGACTACAAGTTCAACACCAAGGCCCGCGACGACGCGGCCGGCGATGTTGACAAGGTCACGCCGTTCAAGGACATGCAAGTCAAGAACATCTGGACCCATGGCCTGGAAACGCTCCTGCAGAAAGGCGAGCTCCAGCTTCTCGTGCATTCACTCAAGGATGTGCCAACCCTGCTGCCGCCCGGCTGTGAGATAGGCGCCGTGCTGGAGCGTGAGAATGCCAAGGATGCTTTTGTCATCAAGGCTGGCAAGCCCCATTGCAAGATATCGGATCTACCGCCCGGGGCCGTGGTCGGCACCTCTTCCATCCGCCGCACCGCCCAGATCGCTCTCAAGTACCCCCACCTGGTCGTCAAGGATGTCAGAGGCAACGTCGGCACCCGCTTGGCCAAGCTCGACGCCGACGACGGCCAGTTTGATGCTTTGATTCTCGCTGCCGCAGGTCTCTTGCGCCTCGACCTGGGCCACCGCATTTCGCAGTACCTCGACTCTGAAAACGGCGGCATGTTGTACGCCGTCGGCCAAGGCGCCATCGGCGTTGAGAATGCCGATCACGACCCCCGCGTGCGTGAAATGCTCGCGGCCATTAACCACACAGACACCTTTCTCGCCATCACCGTCGAGAGAAGTCTGCTCAGGACCCTTGAAGGTGGTTGTAGTGCACCTCTGGGCGTGGAGACAACCTGGCTTGGCGACAAAGCGGCCAGCCCGACGCTGCGCTTCAAAGCCCTGGTCGTCAGCATCGATGGCAAGCACTCGGCCGCAATTGACCTTACCCAGCCTGTGCAAACCGTCGAAGAGGCTGAGCAGTTTGGCCAACTGGCAGCCGCCGAGATCCTCAGCAAAGGCGCCGACAAGATCTTGGCAGAAATCAAGGCCAAGAAGCCGACGACGCCGGCCGATCTTGACGGCAAATGACTGACCTTTCTTCCTCTGCCACTCAGCCCATGCTATCTCTGCCACTCAGCCAGTCCCATCTCTGCCACTCAGCCAGTCCCATCTCTGCCACTCAGCCAGTCCCATCTCTGCCACTCAGCCAATCCTATCTCCACTCCTCCATTCAGCCCATCCCATCTCCACTCCTCCGCTCAGCCCCGGTTCAGCCGGTTGCCCGCCCCTTTCGGGTTGGCCTCGACAAATTCATCCCACTCGCGGGCCTTCATGGTCGCCGCATCCACAAGCTCCATGTTGTCCTCATCAGGCTCCACTTGCGCTGCGTTCGCGTTGCCTCCGCCCTCGATGATGCCGCCTCTGCGGCGCTCCTCCTCCAAGTACTCATCAATCGTCATCGTCGGCAGGTTATGGCCGGGTCTGAACACTCCCTTCTGCATTTGACTGCGTTTGCCGAGAATGGTAAAAGGTTGTAGAGGCTTACCCTTCCCATCCAACAGCGGCCCGCCCTTCCTGCCCAATCCGCCCATCGTGCCTGGTCCGTCTAGTCTCTCTGAATAGCCATCTGGCCGCTCTCGGCTACGCTCGTCTTGCACCGCGCCTGCCGCCACCACCGGCTCGCCCTGCACCTGGGCCAAGATGGACAGCTCTTGCGAGATCATGTCCAAGGATTGGAAGGACTGGTGCACATCCAACGCAATCTCGGCCAGATAGAGACTTCGAGTAATTTCATCATCAGTATTTTGGGCCTCCGACTGTGACCGAAGGTGCTAGCTGAAGTTAGCGCCCGTGCTGCCACATCCTCCATCGGATGAGTACCTACTTGCAATTTCTGCTTCAGTGCCTTCTCTTGCTGAAACCTGCTGATTTTGATCCGCCGTTTCTCCTCCGGCCCCGCCGCCGAGCTGATGGAAAAGCTGCTGCGTTGCTGTTGAAAGCGTTCAAATAATTCTTGCTCATTCTTCGTCAGCATTCGATACTGGTCTAGCCGTGCCAAAAATTCCTCCAGTAACTGAGATGCTCTCCGTAGTCCCGCCAGCCGCTGGTTGTCGTACGAGCGCAGACGAAGCTCTGCCAATACGTACGGAACTGTCAAGTACTGCAAATCCTTGGTCGAAATGTCCTCAACTTCCTCGTTTGCACTGAACAACGACGCCTGTTCTACCAGCCTTGAGCACTCTTGAAGCTCGTCAATGGCGCCTTGAAGCCTCTCTTTGAACGTCGCCGTCCGTGCGTCCAGCTCATCGAGGCTTTCTTGCTTCGCCTTGGCCGAGTTGAATAACTCGGCCAGAGATTTCTCCCTTGACGCCGATGCCATGGCTTGATGCTTCTGCGAGCAACACCTTGTCGTTCAAGTGCGGCCAACGCAAGCCCGAGCGACGCATTATTCGAGGTTGACGGGGTTGACTGGCTGTCTGACTAATCAGACCCTCCCCGTTCACCCCACACTCCCCACTCACTTTACCACAGTCTTATTACAAGATCTTGTACGAAACGCGGCTGGCCGACCACCGCACTGTAGAATGGCCATCTACACAACATGGCCAGAGATATGGAGGCCGCCGGTATTCGGACGCGGGCCGCTGCACATCTGCTAGGTTATCAATCGCCAGTAGAGTCCGTCAATTGCCAGTAGAGTCCGCCAATCAGCCAAATCCTTCCCATGCAGGCCCATGTACGCCCGGTTCAGGCGACAGGCCAACGGCCCATGTCGCAGTCAGTCGTCTCTCTCCATCGTGCGGGGCTGTGCGTAGATTCTTCCGACAGTCACTCCCCAAGGACTTCCATCAACCTCAGCAATCTCGACATGGAATGACATCGCTGGAAGACGGCTGCCGTCACTACTATACTGTAATGGAGAACCTCACTATAGGTCGTGCCCACGACGGCTTCATTCATAATGACTTCACCACTCGTGAATTGGTCAGCTATTACCTCGACCGAATTCACGCCCTTAACGGACCGCTCCCCCTCTCGCACAACACTCCAGCACCCGCCGAGGCTGACCAGCCTGGATCCCATCTGAATGCCATCATCACCGTGTCAGATACTGCTATCCAAGAAGCCGAGGCACTGGATGACTATTGGGCTCGCTGGAACCGGTGGAAGGGCGCTCTGCACGGAATCCCCGTCATTGTGAAGGATTCCATTGCCACGGCGGGCCTGAGAACCACCTTTGGCTCCTCCAAAGCCGCAGAATATATCCCCGATGAAGACGCCACCGTCATCAAGAACCTGAAAAATGAAGGAGCCATTATTCTTGCCAAGAGCACACTGCCAGGTTGACACTCTCCTCTCTCTCTGCCTCTCTCTCCTTCTCCCTCTCCCTCTCTCTCCTTCTCCCTCTCCCTCTCTCTCCTTCTCCCTCTCCCTCTCCCTCCCTCTCCCTCTCCCTCTCCCTCCCTCTCCCTCTCCCTCCTTCTCCCTCTCCCTCTCCCTCCTTCTCCCTCTCCCTCCTTCTCCCTCTCCCTCTCCCTCCTT